>CAWUFW010018431.1:0-222111 GCA_963921515.1 Calotriton arnoldi
TTGTACTTCGTTCCGGTTACGTATTGCTAGACCATAAGCCCCTCTTATGGCTAAAACAAATGAAGGGTGAAAACCCCAAACTGCTTAGGTGGTCCATTTCCCTACAGGGGATGGACTTTACAGTGGAACATAGGCCTGGGAGTAACCATGCGAATGCAGATGGACTCTCTAGGTATTTCCACTTAGAACATGAAGACTTAACTGGGCAAGGTTAGTTTAATGTCCCTACGTTTGGGGGGGTTGTGTAGGAGAGTAGGATCTGCTTCACAGGGGTACCCCCACTTTTTGCTGATACTTCACTGGTTTTCGACATTAGTCTGGCTGGGGCCCTGCTATTCAGAACCCCAGCCTAGCTGTTTCCTCTTTAAAAGGGTCTCCATGTGCCTTAGGCACATCACTGATTGGGATCTGGAGTGCCCTTGTAAGTCCCTAGTATATGGTATACTATGTACCAAGGGCATAGGTACCTCAGAGGCCTGCCAGGGGCTGCAGCATGTATTATGCCACCCCTGGTAGGCCATCCAAACTGACACCACAGGTCTGCTACTGCAGCCTGGGTAAGGTGGTGCATGCACCCCTTGCTGTGGTATAGGTTACCTATATCACTAAAAGCATACACACATATAAACCTATAAGTCACTCCTAAGGCAGGCCTTATCAATCCTAAAGGCAGAGTGCATGGTTCTTATGTGAGAGGGTGCCCCTGCATGAGCAGGGCCCCTCTGCAGCGTTCGGAGACCATCTCTGATGCTGTTTGTAGTGCAGCCTGACCATATACTCTTAAACGCATTATATCCTCGCGGTAAAATGCTAACTATGGAATGGCTGCACCTAAACATGTCATGTTTGGTGTCAAACATCTTGGAATACTACCCCCCGCCAATCCTGGCGGCGGGGGTAGCATTCCACCCTTCTAGAGGGAAAGGCATGTTAACTCTGACGAGTCCGGTAACTTCTTTCCAGAGCCCTGGCATCACAAAATGGATGCTGCTGCCACAGACACGAGTCTGGCCTCCTGCTGCTGGACGAAACTCCGGCAGGGGAGGCCTGGACAATAGGTTTCCTGTCCCAGGGAGGTGTGACCACCTCCCCAGACAGGACAATGTGTATTGGGGCTGGGCGGGAGCACTTTCGGGTGCTTTGAAGTCCTGCACTGGGGGCACATTTGGTGTCCCTGTGCATACCCCAGTTCAAACCGGATCAGGGGCTTGCAGCCCCTGCTTTGGCGCGAACTGGACAAAGGGAAAGGGGTGTAGCCACCCCTCTGCCCTGACCCACCCATAGGTGGGGCCACAGAGTAGTCCATCCCCTATTTTTGGAATAAAGGTAGGAACCCAGTCCTTAGGACTTTAGATTATACCTGGACGAAACTCTGAAACAGAATCCTGGACCTTCGACGCTCTACTCACGATTAGAGGACTGAAGAATCTCCCTTGGGGTCAAGGAGTGACTCCCCTGCTTGGCAGGCACCAAAGAAGCATCTGTCCGGTTCGCATTACTGAAGCTCCCGTCGGACGCCGAAGTCATCGCATCACCAGAGGTGGATTCTCAGACTTCCCCGAGGCTACCCTGAGTCCCCAGCAAAGCTGAGGCCCGTGGCTATCGTGGGTGACTTGAGACCGTGACCCCTGGACACCGAGCACACTTGCAAGTGCATCATCTTCTGGGTCTCCCAAGAAGTCGTGCTTTGGGCTCCGAGTAGCCCTAGCCTCCAGCACCACCTGCACCGAAGATCACTGGCCCCCACTCCACGAGTGTCCTGTAAGCCAGCTCCACGTGCGGCGTCATGAGGCTCCTTCGCGGTCGCTAGCCCGTAGGCTAGTAGCCCTTACCGAAGGCCAATCTTTTCTTTACTTGGCAGTCTGGTTGCTCCAGGTCTGCCCTCACTTACCCTTGCTGGGTGAGTTCCCCAGACCTTGCTGGTCTGCATCATCGACGATCTACATCTTACTCGAGACTTGCCGTTGCCAAGGCCTGTTGGGTCCAATCTGGTCGCCGACACCTCTGCACTCGACAGACATCGAGCAACAGCCCGAATCCTGCTCCTGGTCGCCGACAACACCTCCCGGACCTCGTGGCTGAAGAGTCAAGACGACTGTCAATGAACTTGAAGCACTCAACATCGGTGGGCATCTGTCCATCGCCCTCCTGGTCACTGGCTAGTGACCCAGACTCTGTCCCCTCTGCTTTCAGGTTCTTCAGAACTCCGATCCACTCTTGGATCCACCCGGACACTTTTCTCCTGGTCGCCAGCAGCACCTTGCAGCAGATCGCCATAAGAAACGACGACGAAACCCGACCCCGAAAGGCACCTATGCACCCGGCTTCCCTGGGTGAGGTAACACGAGTACTCCGGTGCTCCCGTGGGTAGAGACTCTTCAAAGTCCTAGATCTCAAAGGGTTTTGTCCTAGTCCTCTTTAAAGTGTCCCTTTCCTCTATTTTTCCGATCCCGACTTTCTCCATAGAAGTTAACGGCGTATCGCGGTTGTGTATTTACACTGCACGCGTCTCCCGTGGGTCCCCTGTGTCACTACCTTGGGTGGTTCCTTGTGGTCCAAGCACTTCTAGAGGCTCTAGGCCTAGTGTCTAGTTCAGTCGTGGTTCGCATACCACTTTATTGGTATATGGTTTGGTACGCCCCTAGGGCCCAAACGTGTATTTGTGCTATTACTGTGATTTAAGATCTTATAACCTATGTACTTCGAACTCTAGCCTCATAAAGAGACTAGAGGGGTGTGTTTAGTAATAAATACATATATTTTGAATATATACCTGGTGTGGTGCTCTTTCATTTGGTCACTCAAGAGATTATAGACTGGTAAAACAAGCTGCTTTACATTCCTTCAAGACTTAGCCTGAAGGCTGCTCTCCATAGCTACCACTAGGATAGCTTTCAATAAGGTTGTCTTTAACCTACCTACCATAAGAGTCGATTTGGACTGGTGCAAGGTGCCCACTATAATTAGTGGACAGCATATGCCAGGCCAACTTCTCACACAGACAACAGCCTTTAATCAATGGACGAGAGGCTTTGGCATTTAGGGACACAGGGGCAAGTGTCACCATGGTGACACAAGACCTTGTGAATCCTGGGCAAGTTATACTTGGTGAGATGTACCAAGTGACCAATGCTAGCAACGTCAGAACAGACCATACTCTGGCAGTTGTTAACTTCTCCTGGGGAGGGGTAACTGGCCTTAAGAAGGTTGTGGTGAGTGCAAACCTACCAGTCGAATGCTTGCTTGGCAATGACTTAGAAACTTCAGCTTGGGCAGAAGTGGAGCTCAGGACCCATGCAGAAATGCTGGGGATCCCTGCAGATGTGTTTGCTGTGACCATGTCACAAGCCAAAATGTCTAGCACGGACCAGGCCTTGGATTCTGGAATAATGGACCAAGTGCCTTCCAAGAGGAGGAGTAGTAGGGTAAAGGCAGTGCCTTCCCCTTGGCTCAGAAGGAAGATCAGTCCCTTGAGGGGGATGATCTCAGTCCTGAGGAAGGAACTGTCCCAGAGGAGCTTGAACCTGACCAGGTTGAGTTCTTGGGGACAGGGGACCTTCCAGGGCAGATCTGAGCCAGGAGCAGCAGAGCTGCCCCTCTCTTGAACCCCTCAGACAGCAAGCTGCTGCTGAGGCTGCTGGGAAAGCTAGTGGTCCCCATACTGTGTATTGGGATGATGGACTCTTGTACTCAGAGTGTAGAGACCCCAAGCCTGGTGCTACCAGGAGGTTGGTTATACCTCTGAAGTTCAGGGGCTTCCTATTGACCCTAGCCCATGATATTCCCTTGGCAGGTCACCTGGGCCAGAACAAGACTTGGGACAGAATTGTCCCTCACTTTCACTGGCCCCACATGTCTGAAGACACCAAGGAGTTTTGTCGCTCCTGTGTAACCTGCCAGGCCAGTGGCAAGGCAGGTGGCACTACAAAGGCCCCCTGATACCACTACCTGTGGTGGGGGTGCCCTTTGAAAGGGTGGGGATTGACATTGTTGGTCCCATGGATCCCCAAACAGCATCTGGGCACAGGTTTATCCTGGTGGTAGTGGATCATGCCACCAGGTACCCAGAGGCTATTCCCCTTAGGACCACTACAGCACCTGTGGTGGCAAAGGCCCTCCTGGGAATTTTCTCAAGAGTGGGCTTTCCTAAGGAGGTAGTATCAGACAGGGGTGCAAACTTTATGTCTGGATACTTAAAAGCAATGTGGAAGGAGTGTGGAGTGACTTACAAGTTCACCACACCCTATCACCCACAATGCAATGGTTTAGTTGAGAGATTCAACAAAACCTTGAAGGGCATGATTAAAGGGCTCCCAGAAAAGCTTAGGCGAAGATGGGACATACTCTTGCCCTGCCTTTTATTTACATATAGGGAGGTGCCTCAGAAGGGGGTTGGTTACAGTCCTTTTGAACTTTTGTTTGGCCACCCTGTCAGGGGTCCACTGTGCTTGGTGAAGGAAGGATGGGAGTTACCTCTCAAGCCCCCAAAGCAAGACATAGTGGACTATGTACTTGGTCTCCGCTCCCGGATGGCTGAGTATATGAAAAAGGCAACTAAAAACCTTGAGGCTAGCCAGGAACTTCAAAAGGCCTGGCATGACCAAAAGGCTGTGCTGACTGTTAACAGCCAGGACTGAAGGTGTGGGTGTTGGAGCCAGTGGCCCCAGCAGCTCTCCAAGACAAATGGAGTGGACCCCACACTATTGTTGAGCAGAAGGGTGAGGTTACCTACTTAGTAGACCTAGGAACACCCAGGAGTCCCCACAGGGTTCTCCATGTCAACAGGTTAAAACCATATGTGGACAGGGCAGACATGGGCTTGCTCATGGCTACTGATGAAGGGCAGGAGGAAGAGAGTGACCCACTCCCTGACCTGCTCTCACAGAACCCTGACGATGGGTCAGTAGATGGTGTAGCCTTGGCAGGCAGCCTCACTACCCAGCAGCAAACTGATTGTAGACAGGTGCTCAATCAGTTTAGACACATGTTTTCACTGACACCAGGTTTTGTTGAACCTTTCAACTAAACCATTGCATTGTGGGTGATTGGGTGTGGTGAATTTATAATTCACTCCACACTCCTTCCACATTGCAGTCAAGTAACTGGACATAAAGTTTGCACCTCTGTCAGATACTACCTCCTTAGGAAAGCCTACTCTTGAGAAAATTCCCAGGAGGGCCCTTGCCACCACAGGTGCTGTAGTGGTCCTAAGGGGAATGGCTTCTGGGTACCTGGTGGCATGGTCCACCACCACCAGGATAAATCTGTGCCCAGATGCTGTTTGGGGATCCATGGGACCAACTATGTCAATCCCCACCCTCTCAAAGGGAACCCCCACCACAGGTAGTGGTATCAGGGGCCTTTGTGGTGCCACCTGCCTTCCCACTGGCTTGGCAGGTTACACAGGAGCGACAAAACTCCTTGGTTTCTTCAGACATGTGGGGCCAGTGAAAGTGAGGGACAATTCTGTCCCAAGTCTTGTTCTGGCCCAGGTGACCTGCTAAAGGAATATCATGGGCTAGTGTCAATAGGAAGCCCCTGAACTTCAGAGGTATAACCAACCTCCTGGCTGCTCCAGGCTTGGGGTCTCTACTCTCTGAGTACAGGAGTCCATCATCCCAATATATCTTATGGGTGCCACTAGCATTCCCAGCAGCCTCAGCAGCAGCTTGCTGTCTGAGGGGTTCAAGAGAGGGGCAGTTCAGCTGCTCCTGGCTCAGATCTGCCCTGGAAGGGCCCCCTGTCCCCAAGAACTCAACCTGATCAGGTTCAAGCTCCTCTGGGACAGTTCCTTCTTCAGGCCTGAGATCATCTCCCTCAAGAGACTGATCTGCTTCCTGAGCCAAGGGGGAAGGCACTGCCTTAACCCTACTGTTCCTCTTCTTGTGAGGCACCTGGTCCATTGTTCCAGAATCCAGGGCCTGTTCAGCTTTTGACATTTTGGCCTGTGACCTAGTCACAGCAAAGACATGTGCAGGGATCCCTAGCATTTCTGCATGTGTCCTGAGCTCCACCTCTGCCCAAGCTGAGGTTTCAAGATCATTGCCAAGCAAGCATTCAACTGGTAGGTCTGCACTCACCACAACCTTCTTAAGGCCAGTTACCCCTCCCCAGGAGAAGTTAACAACTGCCAGAGAATGGTCTGTTCTGACATTGCTAGCATTGGTCACTTGGTACATTTCACCAAATTTAATCTGCCCAGGATACACAAGATCTTTTGTCACCATTGTGACACCTGCTCCTGTGTCCCTGAATGCCAAAGCCTCTCTTCCATTAATTAAAGGCTGCTGTCTGTATTTGCCCAAATTATTGGGACTCACAAAGGGGGACATATCCATGCCCCCATGACAGACTAGGACAGCCTGAGTTGGCACTCTGACTAGGCCAGAGCCCATCTCAGTACCCAGGGTCAACCCTACTACACCCTTATTCTGAGTACCTCCACCACCAATTGTAGCTGGACTAGGGGGAACAGTTGCCTTAGGGGCAATGGTGGATGGATTAGAGTCTTTGGACTTGGTGCAGTCACTTGTCCAGTGAGTTTTCTGCTTACAGATTTTGCACCATGGTTTCTTTTGGCCTTTTCCTTTATTAGATTGGGATTCCCCACCAGATGCAGATTTGTGGGGACCTTGTGAAGACTTCTGGTCTTTACCCTTTTCCCCACCCTTGTCAGAGTTTTTGGAATCTGGCTTCTTCTGGTCACCACCTTGGTTCTGTACCTTTTGCCTCACCCTGGTTCTGACCCATTTGTCTGCCTTCTTTCCCAATTCTTGGGGAGAGGTCAGATCAGAGTCCACCAGGTACTGATGCAACAGCTGATTTTGACAGTTATTAAGAATCTGCTCCCTCATGATTAAATTATACAATCCTTTGAAGTCACATAGCTTACTGCCCAGTAACCAACCTTCCAGAGCCTTAGTAGCACAATCTACAAAGTCCACCCAGTCCTGTGTCTGTGCCTTTTGGGTATCTCTGAACTTTAACCTGTATTGTTCAGTGGTTAGGCCAAACCCATCTATCAGTGCACTCTTCAGGACATGGTAATCATCAGCATCCTCTTCTCTAACAGTGAGGAGCTTGTCTCTACCTTTGTCTGCAAAGGAGAGCCACAAGATTGCTGCCCACTGCTCCTGGGGGACCCTCTGAACTTTACAGGCCCTTTCCAGTACAGTAATCCATTTGTGGATGTCATCCCCACTGTGGTAGGGAGGGACAATCTTGCTCAGGTTTCTATGGTCATAAGACCTTTCCCTATCCCTAGGGAAGTTGCTGCCACCATGGGACTCTAGTCCCAACTTTCTTCTTTGTCTATGAAGCTCTAGGGACTCCCTGTCTATAGCCAACTGCTCTTTTCTGCTTCTCAACTGAGCTTCCTCATACTTGAGCAGTCTCTCTTTCCTTTCATGAGAGGATTCCCTCCTATGAGAGGAAACAGAGGTCCCTACTGAGGTGTCAGAATGGTTAGATTCTTCAGAAGGACATCTTGACCTTCTAGGCACACTCACAACTCTTCCTGGTGGGACAAAGGGGAGGCCATTCTGGTCCTCCTCCTCATCTGCAGGAGGAGCTGGATTTTCCAGGGCAAGATCATTGTCATCTTCCTGGCCAGTTTCAGAGGTCAGGTCCTGGGTTTCTTCACCCCTGGTCCCTTCCTCGTCTTCTGCCCCACCCTCTCTGCCTACCCCTTCAGACCCTGTGGGTCTTCTGAGATCATCCAGCAGAAGCAACTCTATGAGGCGTTGGGTGTTGGCACTTTTGCCTGTCTTCAGCTTCCTAGTACTGCACAATGCTCTCAATTCCAAGAATGGGAGGTTGTCATACTTGGATGGTAGAAGCCCATTGGCTTCTGGCAGGGACCCACTGGTTCCTGGCCTTGAAGACATCACTAGTGAGGTGTGGTGTATGCACTACCTACTCTAGTGTGGCCTACTAAACTCTCTTGAGTTGTAGAAAGGGTGTGCTAAGCCCTTGACACACAACTCTAAGTTCAGTAGAACTTACTGTATTTCTAAGCTTGAATTTATATGTACCTCAGGTACCTTTAGTGGTTTTCAGTTAGTCACACACTTGAGATTATCTGGTAAAACAAAGGCAAGCTTGAATCCACCCGCTGCACACCAATGTGAGAAGTTGGCCTGGTATATGCTGTCCACTAGTTTAGTAGGCACCTTGCACCAGTCCAAACGACCTTTATTGATGATAGGTTTAAAGACAACCTTTATTGAAAGCTATCCTAGTGGTAGCTACGGAGATGAGAAGAACCTGAAAGCAGAGGGGACAGAGTCTGGGTCACTTGCCAGTGACCAGGGGCACGATAGTCGAATGCCCACCGATGTCGGGTGTTTCAGGTGAAAGAGGTGAAGCTTGACTCTTCAGCCACGAGGCCCAGGAGGCGTCAACGACAACCAGGAGCTGGATTCGAGCTGTCCCACAAAGAATGTCGAGTGCTGCAGCGTTGGTGTCCGGGTTGAACACAACAAGCCTTGGCAACAGCAACCCACGCATAAAGGAGAAAGATGCTTCTGTGCAGACCAGCAAGGTTTGAGGGACTCACCATGCTGTGGGGAGTCAGGGCATGTCTGGAGCAACCAGGGAAGCCCAAGGAAAATCAGAGTTACCATCACAGGGATCCACCAGTCGACGGACCAGGGATCGTGAAGGAGCCCCAAGCGGAAATGCAGGAAGCGGGCCCACAGAATACTCGTGGAGTGTAGGCTCGTAATCTTCAGTGCAAATGGTGCTCGGGCCTGGGCTATAAGTAACCCAAAGCAGGACTTCAAGAAAAGTCGAGAAGTTAGTGCACTAGCAAATGTGCACGGTGTCCAGGAGTTCCAGTTCCACGTCACTCGTGAGGGCTGCGGGTCTCAGCTTTGCTGGGGACTCGGGTCGGCCTCTGAGAAGTCTGAAAATCCTCTTCCTGGGCTGCAATTACTTCGGAGTCCGGCGGGAGCTTCGGAGATGCAGACTGGCAAATGCTTTGTTGGTGTCTGCCAAGCAGGGGAGTCACTCCTTGACCCCAAGGGAGATTTCTTCAGTCCTCTAGTCTTGAGTAGAGCATCAAAGTTCCAGGATTCAGTTGCAGAGTTTCGTCCAGGGATATCTAAAGTCCTGTTGCCAGGGGTTCCTTACTTATACCTAAGAAAGGGGTTGGACTAACTCAGGGGATCCACCTATGGGAGGGTTTGGAAAGAGGGGTGGCTACACCCATTTCCTTTGTCCAGCTTCATGCCAGAGCAGGGGCTGGCAGCCCCTGCAACCGGTTTGAACTGGGGTATGCACGAGGACACCAAATGTGCCCCCAGTGCAGGACTTCAAAGCACTCTTGGAGTGCACCCACCCATCCCCAATCCACTAAGGCCTGTCTGGGAGGTGGTAACACCTCCCTGTGACAGGAAACCTATTGTCCAGGCCTCCCCTGCCGGAGTTTCGGTCAGCAGCAGGAGGCCAGACTCGTGTCTGTGGCTGCAGCATCCATTTTGTGATGCCAGGGCTCTGTTTAGTTGGTACCGGGTATACCGGTGCTGGCATGTCTCTCCCTCTAGAAGGGTGGGATCATACTCCCACACCAGTTACTGGTGTGGGGGTATGATTCCAAGGTGTTTGACACCAAACACGACATGTTTCCGTGCAGCCATCCCAAAGTTAGCATTTACCGCGAGGATATAATGCACTTCAGAGTATATGGTCAGGCTGCACCACAGACAACCCCAGAGAGGAGATTCCGAAGGCTGCAGAGGGCTCTGCTCATGCATGAGCACCCTCTCACATAAAACCAAGCACCCTGCCTTCAGGATTGATAAGGCCTGCCATAGGGGTGACTGATAGGATTATATGTGCAGTGATAGGGTGAGATATAGTGAACCTATATCTCAGTATGGGGTGCATGCACCACCTTACTCAGGCTGCTGTAGCAGTCCTGTGGTGTCATTTTGGAAGGCTGCCCAGGGGTGGCATAATACATGCTTCAGCCCCTGGTAGGCCTCTGGGGTACCTATGCCCTGGGTACATAGTATACCATATACTAGGGACTTATAAGGGCACCCCAGAATCCAATCTGAAGTGTACTTAAGGTACATGGAATCATTTTAGAGAGGAAGCAGCTAGGCTGGGGTCCTGGATAGCAGGGCCCCAGCCAGACTAAAGTCGAAAAACAGTGTAACATCAGCAAAAAGTCGGGGTAACCATAAGAGGCAGATCCTACTCTCCTACACACACCACCCCTACACACAAGGGCAGGACCTGCCCTGGCAGGCACAGGTGACACTGGACCCCTGTCTGTGTTGGCACTGGTGTTGTTGTCCGTCAGCTCCTGGGTGCCCTGTGTACCTGTGCCGTCGTTGTCCTGTTGTCTTGGTCTGTCTGTATTGGCACGGGTGATTGAAGTGTTTGCAGATGGTCCAGGAGTGGTGGCAGGGTGTGCTGATGTTGCAGCTGCTGGGGCTGGAAGCGGAGCCACACCGGAGGTGCCAGGTCGTTCATCCTCGTCCGAAGAGGACATAGAGGCATCCACACCGGGGAGCTCAGGGTCATCCAGAGTCTGGGACTGGGATTCCTCTTCTGTTCTTGCTGTGTCCCCAGCATCCCCTGTGGGCGGAAGAGAAACACAATGTAAGTAATGTTTCTGCACACATCAACGGTTCACACACATTACAGTTGCCACTGCACATCATGATGAGTGTATGTACATTGCATTGTCCTACATTGTCAGAGACAGGTGTCTATTTTGGTTTAGCACAATGTCATTTGATGCTTGAGCATTTTGATGGGCACGTAGAACTGTGTGCATGGACATCTCATTTCATGATTGTTTGACTGTACATGGGCATTGCTACTCATGTGCCCTCATGTGCCTGACACAGGTGTGTCCCTCCACTCAACATTTGTACTTTAACAATGACATACATGCACTTCCACTTGCGATGTGTAGCACGTTTGGACGATGTGTGCTGGCATTTGTGCTTGTATTTGTGAGTAACATTGTTGTGTCTGAACAACATGGTCACAGTACGGTATGGCTGCATTCATTGTGGAGATACTACTTTGTTGTGTGTGTCCCTAGTTCACATATCATTTCACACATTGGATGGTGTTATCCGTAGCTAATGTTGTTGGGGCAGAGTTCTGTGCATGATGATGTCATTTATGTGGTCAATGTCCTCCATGGTAAGGGGTATTGACCACGGCAGATCGCAGACTTTCCCATGCTCATGAGAGTGAGGGCCAGGGGTTTGTGTGTTTGACTTATGCTGCTGTGAGTTGTATGCCTACTCCTACCCAGGCCAGGTTACTCCTTGTGTTGCAAGTGTCAATGACAGTGAGGGGAGTGTTGTGTGAGGGATGCAATCAACACTGCACGATGTAGGAGTGGAATTCAGATCACCACAGTGCCTTGTGTAAATTACACCATGCTACGGTGTCAGCTATGTTGCTGTGGCCATTCCATTCACTGTCATGTGTCACCTGTGAATGGTGTGTATGTGGTTTGGGGTGTGGGTTTTGGTATGTGCTACGTCTGCACCTCCCTAATTGTCATAGAGGGCACACACCTTCTCAGCCAGGCCAGGGGGCACCCCTGCCACACTGTAGGCCCAGATAGTGAGAGGATACATACAGTTGTGATGGCTGTCAGTGTGAAGGGGTTTGAGGGGGCAAGTGCATAGGTGGGACTTGCAGTCAATTCATACATCTGGCCCATGTGTCAGGCATCTTGCCAGGGCATTTACTTTTTGTGTGAGTGGTCCCAAGGGGTGTATTTGTTCCTGCTGTGAAGGTGTGTGTATTAGCGGGATTGCTGGTATTTGGTGTACTTGCAGGCCCACCTTCTCCCACAGAGGCCAGCTAATCCCCCCTGTAGGATGCTTCCATTGCAGGGAGTCCAAGTTAAAGTTCTGGATGTCAGGCAGTGGTGTCCTGTTGTTTGTTGGAGCACAAGTCCCAGCAGGGCCTTGTGCTCCCCACAGCAGGGCCCAGTGTCAGCCATCTTGTCAGTACTTTTCCTCTCCATGTGAGGTGGGCATGGTTCAGGGTGTGCTTGATGGGCTATGTGGGAGGGGGACTTTTGGCTATGCCTGCAAAGCCCATCATGCTTTTGGCTACACCCGTCTTCCCAGCATACCCGGCCTTCCTTCCTGTGACTCAGCTGCCCTGTGAGGTGGTGTAACAGTGCTGTCAAGATGGCTGACAGTGGTGTCCTGGTGTTTGTTGGAGCACAAGTCCCACCAGGGCCTTGTGGTCCCCATAGCAGGGCCCAGTGTCAGCCATATTGTCCGTACTTTTCCACTCCCTGTGATGTGAACATGGTTCAGGGTGGGCTTGATGGACCATGTGGGAGGGGGTCTGGTGTCTGTGACTACAACTCCCATCAAGCTTTTGGCTACACCCACCCTCCCAGCATAACCGACCTTCCTTCCTGTGACTCAGCTTCCCTGTGAGGTGGTGTAACAGTGCTGTCAAGATGGCTGACAGTGGTGTCCTGGTGTATGTTGGAGCACAACCCCCACCAGGCCCTTGTGCTCCCCATAGCAGGGCCCAGTGTCAGCCATATTGTCAGTACTTTTCCACTCCCTGTGAGGTGAACATTTTTCAGGGTGGGCTTGATGGACCATGTGGGAGGGGGTCTGGTGTCTGTGACTACAACTCCCATCAAGCTTTTGGCTACACCCACCCTCCCAGCATACTCACCTTCCTTCCTGTGAATCAGCTTCCCTGTGCGGTAGTGTGACAGGTTTGTCAAGATGGCTGCACTGTTTGTTGGTGTTTAGTACCAATGCCTTGCTGTATTTGTTGTTAGGTTTTTACATGTTATGACCTAGTTCTATATTACTCTGAGATAGCAGCTATTGCGTTTGTGTAACTGGCATACACATCACAGAATAACTTTTTTCGGGCGTAATTTGGCTTTGCTAACGCTACTTGTTTTCAATGTCCCCTTGGCAGTGATGTGTGTGTGTTGCCACATAATATTGACTAGATTGGTTGTGTACTCACCAGGCTCTGGTATTCCTATCAATCCATGGATGCCCTCCGGTGGGAGTATGGCCCGCACTTTCTCCTCCCAGGACGTGAAGTATGTTGGTTTTACAGGAGGGCCACCGCCGGTACGCTGGCTCAAGGCATGCTCTCTGGCTATGAGCTTCTTGACCCACCTTCGCACATCGTAGTACCTGTTCTGGATGTCATCCTTTGTGCGCAGGCAAGGTGCTTGTGCGTTCACCTTGTCGACGATCCTCTCCCACATCTTTGTTTTCTGTGACATTGGGGTCTGTTGGACCAAGGTTCCAAATAAATGTGGCTCTACTCGGAGTATTTCATAAACCAAGACCACCAACTCACTATCTGTGAACTTTGGATTCTTCTTTGGGGGCATGGTGCTGGGTGGTTGTGGAGATTGATGTGTGTGTGAGGGTGTAAGTGAGGGTGAGTGGGTGTCAATTTCTCTTGCTTGTTGTGAGTGTGTTTAGGAGGTGATAATGGTGTGGATGTTGTGTGGTGAGTGAGTTGTGGGTGTGGCTCAGAGTGCAGTGTAGTTGTCTTCTCTGCTGTCATGTGTTTGAAAATAGCAAGGGATCATGGTAGTGGATTTGGGCCTTAATGTAGGTGAAGTTGTGGGTGTGTCTTTGTTCATGATTTTTTTTTTCTTATTTCTTTATTGATTTGGACATTGCTTGTTTGATTTTTTTCTCAGGATTTAAACGTAGGATTTGTTGTGCATGATGGAGATGTTCAGTTGACTGGGAAGGACGCTGACGGGCAATTGAGAGGTACTCCGAGTCTGTCTCACTCACAATGTGCTCTGTTGCAGCGTTTGCGTACGCGTCAGTCGCGACGGGCTGTTTTCAATGGTAGTCACTGTTTCCCGTACGTCTCGTTCTTCCGGATTGTGCTCCGTGCGAGTCGTTTTCCTTTTGCACGCATTGCATCGTACTCGTACGGTCGTACGGAGCGTGTACTTGTCGTTCGGGTCCAGTCCGGGTCCGTGTCGGTCGATACGTTTCGCATTCCCTTTACGGGCGAGTCACTGTTTACTGTGCGGCTCGGGCGTGCGGATTGCGCTCCGTGAGACTCGTTTGGAAATCACACGCATAGCATTTTTCTCGTACGGTCGTATGGAGCGTGTACGTGTGGGTCGGACTCCAGTCCCGGTCCGTGTCGGCCGGTACGTTTTACAACCCGAATCGGAATCGGCCCCTTAGTGTTGACTTTTGCAGGTGTCTCCATAGACATTGGTTAAAATGGTAATAGCAACCCTGGATTGCTGTATGTGGGTAGGATTTAAGTATAGAATTAATCATGGCTTGTTCAAAATCTATAATTATTTTTTGAGGAAAATAATTTTTTGTTTTTTGTTTTATTTGGTTTAGAATTTCAAGGTAGGTAGATTGTTGTTTATTGGGGAGTACGGTATAGATAAATTGAATATTAGTATTTTGAAATATACCATGGACTGTGTACAACTGATAAAATGGTTTGGGACACATTTTGAAAGTCCCATCCATCATCCAGGTGTCGCATTGTTGTAATTTAAGTAAATTGTTTGCAGTAGCAAACATAATGATTCTTTTATCTTTGCATTTATTATCAAATAGTATAAATGGTTCATTATTGTATGTTATTCTTAGTTCAGGGGGAATCTCTACCTTTTGAAAGGTTTTAGGGGCACGTGTTGAAGTTGTAGTGGCTTTCTTTTGTTTAGCTATTGTTCTCTTTAATGAATCAATAGAGGGTAATTGGCTAGATGCATGTTGGGGTAGGGTTAGTAACTGTTGTTTTGGTATTTCGGTGGTGGGTCTATCTGTACTAGTGCTAGCTTCTTTTATTGATTCAAGAGCGTCTCTTACTTCAATCTCAGTTACATTTGGGGGTTGGTTATGTTCTTTTACAGATACAACAGTGGTTTCTTGTGTTATAGCTCTTCCATAACATTTGTTCGAATAATATTTGCTGCATTTCCAAAAGACTTTTAAACCAGTTTGTTTTTCTTGTGTATATACATAACCCATGTAACATAATAACATTTTCCCTTTTTGAGACGTAATAAATTGTGTGCCTTCAGTCATGGTGGTCTTTTTAGTGCTAAGGAAAATATATATAAATATTAATTAAAATAATACAGTATAGTTTTTGAGTAAATAAAGATACATTGCTTTGTATATACTTACAATGTTGCTGTTGATGTAAAAAAATGCTGTTGCAATTTTTTCAAGCTTGGATTTTCGTTTTGTTGAAGATGTTTCTGTTGGGAAGAAAAAATAACAATTTAATATTTTTGTTGTATTGTGTTGTAGGTGGTGGGGATATTGTGAGTAAGTGGGTCTTTGGGTTTGTTTTTTAGGAAGTTGTTTAATATAAAAAAATAATATACTTACTTTCTTTGTAACTTTATTGTTGACGCTGCTGTAGTATTTTTTTGCTGCTTTAAAAGATATCTGTAGAGAAGATATAAGTTTAAGAGAGACATATTAGTGAATTATGTTTTATATATATTTTTTGGTGAAGACTATAAGTAGTGTTATATTCTAAATGCAGTTTTACTTACTTAGTGCAGTTCCAAAGCTTTTTCTGTAATGTAAATCTGCGTTCTGGAAGTAATCCGGCAGAGTCTCCTCTTCTTTTTTCTTGTAGGGTTGAAGTGTAAATTAAATATAGATTTTCGTTGTTTATATAGTGTTGATTTAATTGATAGTTGTATGTTATTGGTGTATTTTATTAGTGTGATGTTTTCATTCGTTGTTGTTAATGTATTTTTTTTGTTTTGGCAGTTGGTTTCCCTATATGGGAAACGCTAATTAAGAAGTTGTTAGTACTAATTATTTTTTTTTAACTGATTTCGTTAGTTAAGTATGTTTAACATTGCTTTTAATGTTGAATGCTGTATGTGTTATATTTAATATTATTTGAATTATTTACTAGTGTGTTTTGTTATTATTCTATGCTTTTATATGTTTATATGTTATAATAAGATTGTATTATATTTATAATGTGTGTAGAGAGTGTTTATAGTGTAAAAATAGATTTTTGTGGAAAGATATGTTGATTTTATTCATTTTTAAATAGTCGATATTTGTATGAAAACGATAATTTTGCCGTCTATATTTTAACTTTCGATATTTATGACATTTTGTATATTTTTAAAGAAATGTCGATATTTTCTATTACGATATTTGTGTGTTCGATAATGTTTAAAACGATATTTTTTATTGACGATAATATGATTTCCATATTTGTGTGTTTTTTTTAAATAAGTATTGCTCGTCGATAATAATGCTATCGATATTTTAGTGCCGATATTTTGGTATGTCGATATTTTGTCTGTCGATATTATGTCAGTGATCCGTCTTTTAGAGAAGGAGGAGATCTTGTATGATTTTTTTTTTATTGCTGCTTGCGTGTTATAGTTTTTTTTTACATCTTTTTTTTCGATTCATTTTCTTGCTTGATACCACTGTTAGCTTCTTTTTCCCAAGGTGTGTCAATGATCAGTAGCGAGCAGTAGCTTTTGCAGCAAGTAAAGTAAAACAGGTTGCGTATGAATGCTGATTTGTGCTTCAGCCGCTTTGGGCGGCAACGTTATAATGCCGGTTTGTGAAGCGCAAGCTTGAGCGGGTTTGTGAAGCGCGAGCTTGAGCGGGTGGACACACTCAGGAATTGACAGCACGTGTTGAAGCTCGAGCGGGTTAACATGTACAGAGCTGGTTGCCAGGTTACTGAGACACGAGCGTGGTAAACGGCGCAAGGAGCTTCAGCGAGTCCAATTGCAGCAGTCTACCAGTCGCTTAGCAACCCAAATGAACCCAAATGCGTACACCGGCAATTATTAAATTAACGACTCGGGTAAATGTCCGATGTCACAAGCAGGACCTTGGCAGTTTTATATCTTCTGCAGTTAAATCGCCTTTATAGAATAGAGCTTGTACTCACAAAATTATGCTGTTGTAGCTTTAAAGTCTTCTTTAGAAACAATTACCATAAGTTTTCCAGGGGTGGAGATGCCGGTACCTGCCCCCTGCACAGGAACTCGTCGCCATGAAAAGAAGAGCCTTCACAGGTTTCTCTGAATGTAGCTTTATTCCTCACAGCATCTCCAGCACGGAGCAGCATCCATCAGCCTTCAGTGCTCTCCACCAACTGCTCTCGCCTAGAATCCTTGTGGAGAGAATTCTACACACTAGGTAGCAATCACCATGACATCTAGCTCATGACATCTCTACAAAAGCCTTGCCTTCCCATGTCCCAAATCAAGCTCCTGTAGTTTCCTCCTCCATGTGTCATCCTTATCTGCTAATTACAGTCTACTCTTCTTAAAATGAAATGCATATTAATACAACTGTATGTCTGGAAATGCCAATTCACCCTTCTCCAGTCTTCTTAATTTCCTCAAGGACAATCTTGGGCCCTTTGAGGACCAGATAAAGGATATTAACCTCCCTGAATCATATCCAGAAGAACCCTTGCAAACAGAAGGTGGATACTTTTAAAAAGGAACATTAACTTAGGAATAATAACCATCTTCATGAGATTCACCCTATCATTTATAGTCAGGTGTTGATGTTCCAATTTGTTAAATTGAAAATCTATCAATTTAGAGATCCTAGCCAGATTAATTTTGAGGATTTCCTCTAAAGTGGGGACCACTCCAATTCTTTAGTGTCTGACCTTAGTAATAAACATTTCAAGTCATGATCTCTGTTTTGGATCTGTTGATAGCATATTCTGAAACAGCTCCAAAAGTTTCTGCTAACCCTACAATTCATGGGAGTATCTTATTTAAATTGCTCGTATATAAGATGATGTTATCCGCATAAAGAGCAATTTTATTTCCTTGGCCCTGGCTTGTAAATGGAATAACATCCTCATCTCCCTGAAATAGCAGTGCTAGCGGCTTGATGTACATATCAAGTAGAAGTGGGGACAATGGGCACCCTTGATGTGTACCCCTAGATAAATAGTTGAGAGAGACCCATAGCTCCCATCGCCTCCCACAGATTTTTCCACCTGACCCTATTGAGTGCTTTAGCTGCCTCAAATAATATTACCGCAAGCAGGCTTGAATTTACCGTAGCTAGATCTATTGAAGCTATTAATAAGTGCTTTAAGTCATACAATTGCATAACTGGAATGAAGCCACACTGATTAGTGTGTATTACTTCGTTAATTATTTTCACCAATCTAGCCGATAGAATCCCTGCATAGACCTTATAATCAGTGTTAAGAAGAGAAATAGGCCGGTACAACTCCACTACCCTGCGATCCTTGTTTGGCTTAAAAATCAATGAGATCTCAGCTTCGTTCCATGACAATGGCATTGCTCATATCCCAAAATATATCTAATTTAATAGCCGTCTTCATACCGGGACTATCACCTCCTTTTTTGCCTTTAACACCTCAGAGGGTATACCATCTGGCCCTGCTGCCTTCCCACTGCCAGACTTATTAATTTGGGACAAAATCCCTTCAGCAGTGATCTTTCTTGCAGCAAATTCTTTTCTATATCAGACAGGCTTGGGAGTTTCTTATCCCCTAACCATTCTCTTATCGCTCACGTTTTTGCTGGCATCTCATCTGAATATAGACTTTGAAATGCACTACATATCAATTCTTCTATCTTTTCTTGATTAAGGGCCCCATTACGATGGCGGGCGGACAATGTCCGCCCGCCACCGTAACGGTAAACGGGACTGACCGCAAGAGGTGCGGCGGTCCCGCTGTGCCTATTAGGATGCGACCGCCACCATGGCGGTCGCATCCTGTATATTTAGCATTGTGGCGGGCGGTGCTGTATTCAGCACCCGCCACAATGTTAAAAGGGCATGTTGTGCATTTGCATGCACAACGTGACAGGCACAGCGCGGTGCCTGCCACCTTGTGCATGCAAATGTCGGGGGGTACCATGGGTACCCCCCAAGTGCAGCCACCCACCCCCCAACCACCTGGAGGCCCACAATGGGCCCCCAAAGGCATTCTCCGCATGCCTTTCCACGGCGGAGTCTCCGCCATGGAAAGGCATGAGACCGCCATCATTGTAATATGGATGGCGGTGCCTGCAAGGCTCTGCCACAATATTGCAGGCCTTTTCCGCCTGCTAGGCAATCGGGAGGATTGCCTGCCGGCAGAAAACTGGCGGACGGTCTTTCCGTCCGCCTGGGTCCCCACCGCCATCGTAATATGGCGGGGGGGAAATGTTAGCCGGGCGGACGAAAATGGCGGGTGGATCGCCACCGCCGGTCGGGCGGTGGCGATCCGCCCGACATCATAATGACCCCCTATGTGTATAGTTCCCCTCATCATCGATATATAGCTCTTCAGTATGATACCCTGCTCTATCTGCCCTTATTTTCCATACGCCAAGTCTTCCACATTTCTCCCCAAATTCAAAGTGTCTTAATTTACTCATAAACCACCGCACTCTGCCTCTTCTTCCTAACAACTCTTTCATAATATCCTTTAACTCCATCAATTCCTACTTTTCCTCTAAGTATCTTTCTTGTGTGATTTCAATGAATTCCTTCTCTGCCCTCATGATAGCCCTCACTAGCTTGCTGAACTCCTTTCTCCTTGCTTTATTCTAGCAGCAACCCAGCTCTCATAGGACCCCCCTGATGAACGCCATGTATGTATCCCACATAACTCCTACACTGGCAGACTCCTCATTCAGTTCAAATTCTTTAGTTTCTCTTGTCAACACCACCAGTCACACTTTGGGAGGCAAGAGGGCGTCCGCCGGGCTGGACGTGTAAGCTGCAGCTCCGCCCCCCCCCTCTATTCAGTTATGTACCTGGACAAGCTGCGATAGTGCCCGAGCCTAACCCAGCACGCAACACCCTAAGACGGGGAGAACTCTGCCTGGAAGTGATCGCGTCTGGCACCCCGCGACTACGCTCCCGCTGCGATCACGTCCCGCTACTTACCCTTGGATTTGTATTTTCACCATGCCGCTGGTGTGTGCCGCTTCTCGGGCTTTGTCCTTGCTTGAGTTGCATCGGGTGCCAGCTCCTGGTTCTGCATCCCTGCTACATTGCTGTGAGCAATGGCATTGCAGTGCTGGTCGTGTCGGTTCTCGTTATGCCGTCAAAGACAGCCAGAGGAGGAAAATCTGGTGCTACCGGGGATGTTGCTGGGACAGCAAGGGGAGGTCTTGGTCTGGGTCTCCAGCGTATCGGTGCCGGCTCACTGGAAGGTTCAGCAGAGAAGCATGATAAACTTCACAGAGGTGAGCAAGGGGGGAGGAAAAATGTACCTTCTTTTTTCCTGTCAGCTAAAAACAAGAAACCCCAGCCATCTCAATCAGATTGTATGCACCCGGAAACTTTCCCACATCGTCATGAGGTTGACCTGTCTGCTGAAGGTGACCAGCCACTGCTGAAGTCGGACACTGCCCAGTGAGCTCAAGAGACCCCAGATAATCATGGTTGGAGCTCTAAAAATGGGGGAGATTTAGGTATTACTGTGGCAGCAGGGGGAAACCAAAGTGCTTTATCTCCCTCTCTTCTGACTGGTGAAGGTATCTCCAAGGGGCACACTGAGCCCAATGCTACGGCTCAACGTAGATCTCCTACTAGGAAATCTAAGGCAGTAAAAGCACTGGTGGCCGAAAGGCAGGGGGCAAAGGATGCCTGTGGCATGCAGGACACTGCGAAGGAAATCGACTCTGGGGATAAATTCTTTTCTATGTCGGATCCGTCTGACTCATCAGAAGATGAGATGGCGTCTATTCTGAAGCTACGCTCTGGAGGAGAGTCACCTGGCAGCAGTGGGAGTGAACTTAGTAGCACACATTTTGAAGAAGAAAATATTGGCAACCTGGAATCTGGCCTGATGACAGTGTGCAAGAGCCAGGCATTGTTTGAGGGGGCGGCACAACCAGATGATACAGGCACACTACTTTGGAATTATTCATTCTCAGCTGAGCTTGCGTCGGAATGGGGGGTCCACATCCAAACACATGGAGGAGGCCCTCCCTAAAAAAACTGAGGAGATTTCTCTGGCCGTGATCTACCAAAGCATAATGGCACACAGAGAGGAGACACGCACGGAGGCACATAAGACGCAGGGTGCTTGTCGGAAACTCCAGAATGCCATCAGCCAGGTCGCAAAATCCTGCACAGAATTTGCAGAAAAGTTACACGAAGCAGAGACTCGGATTTCCACCCTAGAAGATGAACTCACAGCCCAGAGATCCATAACCGAGGCAATGCGTGCACAAAAAGACGATACACAATGGAACTTAACTGACCTAGAGAACCGCCTGTGGTGGAACAACCTGAGAATCTTGGGCATACCAGAGGGAGCTGAAGGACAGGATGTTCGAAGAGTGGTGGTGGATCTCTTTAGCGAAGCCTTCCCTGAGCTGTCACAGTGGAAGTGGAACCAAAAAATTCAGAGGGCACACCGATTCCCTTTCAAACAACAATAGTTAAGACCAGGACAGACCTCTCCTAGACCCAGGGCTCTTTTGATCTGCCTAAATAACTTTCTGGCTCACCAGGCGGTGTATGATCTAGCACGACTGGATAGGAAGAGAGCAGGGAAGAAGTGTGAGTTTTTTGTTAGACCCGACTTTTGCCACCAGACGGTGGAAAAGTGGTGGCAACTTCGTCAACTAATTCCACCATTTCAGGGCAAAGGAGCACAGGTTTCCATTTGAATCCGGCAAAGCTGAAGATAATCTATAAGGAGCAAACTCGCTTTTTTTCATCAGAGGTGCAGGCTAAGGAATATTTACATTTGCTTTAGCGGGGGCTTCTGATTCTGTACTTCTTTTCCTTTCAGCCTTTTCTCACTGTTTTGCCACTTATTCTCCTCTCTCTGCTCTAAGGCTTAATGGTGGGTTGGTAAGATCTGTAGGGTTAGGAAGGCAAAGATAAGGAAGAAGGGGGGTGAACCGGGCAGCAAGGGAGCTTCCCATCTCATTGCCTTGTATTTGGGAGGTGGTGAGTCCGGGAGCCTGGAGGTTGCTCCAGGAGGTGGCTTTGGGGAGGAGGTGGGGGGCACAGGGGATGGGTGGGAGAACTGCGGGGGAGGTGGTGGGGTTGTAGGTGAGGTGCTGGGTGTTTTGGGAGAAAAAATCAATCCATAACATGAGGAAACTCGAGGGGTGTTCTGATGTTGTGACATATAGAAGAGTCATCTGTCGGAACGGTGAGGTTTTGATCTATGGGGTAGGGCGACACCTTTAGGGGTACGTAACTGCTCTTTTAATGTATGAGGGCTGAACAACAATGGGAAAAGGCAGCGGATGGCGGCTGAACTGTGAGTGATGAAACCTGACAATGTCTGTTTACAGGAAACACACATTCTGTGGTGTAAACTGAAGATCTTAACTGAGCTCGGCTATGCGTTGATTGCCTGCACACAACAGGGGGTTTCTATCTTGGAAAAACAGGGGATTCAGGGCACGAGTAGGACATTGGCTGATAAACAAGGCCGCTGTGTCATTACTGAATGTGTAATAGGGACTGCCAAGTTTGTTCTGTGCTCAATTTATGGGTCAAACCTGGACGAGGCATTAGTACTTGAAAGGCTGAATGGAGAACTAGCATCATGGTCTATGCCCCTGATTTTATGCAGCGATTTTAACATTCACTTGGTCTGTCAGGAACCGCAGCTAGCCACGAACAACTACAAGGGCAGGAAACCCTACGTTTTTAAGGCACTACAGCAGCTATTTGCCGATCATGGATTGGTTGATGTGTGGTTTGCTTTGCGGCATCCAGATCCTGGTTTTACATTTTACTCAAACCCACATAATAAGTTTGTTAGGCTGGATTGTTTCTTTATGTCAAGGGAGCTTATTTCAGGGGCAAAAATTCAGGGTTGCCCCAGGATCACTGCTGATCATGGGCAGTTGCTGTTAGATATTACTGCCAAAAGTACTATATCCCCACCGAGATCCTTCTCGTTTGATAGGAAGCTCTTGCTGGACACCTTGTTTATCAGTCATATTGAAAGCTGGTTAGGGCAATTTATCGATATTAACCACAATTCAACCTCACGTGCTCTGGTATGGGATGCTTTAAAGGCAGGGCTCAGGGGGGAGGTTCTTAGCATTGGACTTTTTAAACAGAAGCAGCTTAAAACTGCGATCCAGGGTCTTTATGAGGATCTTAGAAAGGCCGAAGAGAACTCTGGGGTATCTGATGAGGTCATATATTTAGGTGTCAAAATTAGGGTCTGCCTGAAGGAATTAGTAGATCGGATTGAATGTCTCCACCTTTCACTGGTGGGAAGGTGTAATGAATATCTTACCCAAAGAACTATATTATTTTGCATCAGTACCACTGGAACTTACACATGGACAGCTTCAGAGACTGCAGTCACTATGTGGTAGATTTGTAAAGGGTCAGGGGACACCACGCAGAGCAATGAAATTCATGATACTACCTCGCAAGCGTGGGGGTTGGGCAGTGCCTAACTTTACATTTTATTATTACGTCTGTATTCTACAAAATATGCGGATCCTATTCACAGGAGAGGAGGTGGGAAACGATGCTGAAGCTCCATCCATTTATTAGATGTTGCTCGGCTCAGAGGCCAAGAACTGTTTATTTAAGATGCTGGAGCCAAGCTATTACAAAAAAAAACCCGGTTTAAGGTTCTGCTAACAGCTTTTAAGGTCTGGAAGGCAGTACGGAGATGCTTCCAGATCGAGGGGATTTGTTACTACACACCAACGGCTGCCTCACCATTGTTTCCCACTATTTTTTGGGATATGATAATGGCGAGATGGAGATTTAAAGGAATAAGACAGATAGGTGGTGTAGAAAAGTAGGATCTGCTTTTATGGTTACCCCCACTTTTTGCCTGGTGCTAAGCTGTTACTGACTAGTCTGACTAGTCTGCCTAGTCTGACTAGATCCCGCTAATCAGGACCCCAGTCTATCTGCTTTCTCCCTTAAATTGGTATGTTCAGTACTTAGGTATACCCCAGATTGGATACTGGGGTACCCTTATCAGTCCCTAGTATATGGTACTAAGGTACCCAGGGCATAGGTACCCCAGAGGTCCCCCATGGGCTGAAGCATGCATTATGCCACCCATGAGAGACCATTCAAAATGGAACTACAGGCCTGCCATTGCAGCCTGTGTAGCTGGTGCTAGCACTACTTACTACAGATATAGGTTTCCTATATCTGGGGTCACTGCACTTAAAACCTATGTCACCCCTATAGCGGGCCTTATCAATTCTGAAGGCAAGGTGCTTGGTTCTAAGTGTGAGGGTGGCCCTGCATGAGCAGGACACCCCTACAGCCTACGGAGTCCATTCTCCCGGGTTGTAAGTGAAGCAGCCATATACTATATAGAGGGGCATCGCGTAAGTACGCAATGACCATCTTGAAACTTGCTGCAACAAATCCTATCATGTTTGGTATCTAAGAGGCCTTCGTTAGGCTCTCAGTGTTCCCGCTACCAGCCTTCTTGACCCGGAGAGCACAAAATGGTTGCTGCCAACCAGAGACACGATTCTGCCCTCCTGCTGCTGAGCCAAGCTCAAGCAGGGGAAGGCAGAACAATAGGCATCCTGTCACAGGGAAGTGTGACCACCTCCCAGACAGGATTTAGTGTATTAGGGCAGGGTCGGTGCACTTGCCAGCACCACTCAGTCTGCATGAGGGGCACATTTGGTGTCCCCATACTTTGTCCAGATCAAACCAGCTCTGGGAGCTGTTGGCTCCCGCTCTGGAGCGAAGCTGGACAAAGGACATGGGAGTAACCTCCCCACTGTCCAGACCCTCCCCTGGGAGGGTCACCTGAATCGTCCTAACCCTTTCCTTAGGGCACTTAAGAGCTTACCTGTGGGTGGGTCCCTAGATTCGTCATGGGACAAGATTCAGATCAGACACCACTTCTTCTTCTACCGTCTGGGCACTCTGTACCTCGCTGGACGTTTTTTGGGCTCGACTTTGTCTCCCTTCCAGTCTGCTGCATCGTCTGTGACTGTGCACCATACAGGAACCTCCCAAGGCCTGTGGGTATCAAAGACACTTGAAGGAATCTCCCTTGAAGTGAAGGAGTCGCAACTAAGTCAACCGGTCTTCTGATCCTGAGTTCCTCCGGACTCTGAAAGGTTCTGCAACATAGGTGGTGGTTCTCCACAGCTCCCGAGGCCTGCCCTGCCCTCGCACCAAGTTTGAGGCCAGTATCCCTCGTGGGGGTTGCAATAACCGAACCCCTGTGCACCACGTCAACTTGCAGTTGCAAAGGCTTGTTGGCTTCCTTACAAGAAGATCTTTGGGCTCCAAGTAGCCCCAACCTCATGCATCTCCAGTGACCAGAATCTTTGGCTACACTGCATTGTTGTGCAAAGTGGCCTGCATCATAGGTGAGCTGCTTGAGGTCCTCTCATGACTCCAGTGCCTCCGGCCTGTCGGTCCTTTTGAGGGTCAGCTTTGTTTCTTTTGGACTCCCCTAATTGCTCTGGGCTTGCCCTGACTCCCCATCTTGTGGTGAGTCCCCTGGACCTTGCTGGTACCGACGTTGCACCTTCTTTGACTTCTGCGTTGGTTGCATTTTCCAAGACTTGTTGGTGCTCCCGCCGGACACTGACCCCTCAGCACTCGACATTCGACGTGAGACAGCTTTTGCATGGCTCCTGGCCTTCCTCAGCATCGCCTGGTCCTCACACCTGCAGAGTCAAGGCCATCGTCATCTCTCCTGCAACAGCCGCCATTGGTGGGCAATCGTCACCCAGATCTCCTGGTCACTCCTGAGTGACATAGACTCTGTCCCCTCTGCTTGCAGGTACCTCTCAACTAGAATCCATCTTCAGATTCCACCGGACACTTTCTCCTTCTTCAGCAGCAGCACTTTCCTGAAGTCCTCTATTGGGTTTGACGGTGGTTTCCGACACCACTTCACACCTACACACCCGGCTTTCCTACTGTAGGTAACATGGGTACTAGGGTATCCACGGGTGGGGTGGCTCTCCAACCTTCTGTCTTCCACGGGGTTTCTTCAAGGTCCAGTGGGAAGGGTTCGTAAACTTCAAAATTCCAACCGTGACCTACACGTAGAGTTGTACGGAGCACGCGGTTGTGTTCCCACACTGCACACGCACTCCGTGGGGTTCCTAGTCACTCACATTGGGTGATTCCTTGGGTCCCCAGCACTTCTACGTCCTCTCAACATTGTCTTAACCCGAGTTGTGGTTCTTATACCACTTTCTTAGTATATGGTTTGGTCCCTCCTGGGGCCCACTGTGTATTCTATGCTAAATACTGTATTTCTTTGCAAAGTATTGTGTGCATTGTGTTTATCTCCGGGTAGGAGATATCTAAACATGTTAGAGAGTATTATAGAATAAATACATATTTTTATAAATATCTTGTGTGGTTCTTTTTCACTTAATCTATACTATAAGATTGCATTCTGGTAAAACAAGCTGCTTTACACTCCTTCTGGACTAAGCCTGAAGGTTGCTCTCCACAGCTACCACTTAGAGAGCTTTCTAAGGTTGTCTAAGACCTCTTAAATCACCATAAGAGTTGTCTGGACAGGTGCAAGGTACCCACTTACATTAGTGGACATCATATACCAGGCCAGTTTCTCACAGGTGATTTCTACAATGACGAGGGTCTCTCTTCTTTTGCAATTTTGGCTGGTAAATATCTCCTACCTAAAACTGAATTCTTTAAGTTTTTACAGATTCATGATTTTTTGTGTAGAAGCCAGAAGCAGAGGGTGATAAAGCCAAACCCCTTGGTCAAGGCCATCAGACGTAAGGATAGGATTGGTGTTTTATGTAATGCTTTCCTGGATGCACAGCAGGACGATATTGCTGCTCAAAATCTTACATGGAACAATCATTTGGGGAGGCTAGGGCTTTTCTGGAGAGATCTATTGATACTGCAGAAAAGATTTTGGTATCTCCTAAATTAAAGGCACAGCACTTGATGACTATATTCCATCTCTACTATACTCCTGCTAAAATGTTTAAATGGGGAGGGAAGAATGATGGGAAATGCTTTTGCTGTGGGGCAGAGCAGGCTGATATTCTGCATATTTTCTATACATGTGCTCATTTAACCCAGTTGGTGGGGCACATCAACATTTTCTTCTCTGAGATTATCGGGGCAGGAATCAATATTCCGCCGGAAACAATGTTATTAGGTATTGGGGATAGCTTGATAGAGGGACAGGCGACGTACAAGTTTCCTTACTTGATCTTCATAACCACAGCTGTGGCACGGTTATATATTGCTTCTATGTGGCTACAGAAAGAACCCCCTACCTTTGAGATGTGGAGAGCCAGATTTTATGCTATTTATAATCTTGAATACAGCCTTTTCTCCCTCAAGGGGTCACATAGACGGAAATTGGGTCCACAGATTTCGGGGCCCATGATTGAGCATATGAAAGATTAAAATAAATATTTATGTATCGTATCCCTATCTCATTATTGCATTTTATCTTGCTTGTATCTGTCGGATGATTTTAACCACTGTTTCAGACCCTGATCTGTTTTTTCTAATGAAATACTGTATATTCATCATGTTATGGATTGAAATAAAAAACAAATTTAAGAAAGGAAATAAAAAAACACCACCAGTCACTCATCATCCTCTAATAAAGACCTGTTGACCGTCCATCTCCTATTCAAATTGCCATCCATACACCACCATACCAATAATAGCGCTGAGTGGTCAGGACAATGTGCCAGCAAATCACTTATTATGTCAGTGAGAACACTCTCTATTAGAAATAATTGTATCTGCCTGTATTTATTTACTATAAAAAGTATAACCCCTCTTGCTACTGTTCGCTTCCACCAAATATCACAGAGCCTGAAGTCTAGCATAAATGCCCTCAATGCTTTCCCCATTTTGGGATTATTTTTTGCCCGACTTTTTATAGACTTGTCTATATCTTCATTCCATACAACAACAAAATCCCCCCTCTAATTAATGGAGAGGGACACTCCGCAATGTTAGCTGCGATCTCATTAAGGGGCAAGATGTCATCACAATTTGGACCGTAAAATCCAACACACATGAAAGACCCTTGTGACCCCACCAACTTTCCCACTATCTCCCTTAATTCACAAACATTGATCCCCACATTTTTCCTTACCACCACCCCTCTTGAGTTAATTCCTTGGTCTGAGCATATAATTTGATGTACCAAATCTTGTTTACTAAAAATATTTTCACATTCCAGGGCTGTAATGTTGGTTTCTTCAATATCATCGCTTGCGCTGGGGAGTCCCGCAGATATTGGCATATTAATCGCTATCTCCTGACAACCCAACGTCCGTTCACATTCCAGGACAAAAACTTTATTTCAGCCATAGTCCCGCCAGACTGTCTAACCCCCATAACTTCTCTTATTCAGCTGATCCTCTTGCTACTGATTGTTACCACAGCCAAAATGAGAACTTTTTCCAATTTTGTATTTTTTTAATTCTGTGTATTTTTTTATTTCTTCCTTCATGCTCCCAACCCAGTGCCCTTCTCATGAGAACCTTCCCTTCCAATTTCGGCATAGCTATATGCCAATTCAGGTCCTACCTCTGAGGAATCTCACCATTGTGAATTTGCAAAGAAAGTAAGAGCCTCATTTCCTCAACCTAAAAACCCTGTACGTACTACTTATTGCTCTGTCGAGCCCCGCTGCTCACCCCTCACTTAAATTTTCTTACGCATGGTTTCTAGAAGCCTATCGACCTGCTCCACTTCCCTGAAATTATACATCTCATTACTCCATATGATCTTTAACATTGCGGGGAACCTCAGTTGGACTTTGGCACCCAATTTTGCGCAGTTCATCCATATTTTGTCCAAGTTCCCTCTGCCTTTGCGCAGTATTTGTACATATGTCGGACCGGATAAGATACTAGACTAGAGATCACTAGACTGTTGAGGTTCTGTCTTTCAATGCTAGACATAAGATCCGCTCTTTCATTAAGTATGACAGAAAATTTACCAGTATTTACCTTGTTTTGTTATGACCCTCTTCAAGTCTAAAGGTGTCGGAATGCACCATCTGGATCTCTCTTTCGAGATCATAGCCTGCATCACCCTTGACTGCATCAACCCTAAGCAGTTTTAGAACAAATGCTCTTAAGTCAGTTCCTTCCGCACCTTCAGGCACATTCAGTATCCTCAAAGTATTACACCAGGAGTGGTTGTCTAACCTTTCCGATTTCTCCAATAGCACCTGATTTTGCAGCTTCAAAGCATTGATCTCCATATTGGTGTTGTCCAGTCTGTGCCCCAACACCTCAATCTTATTCTCTAACACAGCAGTAAGTTTGTCTAAATCTTCTAACTTAGATTCCAACACCAGACACGTTTCTCTGATTGCTCTTTGATTTAACTCAGATACCTCAAATGATCTATAAATCTATGCCTGGATACTCTTTATTAATAATTCCACTGCTGACCCTGTGGCCTGTTCGCCTGCTTCCCCTACTACTTGGGTTGGACTATTTCTAATTTGTTTTTAGTTTCAGAGGAGGTATTTAGTCTAGGATGGCTGTCATCGTTGAGTTATAGTGGGCTGAAAGTTCATCTTTTGAGAGGTTATCTGTTGAGGGGTAAGTAGTCCTAATATCGAGTTTCTAATATCGATATATTATAATATCGAGTTTAGTTTATCGACAGTACTAAATATCGATGTTAAATATATAGATATTAAAAATATCGATTATAAGTGTTGTTAAAAATATCGATGTCAGTAATATCAAATGTAAAAATAGCGATATGTCAAAATATTGTTATTATATTTTAATGTTATGTTTTATGTTTGTTTTTGGTATAATATGAGTTGATTAATGTTATAAAAAATAAAAAATTTATTTTAACTTTTTAGGAGCGGGATGTTGGGTTTATAGGGGATAAGGGTGGGGAGTGTTTTAAAAAAATTGAAATGTAATTTTAATTTTTTAAAAAATTTATAGAATTAAATTTACAATGTTGTTTTAGGAGCAGGATGTTGGGTTTATAGGGGATAAGGGTGGGGAGTATTTTAAAGATATAAATTATTACTTTTGAAAAAATGTAAAATTACAAAATTATTTGCAAACATTTTTTTTTGGAGTGGGATGTTGCGTTTATAGGTGAGAAGGTTGGGGAGTGTTTTAAAAAAAATTCAAAATATTTACAAAAAAAATGAAAATTTGTAACATTTCAATTTAAAATTTATTTTTATGAGTGGGATGTTGTGTTTATAGGGGATAGGGGTGGGGAGGGTTTGACATTTTTTATTAAAAAATATAAAAAATAATAATTATGAAATTATTTTTATAAAAAAATTTCATGAGTTTGATGTTGAGTTTATAAGGGTTAATGGTGGGTAGTATATTAAATTAATTTAATAATTTTAATAAATTAGCTTTTTTATATTGTTTAAATTTTATAATGAAGGTGTGTAATTTGATGGAATATTTGTAATATTGTTATTAAAATATTAAACATTATTTTTACAGAAATTAAATTTTGAAGATATTTTGTAATGTTTGTTTACTACTGGAAACTTTAATATATATTATCTATATAAATTATAGTTGATAAACAATTTACAATATTTAATATTTAAATAATATTAATAATTAATAAATGCAGTTTATGTTTCCTAGGAAAAATATTTGAAATATTAATTTGTATACAGTAATTTATGGATATTAATAATAAATTATTAAGGGGGTCATTAGGATGGCGGGCGGAAGCACATCCGCGGTGCTGGCGGGGGCGGAAAATGCCCTTTTCCGCACTCCTGCAGCGGTCCTCCCGCCCGCCATATTACGATGGGCAAACATAGCCCATTTCCCGTCCGCTGCGTAGCCAGGAGAACCGCCAGACTTTTGCGCCCGCCACTGCGGCAGAGTGAGCCAATAGGGACTCACTGCCATGCAGAATGACGTTCCGTCCGCCGTACAAATCACAATGCCGCAAACACCCCATCACACCGCAGCGGAGAATCCACCAACCCAGAGACGGCGGAAACACGACAGCGGAGCGCAAAACCAGACTCACGGTCCCCTCTACCCGGTCTGGACCGCAATGGATCCAGCACTTCAAGCCATTCCGGTGCTGTACCCCCTCCACTACCAGCAAATAATGGACCGTCGCGGAACAACGTCGCAGGTATGCTATGACACAACTTTGCACACAACCACAACACACAACTCCTGTGCTGATATACGGTCCCTGTCCACATCAGACACTCTGGTGGGGACAGGAACACCTCCCCAAGTGTACCCACACATGTCCCACCTGTCAGGAAATCACCCCTCCACATCCGGGTCACCAATCAACCGCGAAATCACTGCAATGTCCCGGCCACGTCACCGCAGAGGTGAATACGCGGGAAAACATACGCAAAATGTAGTAGGCAGGACCAGCGCCAGGCATGGGCAGTCCACAAAGATTCACAGGGCTCCACCCTCCCACATTACGCTTCCCACACCCATTTGGGGCACATGCTGTGTGCACCCCCTGTGCCCCCCTGCACAATTTATCTCCCAGGTGTAGCAAGACCTTGCACCTCACACACCAAATGACCAGGGCGCCTGTCTTGGAAGGTGGGGGTGAAGAGCGACACCATGCACAGAAGCTCAGGGGCTGGACAACCCTCCTCCTCACACCTATCTCCCACTCATGTGAAGCAAACTGAGCCCAACTATAAAATGAAGACTCACACTGCATAAGAACATCCACTGAACTGTCCACACTGCCTGTCAAGTCACTCACAAACACCCCACACTGACGCACAGCCACATAAACACACCGTAGGCCAGCAGCAATGTAGGACAATCAATGGGCCAGCCAAAAGTGAAGTGGACAGTGCTGGAAAACCATGGAGCAAGACATTTAGGGGCCGATTCCGATTCTGGCCGGAAATCTCTCCGACCGAGCCGGACCCGGAGAGAATTCCGACCGAATCGGACCCTAGCAGTCCGACCGGATGAGTACGATGCATTCGCATGCTATCGGACTCGAGTCGGTCGGACTCCCATTGAAGTCAATGGGAGCCGGTCGTACAACACGTACGCGGGCTCCCATTGACTCAATGGGTGCGAGGCGGACAAGGGCGCCCCCTACAGCGTGTACGCGTCCATGCGCATCGCGGCATACATGCACAGGTAGGGGGGACCCATGGGTCCCCCTGTGTGTGACTCGCATGCCTACGCGTACAGGGGGGTCCGACGCGGACCCCCAAAGTCTGGCTCCGACAGCTTTTTCGAGCCGGTCGGCGCGAGTCGGTCGGACTGCTCGCGGCGCGCATCGTACTTACCCGGCCGGGAAACGTCTCCATAGCGCGGTGCGAGTCGTGTCCATGCGAGTCGGTCGGAGCGTGTTGAAGCCGCAATCGAGTCGGTCGGCAATTTCTTGCTTGCATCGTACTCGCTCGGCCGGACCCGCGTACGATTCGGTCGGGAAACAGGGCTCCGAATCGGATCCGGTGAATCCGAACCCGATTCGGAGCACTACCGGCCGAGATCGGAATCGGCCCCATAGTATCTGTACATCACATGCAAGAGAAGGAACATATCACAACACCCTTAGGTAATCAAATCAGACATGGGTGGCACAGTGAGTGAAATTAAACCAAACTGACCTTTGTGCAACAACTCGGGGACACATCAAGGCAAGACATGCATAGTCACAGGAATGATAGGAAGTGTCTGAAGTCATACAGTCAGCAGCCACACATCTGTCACAACTGACTTGACATGTGCACATCATCAGTACAACACACATGGCCCATTGTCACACTCCTTGACTGACAAACACAACTAGGACCTTCGCACATACACATTCTCTACCCACCTCATACCGCCAGCACTCAACACCTGTGAGAAGCACACATAAAGGCCAAAATGGTGTCCTGTGAGTGCAATGACAACCAAGCACACACCCTGTGGTGCACCCACAAACATCACACTAACACACAGGGATGCCTGAACCAATGCAGACACCAAAACAATAGCCAAACAGAAAGCTCACAAACACCATACACAGAGGTACAACAAGCCCACACATGTGCATGAAAGCAGTGGAAAGGCAATGTGACCCTAGACAGAACAGGAATACACAACATTGTCACTCAGGACCAATGCACAGACACCATACCTCAACACAGACAAGAGGTGTATCATCAAAATACCACCATGAACACCAACTGGGATCAATGGGACAATCAGCTAACACAGACACAGACACCTCAACACCCATGAAGTGGACAAGGTGCCATATTATACTAGAAGCATGCACATGCACAACCCTGAAAAGTGACAGGTCAAAAATAGGAGGACAAACCACCAATGTGCACTGAAAACAAGCCCAGCAACAAGAATCCCCTTGCTGCATGTGACAGACACACAAGTGATGCACACCACACCTGCAACACACATCGGAATGTATCACACAGCTAAAACAACCACACACACACATCATGCAAATAGAACATCACACACACATAGCATCAGTCAGTACAAAGAGCCAACACAGGCCAAACACTGCATACATCCACAACCAAATCACAACAGATGCACAGACCAATCCATCACAATGCAAACTCAGCTGCACATCAGGGGGATGCAGAACAAGCAAGTACAAGGCAACATACACTGACAACACTGCATGCACACCAAGCAGTGTGGGCACAACAACCAAAACAGTAGCACACACATCTGAGTGCCACACCATGAACTCCCACAGCACAAACATAACATCACACTCAGGAAGTGTAGCACTACCTCAGCAAACACACATACAGCTGAGCCATCACCCACAGATGCACAACTCAGGGACATCCAGGTGCAAACAACATGACCAGAGGACTGTGCTGCCCAAACATCTGCACTGCACATGAGCAACCATGACAGCAAACAAGTACAAGGAAATAACACATAACTAATTTGAAATCTGTCCTAAGTAGCACATTGGTCCTGGACACAGATCAGCCTCACACAGCATAGTATCACACTATGAAGTGGTGGGGAGGCTCACAAACTGGCAAGCCATGGTGTGGAAGACATGAGACTGAAGTGTTGTGTACTGCAGTAGTGGACAGGTGAGCAGTGTACAGTACACAAACACAAAGTGGAGTCACTCACAATGTGTAGGCATTTGAAGCGGGAGACATCCATTACCACGCGGGCATTGAATCGCAAAGCCTTTACATCGCGGGTATTACAACACAAGTTGTTACAACGAATTGTGCTGGATGGCGCTCTAACCTAAGGAATAGTATAATTTACTATTCCAACACCTTCCCTACTTTACATAGACTGGTGTTGGAATAGTAAATCATACTATTCCTAAGTCCAGCGCCCTCCAGCGCAAGTCGTTGTAACGACTTGCGTTGTAAAAACTGCAATGTAACGTACCGCGATCATTTTGATCGCGTTGTAACGTCACATATTCATCAGAAGCACATATGGGGGATGGCAGGACTCCACATACCACATACCATACTGGAGCCAAAAATGGGTCAAGTGATAGCAATGAATGAGAAAACTCACAAATATTGTCAGTGTAGCTGAGCAGTCGTGTACAGTGTGCACAAACAGTAACAAGACACATGGCAGATCAACAAAACACAACACAGACTTGCCTGTCACACACTCTGCATACTCAAAACTGGCAGCAACAACAAGTAGGTGTCCCCCAGGAGTGCAAGGACACAACAACACACTGCACACTGCCCAACCTACAACTCCCACATGTGCCCACAATTAGATACACATGGCAGAGTATTGTAACAAACAGGCACTCAGCTTCCGTGTCATACATGTGTGCAGTTGGCATTGCAGGGGCGCACACACATCAACACTGACAACCAAACCACCCCTACACACTTCATGACCACACAAGTGCACACATCCAAATGTACCCATGTGACTAGGAAGACAGGCGATCACAAGATGACCATACATCAACACTGCTGCTCACACATCAAGAAAGATCACACAGATATGAAGGACCCTGGCCAGCCCGCAAGTAATCCTGTGGATAGAATACACCTCTGTTCTGGAATTGCATCATAACATGAAGTATGATTGTTGCAAAGTCATCCTGTGCCCTGGGCACCCCCCAACTTTTTGCTGATTGATACTGGTGGTAACTGACTCTGACTGACCCAGGGCTCTGCCTAACCAGGCCCAGGGCCAGTGCAATGCTGAAAGAGACACATTAGAATACAGTTAAAACACCTACATACACTAGGGTACACAATGGCATGGTGGGGTACCCCTGTGATTGGCATGACCTACCCCATAAGCCCCTAGTATATAATAGGGCAGGGGGATTAAAACTACCTAGAAGTCCCTAGTTCCCTAGGGCATGGCAGTTCAGAGGCCAGCAGCTCTTTTTGCACCTGCATGTGTGCACTGCTGAAACCTGCGGTCAGTTTAAAAGCAGCCCTGGGTGCCAGGACTGCTTTTAAAAAGTAAATTGTGCCCAAACTCGAAAATGGATAACCTACAATGTTATGGCATATTAGGGACCCCCAGGGTCTCCCCTAGGTGTCCCAGGGGGGGGGGGTCAGGTATTTATAAGGTACACCCTTATAAAATGAGTTTTTATATGCCTGGATAAAGTGAAATTTCACATTTCACTCCCCACATTGTGGTAAAGTGCTGCTAAAATTCGACTTTGATGCTAGGAGCACTGTGAAGTGAGGATCTGCAATATTTTTACAGATTCAGAACCCCTAAAGTCTCCCCTAGTTGTCCCATGGGGTGGGGGTCCTGTAGATATAAGCAACATACTTATAAAATATGTTTTTGTAAGTCCTGGTGCTGGAAAAATGGCCCAAGTCATTTTTCCCATTGCAAATCCCCTGTTACATAGGTTAACATGGTAGAAAGTTATTAACTAATAACTCTTGATAGGAGAGGGCTAGAAGTAACATTCAAAGACTTCCCTGAATGGTATTAATAAATTCAACAATATGATATTGTTGTATTTCTCCTAAAGTGTACATACAAGAAGTTATAAGATTTTCTTGTTTGTAAGTCCAGATTCAGCCTTCCAGTGGTCTGCCCTGATTGGTCAGAGTTAAGTGAATTAGCCAGGCTGCATTGAAGAGGTGATAAAGAGCCCCTGGGGTCAACCAGCTCTGCTGGCAGGGCAGTGTGCTGTTCCAAAGAAATGCCAGGCCAGGGGGAGGAGTCGTAAACTATGTTCATCAAAGAGGAGAGCAGAGAACAATGACATTTACAACTCTGAACTTCCCACCTTAGGCAGATGGTAGGATTAAGGAAGGTATGAGCAGATGCAGGGGAAAGAGTCTAAGTAAATTAGCCATCCTAGGGGTGTGTTTAGCCAGCTCTTACCTCCTTGCTGGAAAATCTGCCATTATGGATTTGGAAGATTTGATGCACTCTGGGACAAAATAATGCCACACTCTACAGGAAGTGGTCATATGTTTGAGGAGTTACCCTGCTCCCATTGGTCAGGAGTGGCCTCCTGTCTGACCCAGAGAACATGGAATAAGTATCTGAGAGGGGCAGAGCCCTCCAGATCTTCTGCTTGAAACTTACTGAAGCAAGACATTGCCAAGCTGAGTTTTGCTGTGCAAAGATTTCTAAGGCCTGACCTCTGAAGACTGCACCATCTGAAACTACAGCCCTGTGGATTATCTTTCTGAAAAGGAACTAAAGAGTGGACTCCCTGAAAGCTACAGGTTAAAAGAGCTCATCTGGAACATCACCAACTAAATCTGCACCTTGGAGAACTACCAGTGGATTTGTAAGGGTGACGTCCAAGTGTATTGTGGGAACTGGAAGTCCTCAACTTTCAAGGACCATCTTGGAGCTTCCAGACCCTTGGAGTGAGTTTGAGACACTTTGGGACCCTTTGAGGAACTTCAGGAAGAAGTTCAAGAAGTTTGGAGAACTTTGGAGGAACTTTGAAAAAAAGCTCCATAGAGGGACCGACTCAACCTGGTCAGCCAAGCCGCCTGCCTTCAACCGCGAGTCGGCCAAGCCACCCAGGTTCGTCCAGCTAAAAGCTCCGTCGGTCCAACTTCCAGAGTTTGACCGGGACTAGAAGAAATCTGAAGCCGGCGAACCCTCACTGGATCCGGCTACATGAAGAGCATCGAGAGACCCCGCGAGAAAAAGCTCCAGAAAAGTTTCTAAGTCCGCTCGTAGAAAAGGTGACCGGGCAACCGCGAGAGCCAAGCCGCCTGCCTTCCATCGCGTGTCGGCCTGGGCTCCTGGGTTGCCCCGCTGAAGCGCTATAGAAAAAGTTTCTAAGTCCACTCCAGGGAAGTTTACCGGGAGCTCGTCGAAAGGCAATCCGGCGAACCCTCACCGAATCCGGACTGGCTGGGAGCTTCGAGGAACCTCGGGGAGAAAAGCTCCAGAAAAGTTTCTAAGTGTGAAGGTAGAAACTGAGACCGGGACCTGCCGCGACCTGTAGCCGCACAGGGCTCCATCACGGTCGGCCTGAAACTTTGACTTTGACCCGGTCTATCGCAAGCAGGTATCCCAATATGGTGCTATAATCTTGTAAGTGCTATATTTTGGGTCAGTGGAGGGGGTGATACTCTCTCCCAAGTTGACAGACCAGCAGCACAGAGACTGTAAGCAAGTGCTAGAGCAGTTTGCTGGTCTGTTCTCTTTGACCCCAGGCATCACTGAGTGGTGTGTGCACCACATTGACACTGGTGACAGCCTACCTGTCAAAAATAAACTGTACAGGTTGTCTGACCATGTCAGAGCCAGCATTAAAGCTGAGGTTGCTAAGATGCTGGAATTGGGGGTAATTGAACCGTCTGAGAGTCCATGGGCCAGTCCAGTGGTGCTGGTACCTAAACCTAATCCTCAGGGGGGACCTAAGGAGTTAAGGTTCTGTGTGGACTGCAGAGGATTGAATGCAGTCACATAGACTGACGCTCACCCTATACCTAAAGCTGATGAGCTCATTGACAGGTTAGGGGCTGCTAAGTACCTAAGTACTTTTGATTTGACTTCAGGTTACTGACAGATTGCTCTCACTGATGGAGCAAAGGAGAGGTCAGCATTCTCCACACCAGAGGGACATTATCAGTTCAAGGTAATGCCCTTTGGCTTAAAGAATGCACCTGCCACCTTCAAAGGTTGGTGAACAGGGTATTGTCTGGGTTGGAACAGTTCAGTGCAGCTTACCTGGATGATATAGCTGTATACAGTTCTACCTGGGGGGATCACTTAAGCCACCTAAGGGAAGTGCTTCAGGCCTTGCAGCAGGCAGGCCTGACTATTAAGGCAAGCAAGTGCCAAATAGGGCAGAGTTATGTGGTGTACCTGGGCCACCTGGTAGGTGGGGGCCATGTACAGCCTCTCCAAGCTAAAATCCAAACTATTTTGGATTGGACAGCTCCTGTTACCCAGACTCAGGTCAGGGCATTCCTTGGACTGACAGGGTACTATAGAAGGTTTGTTCAAAATTATTGGACCATTGTGGGGCCCCTAACAGAACTCACTTCTAAAAAGAGGCCCAAGAAGGTGATTTGGACCCCAGAGTGTCAGAAGGCTTTTGACACTCTGAAAGCTGCCATGTGTTCAGCACCAGTGCTACTGGCTCCCTGACTACACAAAAGAATTTGTGGTTCAGACAGATGCTTCAGAGCAAGGGATTGGGGCAGTGTTGTCACAGCTAAATGAAGGGGGCCTTGATCAGCCAGTTGCCTTTATTAGCAGGAGACTTCTTCCCAGAGAACAGAGGTGGAGTGCCATTGAGAGAGAAGCTTTTGCTGTTGTTTGGTCCCTGAAAAAGTTGAGACCATATTTGTTTGGGACTCACTTTCATGTTCAAACTGACCACAGGCCTCTCCGATGGCTCATGCAGATGAGAGGGGAGAATCCCAAGCTGTTAAGGTGGTCCATTTCCCTACAGGGGATGGACTTTACAGTGGAACACAGACCTGGGGTTGCCCATGCAAATGCAGATGGACTTTCCAGGTTTTTCCACTTAGCTGATGAGGACTACCAGGGTGTAGGTTAGTAACCCATCACCTTTCGTTTGAGGGAGGCTATGTTGCAAAGTCATCCTGTGCCCTGGGCACCCCCCAACTTTTTGCTGATTGATACTGGTGGTAACTGACTCTGACTGACCCTGGGCTCTGCCTAACCAGGCCCAGGGCCAGTGCAATGCTGAAAGAGACACATTAGAATACAGTTAAAACAAACACCTACATACACTAGGGTACACAATGGTATGGTGGGGTACCCCTGTGATTGGCATGACCTACCCCATAAGCCCCTAGTATATAATAGGGCAGGGGGATTGAAACTACCTAGAAGTCCCTAGTACCCTAGGGCATGGCAGTTTAGAGGCCAGCAGCTCTTTTGCACTTGCATGTGTGCACTGCTGCAGCCTGAGGTCAGTTTAAAAGCAGCCCTGGGTGCCAGGACTGCTTTTAAAAGTAGATTGTGCCCAAACTCGACTTTGGGGTTTGGGGCACTTAAAAATGGATAACCTACAATGTTATGGCATATTAGGGACCCCAGGTCTCCCCTAGGTGTCCCAGGGATGGAGGGTCAGGTATTTATAAGGTACACCCTTATAAAATTAGTTTTTATATGCCTGGGTAAAGTGAAATTTCACATTTCACTCCCCACATTGTGGCAAAGTGCTGCTCAAATTCGACTTTGATGCTAGGAGCACTGTGAAGTGAGGATCTGCAATATTTTTACAGATTCAGAACCCCTAAAGTCTCCCCTAGTTGTCCCATGGGGTGGGGGTCCTGTAGATATAAGCAAAGTACTTATAAAATATGTTTTTGTAAGTCCTGGTGCTGGAAAAATGGCCCAAGTCATTTTCCCCATTGCAAATCCCCTGTTACATAGGTTAACATGGTAGAAAGTTATTAACTAATAACTCTTGATAGGAGAGGGCTAGAAGTGCCATTCAAAGAATTCCCTGAATGGTATTAATAAATTCAACAATATGATATTGTTGAATTTCTCCTAAAGTGTACATACAAGAAGTTATAAGACTTTCTTGTTTGTAAGTCCAGATTTAGCCTTCCAGTGGCCTGCCCTGATTGGTCAGAGTTAAGTGGATTAGCCAGGCTGCCTTGAAGAGGTGATAAAGAGCCCCTGGGGTCAACCAGCTCTGCTGGCAGGGCAGTGTGCTGTTCCAAAGGAATGCCAGGCCAGGGGGAGGAGTCGTAAACTATGTTCATCAAAGAGGAGAGCAGAGAACAATGACATTTACAACTGAACTTCCCACCTTAGGCAGATGGTAGGATTAAGGAAGGTATGAGCAGATGCAGGGGGGAGAGTCTAAGTAAATTAGCCATCCTAGGGGTGTGTTTAGCCAGCTCTTGCCTCCTTGCTGGAAAATCTGCCATTATGGATTTGGAAGCTTTGATGCACTCTGGGACAAAATAATGCCACACTCTACAGGAAGTGGTCATATGTTTGAGGAGTTACCCTGCTCCCATTGGTCAGGAGTGACCTCCTGTCTGACCCAGAGAACATGGAATAAGTATCTGAGAGGGGCAGAGCCCTCCAGATCTGCTGCTTGAAACTTACTGAAGCAAGACATTGGGGCAGAGCCCTCCAGATCTGCTGCTTGAAATTTACTGAAGCAAGACATTGCCAAGCTGAGAAGTTTTGCTGTGCAAAGATTTCTAAGGCCTGACCTCTGAAGACTGCACCATCTGAAACTACAGCCCTGTGGATTATCTTGCTGAAAAGGAACGAAATAATGGACTCCCTGAAAGCTACAGGTTAAAAGAGCTCACCCGGAACATCACCAACTAAATCTGCACCTTGGAGAACTACCAGTGGATTTGTAAGGGTGACGTCCAAGTGTATTGTGGGAACTGAAGTCCTCAACTTTCAAGGACCATCTTGGAGCTTCCAGACCCTTGGAGTGAGTTTGAGACACTTTGGGACCCTTTGAGGAACTTCAGGAAGAAGTTCAAGAAGTTTTGAGAACTTTGGAGGAACTTTGAAAAAAAAGCTCCATAGAGGGACCGACTCAACCTGGTCAGCCAAGCCGCCTGCCTTCAACCGCGAGTCGGCCAAGCCACCCAGGTTCGTCCCGCTAAAAGCTCTGTAGGTCCAACTTCCAGAATTTGACCGGGACTAGAAGAAATCTGAAGCCGGCGAACCCTCACCAGATCCGGCTACATGAAGAGCATCAAGAGACCCCACGAGAAAAAGCTCCAGAAAAGTTTCTAAGTCCGCTCGTAGAAAAGGTGACCGGGAGCAACCCCGAGAGCCAAGCCGCCTGCCTTCCATCACGTGTCGGCCTGGGCTCCTGGGTTGCCCCGCTGAACGCTAAAAGAAAAAGTTTTTAAGTCCGCTCCAGGAAGTTGACCGGGAGCTCGCCGAAAGGCAATCCGGCGAACCCTCACCGAATCCGGACTGGCTGGGAGCTTCGAGGGACCTCGGGGAGAAAAGCTCCAGAAATGTTTCTAAGTGTGAAGGTAGAAACTGAGACCGGGACCTGCCACGAGCTGTAACCACCCAGGGCTCCATTGCGGTCGGCCTGAAACTTTGACTTTGACCCGGTCTATCGGGAGCAGGTATCCCAATATGGTGCTATAATCTTGTAAGTGCTATATTTTGCTAAATCTTTGAAAATTCATATCTCCGGTTCCCTACATTGGATTTTTGTTGTTTTGGTGTCATTTTAAAGATACAAATATGTCCTATTGTTATAAATTGGTGTTGGATTTTTATTATGTGTTGTGTCTTAATTATTTACTGAATTGGTGTTTTTAAATGCTTTACATACCTGTCTTTGAAGTTAAGCCTGTCTGCTCGCAGCCACGTTACCAAGGGTTGAGCATGGGAATAATTTTCTAAGACCTATGCTGAGTCCTATCATGTGTAAGTGGCCTTATTGCCAGTGGCAGACCTACATTTGCCCCTACCAATAATCCACCTTCCAACAATGATAATCGTAGATCATCACAAACATCCATCATTGCACCCACAAACCTCACAAGAAAGAAGAACTAAAGTGCCCCTCACCACTGCCAAACCCAGAAAAAGTAAAAGAAGCAATTGGCAATGTGAAGGTGGCATACAGAGCATTTGTCACATGCAACCATGCGCATACCGAAAACACTTACATTTAGCAAGGACACTGACAAAGCAGACAACAGGAGTAACTGTCTTTATTACATATCACCAAGATAGGCATCAAAAGTAAACAACAGCAAGGCCAGTGGCCAGTCCATAGTTCAAAGGAGGAACATGTGAACATGAGAACCTGCACAGGGAATGGGCATCCAAAGTTCCAAACAGCAAGGCCAGTGGCCAGTCCATAGTTCAAAAGAGGGACATGTGAACATGAGAACCTGCACAGGAATGGGCATCAAAAGTTACAAACAGCAAGGCCAGTGGCAAGTCCATAGTTCAAAAGAGGGACATGTGAACATGAGAACCTGCACAGGGAATGGGCATCCAAAGTTCCAAACAGCAAGGCCAGTGGCCAGTCCATAGTTCAAAAGAGGGACATGTGAACATGAGAACCTGCACAGGGAATGGGCATCCAAAGTTACAAACAGCAAGGCCAGTGGCCAGTCCATTGTTCAAAGGAGGGACATGTGAACATGAGAACCTACACAGGGAATGGGCATCCAAAGTTCCAAACAGCAAGGCCAGTGGCCAGTCCGTAGTTCAAAGGAGGGACATGTGAACATGAGAACCTGCACAGGGAATGGGCATCCAAAGTTCCAAACCGCAAGGCCAGTGGCCAGTCCGTAGTTCAAAGGAGGGACATGTGAACATGAGACCCTGCACAGGAAATGGGCATCCAAAGTTCCAAACAGCAAGGCCGGTGGCCAGTCCGTAGTTCAAATGAGGGACATGTGAACATGAGAACCTGCACAGGGAATGGGCATCCAAAGTTACAAACTGCAAGGCCAGTGGCCAGTCCATAATTCAAAGGAGGGACATGTGAACATGAGAACCTGCACAGGGAATGGGCATCCAAAGTTCTAAACAGCAAGGCCAGTGGTCAGTCCATAGTTCAAAGGAGGGACATGTGAACATGAGAACCTGCACAGGGAATGGGCATCCAAAGTTACAAACAGCAAGGCCAGTGGCCAGTCCATATTTCAAAGGAGGGACATGTGCACATGAGAACCTGCACAGGGAATGGGCATCCAAAGTTACAAACAGCAAGGCCAGTGGCCAGTCCATAGTTCAGGGAATGGGCATCCAAAGTTCCAAACAGCAAGGCCAGTGGCCAGTCCATAGTTCAAAGGAGGGACATGTGAACATGAGAACCTGCACAGGGAATGTGTGACATCGTACACTGGCATGGGAATCACCACAGCTCTGTGGATACAGATGGGCAGTCCAGGCACCGCTGTGGGAGAGACGGCTTTGGGAGGGGGACTTTGCCTCAGACTTGGCTGTCAGTAGGACTGGGAGGTGGCTGACTGTCGGGGACCATTGGCGGACCAGACCTGGGAGAGGGAGGAGCAGCTGAGGTAGAGGCATCAGTGGCTTTGTGAGCCGGAGGGCTGCTTGGACCGGGTGGCAGCGTGGCACGGGGAGGTGGAGAAATGCTGCTGTGAGACACAGTGTGTGAGGGAGAATGTGGAAGGCTGCCTTTCCACTTCTTGGGGATTCGATACTGATAAATTGTCTTGGTAGGAGTGTGAAGTGGGGCGGGCACAACCGCCTCACTCCCCACCTAAGGTGCTTCAGGTGCAGGTGTTGGCCCTCCCTCTGGTGAACTGCTGGGTATGGTGGTACGCTTGGCCTGGCCTTGCCTTGCCTTTTCCCCTCCATCCCCTGTTGACCAGGTGAACCCCCCCCCAGTGCCCTCCTGTCCCAGCTTCACAGGGGTGTGGGTGGGAGTTGAGGTTGTGGGTGAACCTGCCTCAGAGATCCGTTTCTGTGGACTCTTTGCAGGCACCAGCTTCACAGCAGGCACGGCAACTTTTTGCCTGTCTGTGGGAGCAGGTTTTGGGATGGAAGTGTCCTTGAATTGGACTGATTTGGATGCATGTGAGCCTGAGGCCTGCTTCTTGGCTTGATGCCCCTGAGTGTCAGCCGAAGGGCTTTTGGCTTTGCGTTCCTGTGTGACTTCTTTTTTTTGGGGGGAGGGTGTCTGTGCCCTGGCCCACTTGGAGAGCTGCTGTGTTGTGCTTCGTGTGGAGTACCTTGAGCCTGAGGGCTGTGGTGTGTGGTCACTCTCGTCAGATGTGGCCACTGGCAGGGTGGTTGCCGAAGGGACAGGAGCTGGACCCTGAGCCTGTGCCAGCTGAATGGCTGCCATCACTGTGGAGGACAAAGCCTGGACAGTCCTGTGTAGCCCACCCACGTCAGAATGAATGCCCTCCATGAAGGCAACTACCTGTGCCAACTTCTTGTCATGATCAAGGAAGGCATTCAGTAAAGTAGTCTCACCCACACACAGCTGGTGCAAAAGCTCCACTGCCTCAACACTGAGGGCAGCAGGGGAGACAGGGGCAGGGGCAGCAGTGCCTGGGGCGAAGGACACTCTACCCTTCTGACTGTTGCGGGCACAGGCAGCACTAGTGGAACTAGCCAGGAGGGTGGGCACTGGACGATGTGTGGTGGAAGAAGAGGCTGATTTCCCACTCCCTGTGTCCGCCAACATCGATGAGTCACCGCTGGTGTCAGATGACGTTGAGGTTGGTGTTTCCTGGCCTGATTCATCAAGGGCACTCCGGTCCCCCTCAGAGGCACTGGTCACATCAGTGTCAGTGAGCCCATGTGTTGCCGTCGAGCAAGATGCCTCATCCCCGGTGTCCGTACCCTGTCCTTCTGTGCCCTCTGTAGATGCTGCAAGAGACAGAGACATAGGTTCAGTTTATTCCCATACTCACAAACATCATATGCAACCAAAGCAAACAACTCAAACATGATACCCCCATGTAGCACACCACGCTGTGCGGTCTGCATGTGCAAACCTCATGCAAAAGTCAGAAAATGCATGGAAACAAGCATAGTTGGCATCAATGACCCATGTGACGTTCACACTGCCAAATAGCTGGCCCGTGCCTCCCAGTTGCCTGACATCCTGATTCCTGTAAGCATACCTACGTGCCTATAGGTGAGATAGATGTACATCTCAACATGTTGTCACAGTCACATATGGAGTCACTTTAAGGGGACAACACAGATACTGACTCCAGGATGTCCTCATACCATGGCCATGAGCTACTGATGTCCACCATGTTGTGCTTTGAAGCGCAACAACCATTGCCGTCGGCACATGTGTAGTTCTCACAATTCCAAAGTCAGACACTGCACACATCGACGTAAGCACACTCAGATGAGGAACACAGCTGTTCACTCCCCGGTGATGTCTATGACGCCCATAATGCAGCAGATGGCATGAGGCCACATCTTATCTTGCAATGTCACGGGCCATTATGTTGAACACATGAGAAAGTACATGTAGCAAAAATGCATGTCAGCTGCACTCAACACAGAGGCCACTTACAAGCCATTGCATCACCCTGGAAACATCACAGAGCTCAACACTGGTGCAGGGTTGGGATACATGCAGTCACTCACACCCAAAGTCACCCTTCGCAGAATACTCACCCCCAACTTGCTGCTGATGGGCCCTTAAACGTTCTTCCATCTCTGGCTGTGTCACAGTCAATATGCGGGCCATTAGTGGTGTCATGCTCCTGCGCGACAACCTTCCAGTCCGTGGGAGTAGCCCCAGCGTCATCTCTGCCATGTTTTTGCTCAACCGGCAGATGTCATCCCACCTCTTGTGACAGTGTGTGTGTCATTGGTTGCAGACACCCAGAGCCCGCACCTTGCGCGCAATGGCCCTCCATAAGGCTTTACGCTGGCGGACTTTGAGCTGCAGGCATGGGAGACAAGAAGAGGCAGTTTCAGGGACACTGGGCCATGTTCCACTGTGTCTCAGGACAGGTGCATGCAAACACTTAGCACAGCTGTACGGAAAACTTGATCAGAGGCCATACAACATGAAACGTAGTACATTTGCATCAGATAACCGGATTGAAATGCATTTAGGTATGAGGGTGGACACAGGACCTGGCCATCTCACACACATGCAGAATGGCAGCACACAAAGCAATGTGAAGAAGGCCCTCATCTGTGATGCAGCATGTGAGGGAGCAAGACATACATCAAGTCGCAAATGATGTTTTGGGAAAGACTCACTGTGTCCAACACTACACACCCCTCAATGTCCTTGGCCTGTGAGTGGCTCTCTGTGTCATGGATGTCACATCTAGGGACATGAACTTACATTCTCACACCCTTCTCACAAGGTCTGTCTTGTGCAATCATCAGGCCTAAGATAGCTCACTGAGAAACAGGGTGGCAGACAACACATATATCTCACACTGTCCATTTACTGATGGTCCGTGTCAAATTGGGCAGTATCTGTGCAGGCCAGGGGGACTCACACTGAGGTTAAACCTGGCCCATCTGAACAATCACATGCATGTACAATATGAGAGGTCAGACAGTGCCTACACATGCAAGTCAGTACACATTATCAAATCAATGGAAGGAGGATGTCTCAGAAGTACCTCACTCTGATATGTCATATGCTATTTTCCACCAAGAGTGTCACCCTAAGGCATTTCAATCTTGTGCATAATGCTCACATATCCATGGTGACGACATGAAAAGTGTACACACAACCTTTAGTACCCTCTGGACGAAACACATTTGTGATGTCCCAAATGAGCATGTGAAGGGCGAATGGACTCTGACATCCATTAGCACAGGCAATGTTTGTTCTGACTTCCACTTTCCAAACCAGCAGTGTCACTGTATGGCTGCAAAGACACTGCACGTCCCTCCCATCTTCCAATGCAGCCATGGATCTGTGGTAATAAGGCTACACACCCCATTGCCATGAAGTCAGCATGCCAGGCAGTATATCACACAGACTTGCACTCACAGGCACATACTACTGCAGGGCAACATCATGTGAGCACTCTTTGCACTCTCCAAATTTTACTCTGAGACACTTACCATTACATCAGGAGCACCATATAGCCTCCCGTAGTGTGTAAGCACCTCGTCCACCAGGACCTCCAGCTCCTCTGTGGTGAAGGGACGGGCCCTGATCTTCTCAGTTCTCGCCATCATTGGGTCCAGGAGACAGGAACAGCAGCAGTTGGGGATGAAGAATGGCAGGCAGCAGTGTCTGGATGCAGTGGAAATGTGTGGCTCTCTCACACACATATATAGCCCCCTGGGGTTGTTTCAATGGTACTCAGCTGCTGTAATTAGTAGTCCAGGACTGCTATTTTTCAAATGCAACCAATGACCGGCCCCGCGGAAGCGGAGCACGCCTACCGCGATTTTCAAAAGTGCATTCCACTAGCGCGATTGCGGTTCCCATTGGCTGAATGGGCATGGGCACTGGCGGTGTCACTACCGCGAGCCCAGGCGGTCGCCACCGCAATCGTGCATCTTACAATTGTATCCAATGACCGGCCCGCGGTAGCGGAGCACGCCTACGCGATTTTCAAAAGTGCATTCCACAAGCGCGATTGCGGTTCCCATTGGCTGAATGGGCATGGGCAATGGCGGTGTCACACCGCGAGGCCCAGGCAGTCGCTACCGCAATCGTGCATCTTACAATTGTATCCAACGACCGGCCCGCGGTAGCGGAGCACGCCTACCGCGAGTTTCAAAGTGCATTCCACTAGCACGATTGCGGTTCCCATTGGCTGAATGGGCATGGGCAATGGCGGTGTCACACCGCGGGGCCCAGGCGGTCGCTACCACGATTTGGCATCTTCACATTGGTGCCAATGACCATGATTGCGGTGGCAATGCATGCTTAGGGCACCTATGGACACATCATGCTGTAGCAATGGCAATGGGCAGTTCTCATTTTTGTACACTCCACACTTACAATGAGTCATGGCACCAGATTGTTAAATTGAATGCTAGTGTGACATTCTACTCACTGATGTCTACACATGCCATGTCAGTGCACTGGAGTACATGCATTGGCATGTAGTCCCTCACATCTCACTGATGATGTTGTTGTGCATGTACACAGATCTGTTGTGTGATGGACTCCCAAATGTGGGGACATGTCAATGTGTGAGATGGCTAAGCAACACACAGTGATGATGGACTGACTACTCAATGTGCCTACTTCACTGTGTAGATTGCTGAACTCATGTTGATACTTGATCTTCATGCACACACTGTACTCATTGTGTCGTTAATATGTGCCCTGTCCGACTCACGCAAGAAGGTGTGGCAGGTACAGCAGCTACGTAGGAGACAGCGGTGTTGATGTTTCAGACATGTGCTGTGTCAAGTACTCTCAGGGCCGGTGACACAAGATGTCGGAATGTCCCATTTCACATTCACATAGTCTGAATCTGTCTCGGGTGCACTCAGTTCGTACATACTGATCACGTGTACAACTACTTGGGGGCAAGTTGTCTCTGCATGTGACTTGTTTTATAAGCTGGTGTGTCAGGCCACTCATCGTTGGCGCTGTGTCAGTCAAAATGTCAGATGTTGGACACATCTCATGGGTGAATTGAATTGACAAGTGTTCCCTTTTATCTCATGTAGGAGGCGACCAAATGTGCACCGGCCCTTCACCTTGCTGGCGGACATGGAGGATGCGGACATCATCCGTAAGTTCCGGTTGGATCGGCAAAACCTCCAAGACCTATGTGCTCAATTGGAGCCCCATCGAGGCCACGCAGGACATATCCAACTGCTGTGTCAACAACATGTAAGGTGATGGCGGCCCTGCATTTCTTCGGAACTGGTTCGTTCCAGTACACGGTGGCCAGCGCAGGTGGGATGTCGCAGGCAATGTTCAGCATGGTGCTACAGGATGTCCTGTCCGCTATGATGGTATACAAGGACACGTACATCCATTTTCCACGGAGACAGGAATTGCCAGCTGTGAAGGCTGATTTCTATGACGTTGCCCACATCCCTAATGTAGTTGGTGCCATTGACTGCACCCATGTTGGACTGGTTCCGCCACAGGCACGGGAGCACATATACAGGAATAGGAAGCATACCCATTCCATTAATGTGCAGGTTGTATGCCAGGCAGATATGATCATCTCACATGTCTGTGTCAGATTCCCTGGCTCAGCCCATGACTCCTACATCCTGCGTAACAGCATCGTACCACAGATGATGGCAAATCTGCATCCTGACCATGCGTGGCTTGTAGGTGAGTTAGCTGAGTCAAGAATTGTGCTGTGTGTGTGACATGCTGTCCGCAGCTACAGTCATTTTACTAAATTGTTCTGTGTGTCTGGTCACCTAGGTGACTCTGCATATCCCAACCGGCCCTGGTTGCTGAGCCCACTGCGGAATCCCTGGACCCTGGGTGAAGTCCGCTACAATGAGGCCCATGGGAGGACACGTCGTGTGGTGGAGCGAACTTTTGGGCTTCTCAAGTCTCGATTTCGGTGCCTGGACAGGACCGGAGGTGCACTGATGTACTCTCCCCAAAAGGTGTGTCAGATTGTGGTAGCATGCTGCATGCTCCACAACCTTGCCCTGCGCAAAGAGATCGCCCTGATCCTGGATGATGATCAGCAGCAGATGCCCCCGCCTGCAAACCCGCACATGTCCAGTGACGAGGATAGTGGAGAGGAGGAAGGTGTCAACCTGCGTCACCAGCTCATCGCCCGCTACTTCCCTTGAAGGTGAGTGACATTGTACAACGGTGCCATTGTATGGTGTGTTTGTAGTTGTAGGAAATGCCTTGGGGAGCTATGTGACAGCTGCCTGTTGTTGGCTCTGTGCTGAGGGCTGATGTTACTGGGACAGGGTAGTTATGCACAGCTACATGATGTCTATGTCGATATTGTTGCTCATTGTAATGTGTGCAGGTTTGAGTACCTTGATGACAAGTGTTGTGTAATGGGTGTGATGCCATCAACTGACAGGTGAATGTTGTTCTCTTGTGTTTTCCTAGGTCCCTTCAGCCTCTCAATGCCTCGCAACAATCAGTGCACCTGGTACATTGTAATATGAGTCAAGATTGTACATCCTGTGATAAACATGGAGCAGACATGAAAACATAGGTGTCCAAAGAGTGTTTATTTACAATAAGTACATGTGACAGGGAAGTGATTATTTGCAAATAGGTGGTAAGTGAATCAATGAGTTGTCAGTGATGGTAGACGAGACAATAGAGTAGTCACCACATTGATGTGGTGACACAGTCCAACAGACGCCTGCCATCAACATGGCAGTGTGGGTAAGGATAGTCAACAAAGTCAATGGGAAGGTGAAGAGAGGTGCCATCATGGCTGGCTCTTTGACTGGCGTTTGGCTGGTTCTTTGCCACGTGATCCTCCCTTGTTTTTCCTCGGACGGCCCCTTGAGCATTTGGCAGGGGGGGCCTCTGCTCCGGGATCAGAGGTGTCTGAGGACACATCCTGTTCCAGCTCACGTGTCTCTGTGTCCGCAGGTGAGGAGGTGGGTCTGTCATCCTGCGGGCCACTGGAGGGAGGTTGAGCTGTCCTTTGGGCCGCAGGCCGGTCCCTCAGGACACCCACAAGCTGACCCAAGAGGTCCACGATTTGGCCCATGCGCGTTTCTATGGACCTCAGCAGCAGGCAGAGCTCACGCGATTCTTCCAGAGCCTGGCCCGTGTGTCCCTGGGCTTGTTTGTATGCCCCAAGGACTCTGGTGATGTTGGCCAGGGCTTCGGTCCCAGTGTCCTGTTGATTTTGTCACCCAGTTGCCCTCCCACCTGCCCTGCTGTCCCGGACCTGTGGCATCACCACTCGACACACCCTCTGACTCTCCCTGCCCTCCTCAGATTGTGGGGTGGGGTGGGTATCCTCTGAGGCAGGGACAGTGTTGCAGACAGAACTGGTGGTGGTGGTGGCGGCCGCACAAGTCATTACAGCAGTGGTCAGCGCAGTTGATGTTGCTGAGGTGGTGGTGGTGAGGACAGTGGGGGCCTGGGACCTGCTGTGCCCTGGCACTCCAGATGGGCCAGCTTCTGTGTCCGCATCCGAGGAATTTAGGGAGACTTCATCCGGGCCTCCATGTTCCGGGGAGGGAGACTGGCTCTGCAGGTTGGTGTTGTCATCTGCAGCAGTCAATTCCTGGTCACCTGTAGAACAGAGGAGAAATGGTCATTGAAGTGTACCCCACAAGCTTGGTGTTAGATGTTTTGATGTTACATCTCATACACTACAAAGTTTACATTGAGATCACTTTGTACGGCTGCACGGTATTGAGCATCATGACATGATGTGTAGGTACCTACATTACTTGTCCATGGTGTGACATGTCAATAGATACCATGCTCTGTGAGAAGTTGGCCTGGCATATGCTGTCCACTAATTATAGTGGGCACCTTGCACCAGTCCAAACAACCAATTATTGGAGATAGGTTAAAGACAACCTTTATTGAAAGCTATCCTAGTGGTAGCTATGGAGAGCAGCCTTCAGGCTAAGTCTTGAAGGAATGTAAAGCAGCTTGTTTTACCAGTCTATAATCTCTTGAGTGACCAAATGAAAGAGGACCACACCAGGTATATATTCAAAATATATGTATTTATTACTAAACACACCCCTCTAGTCTCTTTATGAGGCTAGAGTTCGAAGTACATACGTTACGAGTTAGTTATCTACAGTAATAGCACAAATACACGTTTGAGCCCCAGGGGCGTACCAAACCATATACCAATAAAGTGGTATAAGAACCACGACTGAGCTAGACACAAGGCCTAGAGCCTGTAGAAGTGCTTGGACCACAAGGAACCACCCAAGGCAGTGACACAGGGGACCCATGGGGACGCGTGCAGTGTATGAACACAACCGCGAACCACCGTTAACTTCTATGGGGAAAGTCGCGATTAGAATTTAAAAGAAAAGGGACACTTAGAGGAGGACTTGGAGCAAACCCTTTGAGAACTAGGCTGTTCTAGTGTCTATACCGATGGGAGCACCGGAGTACTCGAGTTACCTCACCCAGGGGAGCCGGGTGCATAGGTGTCTTTCGGGGTCGGGTTTCGTCGTCGCTTTCTATGGCGATCTGCTGCAAAGTGCTGCTGGCGACCAAGTCGAAAGTGTTCGGGTGGATCCAAAGGTGGATCGAAGATCTGAAGAACCTGAAAGCAGAGGGGACAGAGTCTGGGTCACTAGCCAGTGACCAGGAAGGCGATGAGCAGATGCCCACCGATGTCGAGTGCTTCAGGTAGGTTGATGGTCGTCTTGACTCTTCAGCCACGAGGTCCAGGAGGCGTCAACGACAACCAGGAGCTGGATTCGAGCTGTCCCATGACGTCTGTCGATTGCAGGGGTATCGGCGACCGGATTGGACCCAACAAGCCTTGGCAACGGCAAGTCTCGTGGAAATCGAAGAAGGACGATGTTGCAGACCAGCAAGGTCTGGGGGACTCACCCAGCGAGGATACATCAGGGCACACCTGGAGCAACCAGGGAGCCCAAGCAGAAAAAGATTGGCCTTCAGGAGGGCCTACTAGCCAACAGACTAGCGACCGCAAAGGAGCCTTGAGACGGTGCACGTGGAGCTGGCTCACAGGACACTCGTGGAGTGCAGGCCAGTGATCTTCGGTGCAGTTGGTGACGGAGGCTGGGGCTACTCGGAGCCCAAAGCACGACTTTGTGGAAGACCCAGAAGAGGATGCACTTGCAAATGAATTTGGTGTCCAGGGGTCACGGTTCCACGTTACCCACAACAGCTATGGGCCTCAGCTTTGCTGGGGACTCAGGGCAGCCTCAGGGAAGTCTGGAAATCCACCTCTGGTGATGCAAAGACTTCGGGGTCCGACGGGAGCTTCAGCGATGCAGACCGGACAATTGCTTCTTTGGTGCCTGCCAAGCAGGGGAGTCACTCCTTGACCCCAAGGGAGATTCTTCAGTCCTCTAATCTTGAAGTAGAGCGTCGAAGGTCCAGGATTCTGTATCAGAGTTTCGTCCAGGTAAATCTAAAGTCCTAAGGACTGGGTTCCCCTACTTATACTAAGGTAGGGGGTTGGACATACTCTGTGACCCCACCTATGGGAGGGTCAGGGCAGAGGGGTGGTTACACCCCTTTCCCTTTGTCCAGTTTCGTGCCAGAGCAGGGGCTGGAAGCCCCTGAGCCGGTTTGAACTGGGGTATGCACAGGGACACCAAGTGTGCCCCCAGTGCAGGACTTCCAAAGCACCAGAGAGTGCTCCAGCCCAGCCCCAATACACACTATCCTGTCTGGGGAGGTGGTCACACCTCCCTGGGACAGGAAACCTATTGTCCAGGCCTCCCCTGCCGGAGTTTCGGTCAGCAGCAGGAGGCCAGACTCGTGTCTGTGGCAGCGGCATCCATTTTGTGATGCCAGGGCTCTGGAAAGTCAGTACCGGGCATACCGGTGTGTACATGTCTTTCCCTCTAGAAGGGTGGAATGCTACCCCCGCCGCCAGAACTGGCGGGGGGTAGTATTCCAAGATGTTTGACACCAAACACGACATGTTTCCGTGCAGCCATCCCAAAGTTAGCATTTAACGCGAGGTTATAATGCGCTTAAGAGTATATGGTCAGGCTGCACTACAAACAGCATCAGAGAAGGGTCTCCGAACGCTGCAGAGGGGCCCTGCTCATGCAGGGGCACCATCTCACATAGGAACCACGCACTCTGCCTTCAGGATTGATAAGGCCTGCCATAGGAGTGACTTATAGGTTTATATGTGTGTATGTATATAGTGATATAGGTAGCCTATATCACAGTAAGGGGTGCATGCACCACCTTACCCAGGCTGCAGTAGCAGACCTGTGGTGTCAGTTTGGATGGCCTTCCAGGGGTGGCACAATACATGCTGCAGCCCCTGGTAGGCCTCTGAGGTACCTATGCCCTGGGTACATAGTATACCATATACTAGGGACTTATAAGGGCACTCCAGATTCCAATCAGAGATGTGCCTAAGGCACATGGAAACCATTTTATAGAGGAAGCAGATAGACTGGGGCCCTGAATAGCAGGATCCCAGTCCAACTAAGTCATAAACCAGCAAAACACCAGGAAAAAGTGGGGGCAACCATATAGTCAGATTCCACCTTCCTACATAACCCCCCCAAACGAAAGGAGATAAGGCTAACCTTGGCCAGTTGAGCCTTTATTGACTAAGTGGCCATATAAGGAAGCACCTGCACTAGCATGGTTGCCCCCTATCTTATGGTCCACTAAGCAATCCCTCACCCTAAGGGTATGAGAGGGTCTCCACCATGGGGAATTACTACCTGTGGTGTGCTTTGGTAAAGTACAAGGCTGGTGAGGTGTCTGAGAAGGGAAGTGAGGCCCTAGGAAGGTTGGTCTCAGCTTCCTCAGATCACTGGTCACCATGTATGCCTGTCTTTCCATGACTGAGTTGCACTGTGCTCTAAGGGTCAACCTTTGGCTGCCTACAGCTGGGGGTTGGGTCCCTTTGGATGGACCACTGGAGGGACATGGCAGGTTTGGAACCCTTTGGTCCCAGGTTTGCCCTTGCCTAACAGAGTCCTTCTGGGGGAGGTCCCTACACAAAGGTATGGGGGATCCCTCAGTGTGTTGAGGAATTTTCACCTGGCTAGGGCTACTAGCCTGGGTGCCCCTAATCTGCTGATGGGGGTTCCTCTGGACAGGGGGCCCTGGGGGTCCACTGACCTCCCTGACCTCTGCAGCCCTGGGCTGACTGAGGCAGGGTAGAGAGGGGCAGGTTACCTGCTCCAGACTGGGTACCACCTTGGAAGGGTCCTCTGCCATCAGGGGTGGGGCCAGGCCAGGCCTGACTACCTCTGGGGCAGTTCCTTCACTAGGGGTAGGGTCAGTTCCCTGAGGAGGCTGACCCTTACCTACTGTCTGGAGGGAAGAAGACTTTTCTTCAACCCTTGTGCTCTCTTTTGGGGAGAGTGGGCCATTCTTCCAGGCTCCATCTCTCCAAAATTTCCTGGGCTGGGGCTGTGGCCATCACAGCCCCACTAACTTTTACAGGGACGCCCAGCATTCTCAGATGGGTTTGGTGTTCAACTTCAGCCCAGGCTGAAATTTCCAGATCATTGCCCATCAGGCAATCTACAGGCAAGGTTGGGGACACTGCCACTCTTTTGGGCCTGTGACCCCTTCCCAGCTGAGATTGACTATGGCCATGGGGTGATCTGTTCTGACACCATCAATGTTGGTTACCTGGTATTTAAACTCAGGTAAAAGCTGGTGAGGGGGACTAGGTTCCCTGCCACCATGGTGACACTAGCCCCTGTGTCCCTAAATGCCACAGCTTTCTGACCATTAATTATTGGCTCCAGTCTGTACCTGCCCAATGCATTGGGACCCATGGTAAAGGTGGCAAATCCTACACCACCATCAGAGTCAGAGGAGTCTGTTGAGGGGGTCCTGTCTAAACTAGGGCCCACCTCTGTTCCTCTTGCAAAAGCACCTAACTTTTTGGGTACACTACTCCCAACTGGAGGATTACTACTGGTAGTACCAGGAGGGGTGGTAGTAGTTGTTGGAGGAACATTTTCTTTATTGCCAATCCTGGGGCAACTGGGATCAGTTTTCCAGTGTCCAGGCTTTTTACAGACATGGCAATAGGGTTTCTTTTCAGGAGAGGAAGGAGTTTGGGACCCACCCCAGAAGAGGACTTTTGGGGCCCTGTAGTGGATTTATCCTTAGATTTATCCCCACCTTTCTCTTGGGACTTGGTAGAATCTTTCTTCTGGTCACCACCCTGATTCTTAGTCTTTACTCTGGTTCTGACCCATTTGTCTGCCTTCTTTCCCAATTCTTGGGGAGAGGTCAGATCAGAGTCCACCAGGTACTGGTGTAAAAGCTGGTTTTGACAATTATTAAGGATCTGCTCCCTCATAATCAAATTGTACAATCCTAAAAAGTCATGCACCTTGTTGCCATGTATCCAACCTTCCAGAGCCTTAGTAGCACAATCTACAAAATCAACCCAGTCTTGAGTCTGAGCCTTTTGGGTGTCTCTGAACTTCAACCTATACTGTTCAGTGGTTAGGCCAAACCCATCTATCAGAGCACTCTTCAAGACTTTGTAATTGTCAGCATCCTCCTCTCTAACAGTGAGGAGCTTATCTCTACCTTTGTCTGCAAAGGAGAGCCACAAGATTGCTGCCCACTGCTCCTGAGGGACCCTCTGTACTTTACAGGCCCTCTCTAGAGCAGTTATCCATTTGTGGATGTCATCCCCACTCTGGTAGGGAGGGACAATCTTGCTCAGGTTTCTATGGTCATAAGACCTTTCCCTATCTTTGGGGAAACTGCTGCCACCATGGGACTCTAGTCCCAACTTTTGTCTCTCTCTATAGAGATCTAGGGACTCCCTGTCTATAGCCAATTGCTGTTTCCTGAGTTCAAGTTGAGCTTGCTCATATTGAATCAGTCTCTTTCTCCTCTCATGAGAGGATTCCCTCCTATGAGAGGAGACAGAGGTCCCTAGTGAGGTGTCAGAGTGGTTAGACTCCTGAGAAGGAGACCTAGACCTTCTGGGCACACTCAGAACTCTTCCTGGGGGACAAAGGGGAGGTCAGTCTGATCCTCTCCCTCCTCCTCCTCCACAGGAGGAATCGGATTCTCCAGGACAAGGTCATTTTCACCTTCCTGGCCAGTTTCAGAGGGGGGCCTGGGTTTCTTCACCCCTGGCCCCTTCCTCATCTTCTGCCCCACCCTCCTTGCCTACCCCTTCAGACCCTAGGGGCCTGCTGAGATCATCAGCTAGTAACACCTCCCTGAGGTGTTGGGTGCTGGCACTTTTGCCTGTCTTCAACTTCCTAGTAGTGCATAAGGCTCTCAATTCCAAGAATGGGAGTTTATCATACTTGGAGGGAAGAAGCCCACTGGCTTCTGGCAAGGACTCACTGGGTCCTGGCTTTGAAGACATCACTAGTGAGGTGTGGTGTATGCACTACCTACTCTAGTGTGGCCTACTAAACTCTCTTGAGTTGTAGAAAGGGTGTGCTGTCCCTTAACACACAACTCTAAGTTCAGTAGAACTTACTGTATTACTAAGCTTGATTTATATGTACCTTAGGTACCCTTAGTGGTTTTCAGTTGATCAATTCAATTGAGATTATCTGGTAAAACAATAGCAAGATGGAATCCCACACGCTGCACACCAATGTGAGAAGTTGGCCTGGCATATGCTGTCCACTAATTATAGTGGGCACCTTACACCAGTCCAAACAACCCCTTATTGGAGATAGGTTAAAGACAACCTTTATTGAAAGCTATCCTAGTGGTAGCTATGGAGAGCAGCCTTCAGGCTAAGTCTTGAAGGAATGTAAAGCAGCTTGTTTTACCAGTCTATAATCTCTTGAGTGACCAAATGAAAGAGGACCACACCAGGTATATATTCAAAATATATGTATTAATTACTAAACACACCCCTCTAGTCTCTTTATGAGGCTAGAGTTCAAGTACATACGTTATGAGTTAGTTATCTACAGTAATAGCACAAATACACGTTTGAGCCCCAGGGCGTACCAAACCATATACCAATAAAGTGGTATAAGAACCACGACTGAGCTAGACACAAGGCCTAGAGCCTGTAGAAGCCTGTAGAAGTGCTTGGACCACAAGGAACCACCCAAGGCAGTGACACAGGGGACCCACGGGGGACGCGTGCAGTGTATGAACACAACCGCGAACCACCGTTAACTTCTATAGGGAAAGTCGCGATTAGAATTTAAAAGAAAAGGGACACTTAGAGGAGGACTTGGAGCAAACCCTTTGAGAACTAGGCTGTTCTAGTGTCTATACCCACGGGAGCACCGGAGTACTCGAGTTACCTCACCCAGGGGAGCCGGGTGCAAAGGTGTCTTTCGGGGTCGTGTTTCGTCGTCGCTTTCTATGGCGATCTGCTGCAAAGTGCTGCTGGCGACCAAGTCGAAAGTGTTCGGGTGGATCCAAAGGTGGATCGAAGATCTGAAGAACCTGAAAGCAGAGGGGACAGAGTCTGGGTCACTAGCCAGTGACCAGGAAGGCGATGAGCAGATGCCCACCGATGTCGAGTGCTTCAGGTAGGTTGACGGTCGTCTTGACTCTTCAGCCACGAGGTCCAGGAGGCGTCGACGACAACCAGGAGCTGGATTGGACCCAACAAGCCTTGGCAACGGCAAGTCTCGTGAAAATCGAAGAAGGACGATGTTGCAGACCAGCAAGGTCTGGGGGACTCACCCAGCAAGGATAAGTCAGGGCACACCTGGAGCAACCAGGAGCCCAAGCAGAAAAGATTGGCCTTCGGGAGGGCCTACTAGCCAACGGACTAGCGACCGCGAAGGAGCCTCGAGACGGTGCACGTGGAGCTGGCTCACAGGACACTCGTGGAGTGGAGGCCAGTGATCTTCGGTGCAGTTGGTGCTGGAGGCTGGGGCTACTCGGAGCCCAAAGCACGACTTTGTGGGAGACCCACAAGAGGATGCACTTGCAAATGCAATCGGTGTCCAGGGGTCACGGTTCCACGTTACCCATGACAGCTACGGGCCTCAGCTTTGCTGGGGACTCAGGGCAGCCTCGGGGAAGTCTGGAAATCCACCTCTGGTGATGCAAAGACTTCGGCGTCTGACGGGAGCTTCAGCGATGCAGGTCGGACAATTGCTTCTTTGGTGCCTGCCAAGCAGGGGAGTCACTCCTTGACCCCAAGGGAGATTCTTCAGTCCTCTAATCTTGAAGTAGAGCGTCGAAGGTCCAGGATTCTGTATCAGAGTTTCGTCCAGGTAAATCTAAAGTCCTAAGGACTGGGTTCCCCTACTTATACTAAGGTAGGGGGTTGGACATACTCTGTGACCCCACCTATGAGAGGGTCAGGGCAGAGGGGTGGTTACACCCCTTTCGCTTTGTCCAGTTTCATGCCAGAGCAGGGGCTGGAAGCCCCTGAGCCGGTTTGAACTGGGGTATGCACAGGGACACCAAGTGTGCCCCCAGTGCAGGACTTCAAAGCACCAGAGAGTGCTCCCGCCCAGCCCCAATACACACTATCCTGTCTGGGGAGGTGGTCACACCTCCCTGGGACAGGAAACCTATTGTCCAGGCCTCCCCTGCCGGAGTTTCGGTCAGCAGCAGGACGCCAGACTCGTGTCTGTGGCAGCGGCATCCATTTTGTGATGCCAGGGCTCTGGAAAGTCAGTACCGGGCATACCGGTGTGTACATGTCTTTCCCTCTAGAAGGGTGGAATGCTACCCCCACCGCCAGAACTGGCGGGGGGTAGTATTCCAAGATGTTTGACACCAAACACAACATGTTTCCGTGCAGCCATCCTACCGTTAGCATTTAACGCGAGGTTATAATGCGCTTAAGAGTATATGGTCAGGCTGCACTACAAACAGCATCAGAGAAGGGTCTCCGAACGCTGCAGAGGGGCCCTGCTCATGCAGGGGCACCCTCTCACATAGGAACCACGCACTCTGCCTTCAGGATTGATAAGGCCTGCCATAGGAGTGACTTATAGGTTTATATGTGTGTATGTATATAGTGATATAGGTAGCCTATATCACAGTAAGGGGTGCATGCACCACCTTACCCAGGCTGCAGTAGCAGACCTGTGGTGTCAGTTTGGATGGCCTTCCAGGGGTGGCACAATACATGCTGCAGCCCCTGGTAGGCCTCTGAGGTACCTATGCCCTGGGTACATAGTATACCATATACTAGGGACTTATAAGGGCACTCCAGACTCCAATCAGAGATGTGCCTAAGGCACATGGAAACCATTTTATAGAGGAAGCAGATAGACTGGGGCCCTGAATAGCAGGATCCCAGTCCAACTAAGTCATAAACCAGCAAAACACCAGGAAAAAAGTGGGGGCAACCATATAGTCAGATTCCACCTTCCTACATCCACGTACAGATTGTGTGATTACAAGGACATGTCGTCATCTAACGACTAGCAGCACAACAACTTTTTGTGAGGCATCTTTGTTGTTTGCTCTGCATGTAAGATCTTCATTCTGGGCATGTACTAGCCATTGTTATCTCATGCATCCCTCTGTCATATCATGTTCTTTGCTTTATTTTTGAAAATGAGCATGCTTGTTTTGTTTTCATATGGGCCTTGATGCTCTGCCACCATGGCACTTACACATAGCATTCACTGCTGTGCATGATTGTGCCCTGAGTTACTTCAACATGTGATTTGGTGAGTCACACTTTAATTTCTGTGACAGTTACATATGCTAAGCTGTCTGCACACTGGAAGTGGCTATTGGATCTCTGCCAAGTTGGGTGGGATGTGAGGGCTGGTGTGGTCATATGGCTCCATGCTTTTTGAGAGGAATGGCAGGGTTCATGCACTGTCTACCTACCTGTTCTGTGACACAGTTGATGGGTATTGCTGACACATGTTTCTGGGTGTGGGGGAGTGCTCCATCTTGCTGAGCTGTGGGACAAGGGGGCCTGGTGGGAGTTGTGGTGCTGGCTTTCCACCCACAAACACCCCTCCCTGTTAAGATGACTACCTCCCTGTTAGGTGGAGGTGATCAATGCAATGGCTGCCACATGCTTCTGGGTGTGGGGGAGTGCTCCATCTTGCAGAGCTGTGGGACAAGGGGCCCTGGTGGGAGGTGTAGTGCTGGCTTTCCACCCACAAACACCCCTCCCTGTTAAGATGGCTACCTACCTGTTAGGTGGTGGTGATCAATGCAATGGCTGCCACATGCTTCTGGGTGTGGGGGAGTGCTCCATATTGCAGAGCTGTGGGACAAGGGGGCATGGTGGGAGTTGTAGTGCTGACTTTCCACCCACAAACACCCCTCCCTGTTAAGATGGCTACCTTCCTGTTAGGTGGAGGTGATCAATGCAATGGCTGCCACATGCTTCTGGGTGTGGGGGAGTGCTCCATCTTGCTGAGCTGTGGGACAGGGTGCCTGGTGGGAGTTGTAGTGCTGGCTTTCCACCCACAAACACCCCTCCCTGTTAAGATGGCTACCTACCTGTTAGGTGGAGGTGATCAATGCAATGGCTGCCACATGCTTCTGGGTGTGGGGGAGTGCTCCATCTTGCTGAGCTGTGGGACAGGGGGCCTGGTGGGAGTTGTAGTGCTGGCTTTCCACCCACAAACACACCTCCCTGTTAAGATGGCTACCTACCTATTAGTTTGATGAGGGGAATGCAATGTCTGCCACTTGCTTCTGGGTGGGGTGGGGGGAGTGCTCCATCCTGGTGTGCTTTGGGACAGGGGGCCTGGTGGGAGTTGTAGTGCCGGCTTCACAAACACAACCACCCCCTCCCTGTTAAGATGGCAACCTACCTGTTAGTTTGTTGAGGGGAATGCAATGTCTGCCACTTGCTTCTGGGTGGGCTGGGGGGAGTGCTCCATCCTGGTGTGCTTTGGGACAGGTGGCCTGGTGGGAGTTGTAGTGCAGGCTTCACAAACACAACCACCCCCTCCCTGTTAAGATGGCTACCTACCTGTTAGTTTGATGAGGGGAATGCAATGTCTGCCACTTGCTTCTATGTGGGGTGGGGGAGTGCTCCATCCTGGTGTGCTTTGGGACAGGGGGCCTGGTGGGAGTTGTAGTGCAGGCTTCACAAACACAACCACCCCTCCCTGTTAAGATGGCTACCTACCTGTTAGCTTGATGAGGGGAATGCAATGTTTGCTACTTGCTTCTGGGTGGGGTGGGGGGAGTGCTCCATCCTGGTGTGCTTTGGGACAGGGGGCCTGGAGGGAGTTGTAGAGCAGGCTTCACAAACACAACCACCCCCTCCCTGTTGAGATGGCTACCTACATGTTAGTTTGATGAGGGTAATGCAATGTCTGCCACTTGCTTCTGGGTGGGGTGGGGAGAGTGCTCCATCCTGTTGTGCTTTGGGACAGGGGGCCTGGTGGGAGTTGTAGTGCAGGCTTCACAAACACAACCACCACCTCCCTGTTAAGATGGCTACCTACCTGTTATGATTGATGAGGGGAATGCAATGTCTGCCCCTTGCTTCTGGGTGGGGTGGGGGGAGTGCTCCATCCTGGTGTGCTTTGGGACAGGGGGCCTGGTGGGAGTTGTAGTGCTGGATGCCTGTACACATGCAACCCTGGGAATGTTGCTAGCTACCTTTGGGGTGATTCAGAGGGAGTGAATGTTAGATCTGTGAGACATGTGTTGGGGAGTGTATGGTGCACATGGATGCATTTGGGCCTAGGAGGTGTAGCTTTGTGGTTGTTAACCCTGGGCATAGTTCGCGTAGTAGCGCTACGCGTAGCTACGTGAAGTGCACTTCGCACTACGCAAGCTATGCGTAGCTACGCAAACTGCGTAGTGCACTGTGCAAAATGCTGTTCGCACTGATTGCACAGTGCCGGATGCTTGTCCGCACTGTGCAATGAGTGCAAACCGCATCTTGCACAGTGCAAGCGGTCGTTTTCTGCCGCTCGAGTAGATTTCTACTCGAGCGGCAGCTTCTCAACACGGACTGGTAGTTTCTCATCGCGAGCGGTCGCGGGCATGCGCGACCACTCGCAATGAGAAACCTGACCTCCCGCGTTGAGAATCTCGCCGGGAGGTTTATTTTCCACGCTCGCGATCGGCAACTTGATGTTGCTGATCGCGAGCGAAGAAAAAGTCTCGCCGGGATGTCATTTAGCTTGCTCGCGGTCGCCAACTTGATGTTGAGGACCGCGAGCAAGCAAAATGACCGCTACGCTACGCGTGTTTGCACTGTGCTACGTGCAATTCGCGTAGTGCGAAGTAGCGCAAACTTCGCAAACTACACGAGCGTAGCGTAGTACTTCGCCCAGGGTTAGTGGTTGTGCAAGACAGTACATAGCAGTGTGATGGTGGACATTTGTTGTTACTTACCAGCCTCCACTCCCCCGGGTATTCCTGTGAGACTCTCTGGATGCAGTATGGCAAGCACCTTCTCCTCCCATGCGGTGAATGTTCTTGGTGGAATGGGAGGGCCACCGCCAGTCCTCTGAGCCAGCTCACAGTTTTTGTTGTTCCTCTCTTTCACCTTTTTCTTGAGGTCATGCCACTGCTTCACGATCTCATTCTTGTTGCGTGGGACAGTCCCTACTGCATTGACCTTGCGGACTATCCTTTCCCACATTAGTGTTTTGGTGGCTAATGGTGTCTGTTGGACCATGCTTCCAAACAATTGTGGTTCTACTCTGATTACCTCGTCTACCATGACTGACAACTCATTGTCAGTGAATTTGGGCATTTTCTTCTGTGCCATGGTGTGTGGTGTGCAAAGGGGTTGGAAGTGCAGGTGTGAGAGTGGTGGTGGTGATGTAATTGGTGTGTGTGTGTGTTGTTGTGCTGGTGAGTTGTGTGGTGGTTTGCCTCCCCTTTGTGCTGTAGGCTTGGTTCCTTCAGTGGTGGAGTATTGCAAAGGATTGTGGTCAGGGAAGGGGCTGATTTTATACTCAGCTATGTGGGTGTGTTCAAATGGTGTATTGATGTCAGGTGTGTTGTGTGGGTTGACCTGGGATTTGTGGTTTTTTAACTTGTCATGGGGATGTGTCATTGGGTGTATTAGGTTTTTTTGGGGGCTGCAGCAAGTTGCTGGGTACACTTGGTGGGCATGTTGTGTGTATTTTTTGTTCGGACGCTATGAATTTTCTGGAGCGCCCGAGGCGGTGGCTATACGACCGCCCTTCCGCCGGCTTTCCCATTCGTAACTGGTTGCGATCGCGGCGGTCGGAAACAGCGGATCGTTCCACTGTCACCTCGATGGTATCCTAATTCCACGTGCGGTCAATCCGCTGGCCGTGCGGCGGTTTGGGCTTTTCCGCTGCGAATCCGACCGCCGTGGACTGATTTTCGCATGCTCCGCACGCTACCTGCGGTCTTTCCTGGCATCGTTCCGCCGCGGTCAGATTTTCCTGGCGGTTGATCATAATCGAACCGCCGGTTTTCCCGCGGTACATGCGGACGGTTGATTCCCGCTACCATGGCGGTCCGGGTGCTTTTCCGCCCACCATCATAATCGGCCCCTAAGTGAGGATAATTTATTAAAAATATATTACATTAAAAAAATGAATATGTATAATGTACATTAAAAAAAATTCTTTGTGAAATATATTCATTTTTTATGTATATTGTCATATTTACTGTTTTGTAAAAATAAAGATTAATAATAATATATTTATAAAATAATTTACGATATTTAAATAATTTAAATTATTGTTAATGTTATTATTAAAGGAAATTAATTTAATGTACAGTTTATTTACAAATGTAGTTTTTATTTGAGGAGGAATAGTAAATTATATATGTTTAGTGTCCTGCACCTTCCCTGATTTAATAGTAACTGGAGTGGGAATAGTAAATTCTATATGTTTAGTGTCCAGCACTTTCCTTTATTTAATACTAACTGGAGTGGGAATAGTAAATTATATATGTTTAGTGTCCAGCACCTTCCCTGACTTAATAGTAACTGGAGTGGGAATAGTAAATTATATATGTTTAGTGTTCAGCACCTTCCCTGATTTAATACTAACTGGAGTGGGAATAGTAAATTATATATCTTTAGTGTCCAGCCCCTTTCCTGATTTAATACTAACTGGAGTGGGAATAGTAAATTATATATCTTTAGTGTCCAGCCCCTTTCCTAATTTAATACTAACTGGAGTGGGAATAGTAAATTATATATGTTTAGTGTCCAGCACCTTCCCTGACTTAATACTAACTGGAGTGGGAATAGTAAATTATATATGTTCAGTGTCCAGCACCTTTCCTGATTTAATAATAACTGGAGTGGGAATAGTAAATTATATATGTTTAGTGTCCAGCACCTTCCTTGACTTAATACTAACTGGAGTGGGAATAGTAAATTATATATGTTTCGTGTCCAGCGCCTTCCCTGAATTAATACTAACTGGAGTGGGAATAGTAAATTATTTATGTTTAGTGTCCAGCACCTTCCCTGACTTAATACTAACTGGAGTGGGAATAGTAAATTATATATGTTTAGTGTCCAGCACAAGCATAATTATTTTACAAAATATATTTTTTATAACAGTTGTACAGTTTTATTTAGTACTTTGAACATTTATTATTTGGTTACATATGTTGTAAACATAAAATAATATAGCATTTTAGACATGTTTTTCATACAAGTAAACATTTAAAATGAATAACAATTTTTGACATGTAATAGTATTTTTTAATTAATATTTGTAATATATAAAACATTAATAATATTAATTATTACATTGTTTAATTTTATATATAAATGTTTTGTAATTTGTAAATATGTATTTAACATTTGTTACATTTTGTACATATTTTTAATAAGCATTGTACATAATATAAATTAATATGGAATTATAATAATATATATTATATATTTTATAATATTTAATATTATAATTTTACAATGTAGAAACAATGATATATAATTTTTAACATACAAGTACAATTTTGTTGTATCTTTTTTTAACCATTTCTAAAGTTTATTAATTACTGTATAACGTATTTAAACAAAAGTATTGCATTTTCATAATTTAAGCAGCCATTTTTGTTTTACAGTTAGTATTTTGTAACCGCTTACTTTTTTTTGGGGTCATTTGTGAGGGGACAAGCTCGCGGTTGGAAGCTTCGTCGCCTTGAGGAAGGTAAGTGTAATTTTCTTTAATTTAACTAAGTTTTTACTGTAATTTGAAGCTAGTTAGGTGGTAGGTAGTGTGTCTAGTGTTAGGTTTTTGAATTTTTGACGTGTTTTATGTGTAAGTTAGATTTTACAGAGATGTCGATAGTTAGTGTTTGCGGCCTAGTTTAGAGAGGTTAGAGTTTGTTGCAATATCTGTGGATATGGTATTAGAAATGTTTGTAATTGTGTTTAATTATAGTATATGTGTATGTTTGTGTGGGTGGGATTGATTTTGTATTTTATTACAGGTTTTCGTTGTTGGAAGTCGCCGTTTGGAGGAAAATGCGTTTTTTTAATTAAGAAGTGTGCATTAGTTTAGTAAACTAATATTTATTTAACACTTTCTTAATTTTTTGGGATTTCCTGGAGCGTTTCTTTTTTTTAATACTTTTTTCGGGTTTTTTATGGTTTATTCGATTTGGATTCACGGAACTAGGATTGTTTTTTAAACAGATGGATTTTTCCATTTTTTGGGGGGCATTTTTTGGGTACGTTTGGTATTATGATATACCAGGATGGATTTACAGGAGTTGGGATATTATTTCTTCAGCTACAGAAACGGTAAGTTGTTTTTATTAATTATTGTGGGAGGGAAATGTTAAAGAAATTACTGTTATTGTGTGTTATATTTTCTAAAATATAATTAAGATGTCAATATATATTTATGTTTTAAAATAAATATATGAGACAAAAAAATTATATTTGAATTTTTAAATTGTTTTTGGAGAAAAGTATTAGTATTTTTGGTGCAATTATAGGTTAAAGTAGGCTTTTAGCTATTGTTGATAGGTATTCTAGGCCTCTTGTTGTTGGATATAGTATTACTTTACTTTGTAGGTATTCAAACATTTGTTTAGTTTCTTTGGTAAGTTTTGGGGCGATTTGGGTTACAGATTGCTCCATTCTTAGGGGCCGATTCCAATTTAGGCCGGAAAACGTACCGACCGACTCGGTACGGGAATTTAGTCCGACCGACACGTACCGGTGCTGCCCGATCCGCGTGAGTACGATGCAATGCATGTGAATTACGACCGACTCGTACGGAACACAAGCCGAACGACCGAACCGCACGGAAACCAGCTATCCAGCCGGAAAAGCACGCGAATCGAACCGACCGACACGCACCAGGAATGAACCCGACAGAAACATACCCGCGAACTCCGACCCGCGCAGTACGATGCCATGCGTGTAAAACCAGACTGAGTCGCACAGAGCTCAAGCCGTACGACCGACAAACATACAACACAGGGAGCCGAAGCAACCCAACACTCCGCGACCGACGCGTACGCCGCACATGAAACACAGCAGAAACGCAGCTTGAAAGACTCGGAGAAGCTCGCACGAGACAACTGCAGCATCCTACTCGGTCAGAAGAACGTCTCCTACATGCCCAAAAACTACAAAGGAAAAAATACAAAAAAAAGGGCCAAACAAGCAATGACAAAGTCAATAAATACTGGGAAGAAAAAACATGGAACAAAGACACACCCACAACTCCACCCATATAAAGGCCACAAATCCCTACCATGATCCTTTGCAAATTCAAATGACCTGCCAGCACAGAACACCATCAGACAGCAACCACAGACACACCCACAACTCATCCATCACACAAGCCACACACCATTAGCACCTCCCAAATAGCACCTTCACATACACCCAGCAAAACCTACACACACACACTCTCACTTGCACACCCACACACACATTAATCCCCACCACCATGCCCCCAAAGAAGAATCCAAAGTTCCTAGACAGTGAATTGGAAGTGCTGGTAGATGAAATCCTCAGGGTAGAGCCACACTTGTTTGGTACATTGGTCCAACAGACCCCCATGTCGCAGAAAACCAAGATATGGGAGAGGATCGTCGACAGGGTGAACGCACAATCACCATGTTTGCGCACAAAGGAAGACATCCAGAACAGGTGGTATGATGTGCGCAGGAGGGTCAAGGCCCTATTCAAGAAGGATTACACCTTGAGCCATCGCACCGGCAGTGGCCCTCCTGCCAAACCACTATACCTCAGGCCCTGGGAGGAGAAGGTGCGGGCCATCCTACCACCAGAGAGCGTACATGGACTATCAAACATCCCAGAGCCTGGTGAGTACACAACCAATATACCCAATATCGTGTGACAATACACACACATCACTGTCAAGGGGATAGTGAAACCATGCACCATTAGCAAAGCCACAGTAACCAAAACATAATCATCCCAAGATGTGTATGTTAGTTAGACAAACACAATACCTGCCATATCATAGTGATATGTAACAGTGTCATGACATGTACAAACCTAACAACAAATAGAGCAAGGCAGTGGCACACATCTAACCAACAAACACTGTCAGACATTTTGCCACCACTAGAACACCACCTCACAGGGAAGCTCACTGAAAGGAAGGAATTGTGTGTATGCTGGTGAAGTCAGTGTAGCCAATAGCATGATGGGAGTTGTAGTCACAGATATTGGTCACCCTCACAATTGGCCCATCAACACCACTCTGAACCATGCTCACATCACAGGGAGTGGAAAAGAACTGACAAGATGGCTGACACTGGGTATTGCTGTGGGGAGCACAAGGCCCTGCTGGGAACTGGGCACCAACCAACAGCAGGACACCACTGACTGACATCCTGAAAACAAACTTGCACTCCCTGCAATGGAAGCACGTTCCATGGTGGGATATCTGGCTGGGTGGGAAGGAGGACTGACAGCACTGACCATAGTTACCAGCAGCTTTTCTCACACACACCCTTAACACAAACTCCACATAACTCACCTGGGAGAATGCAGTGCCTCACACTCTAATTAAATATCCCACAAAGAACCACCACCCTGGGTTATGCTGTGTGAAGCACAGGGACACTTTTGGGACTTGTAGCCAAACTAACGCCAGGACAACACTGTCAGCCATCCTGTCAGCACAGGCACACTACCCCACAGGAAGCAGAGTCAAAAGGAAGGAAGTATGGGCATGCTGGGAAGGGGGGTGTAGGCAATAGCATGATGGGAGTGGTAGTCACAGCTCAACATCCCCCACCCGCATGGCCCGGCAAGCTTACTCTGAAGCATGCACACCTCACAGGGAGTAAAAAGCCACCTCAAAGATGTCTGACACTGGCCTCAGCTGTGGGGAGCACAAGGCCCTGCTGGGAACTGGGCACCAACAAACAACAGGACACCACTGTCAGCCATCTTGCCATTGCAGTCACACTCACACACAGTGAAGTCCACTCAAAAGGAAGTAAGTATGGGCATGCTGGGAAGGGGGGTGTAGGCAATAGCATGATGGGAGTGGTAGTCACAGATATTGCTCACCCTCACAAATGGCCCATCAACACCACTCTGAACCATGCTCACATCACAGGGAGTGGAAAAGAACTGACAAGATGGCTGACACTGGGTACTGCTGTGGGGAGCACAAGGCCCTGCTGGGAACTGTGCACCAACCAACAGCAGGACACCACTGACTGACATCCTGAAAGCAAACTTGCACTCCCTGCAATGGAAGCACGTTCCATGGTGGGATATCTGGCTGGGTGGGAAGGAGGACTGACAGCACTGACCATAGTTACCAGCAGCTTTTCTCACACACACCCTTAAAACAAACTCCACATAACTCACCTGGGAGAATGCATTGCCTCACACTCTAATTAAATATCCTACAAAGAACCACCACCCTGGGTTATGCTGTGTGAAGCACAGGGACACTTTTGGGACTTGTAGCCAAACTAACGCCAGGACAACACTGTCAGCCATCCTGTCAGCACAGGCACACTACCCCACAGGGAAGCAGAGTCAAAAGGAAGGAAGTATGGGCAAGCTGGGAAGGGGGTGTAGGCAATAGCATGATGGGAGTGGAAGTCACAGCCCAACATCCCCCACCCACATGGCCCAGCAAGCTCACACTGAAGCATGCACACCTCACAGGGAGTGAAAAGCCACTGCAAAGATGTCTGACAATGGTGCTCTGTTGTGGGGAGCACAAGGCCCTGCTGGGAACTGTGCACCAACCAACAGCAGGACACCACTGACTGACATCCTGAGAGTTAACCTGCACCCACTGCAAGGGTGGCATGCTTCATGGTGGGATAACTGGGCTGGGGGAGAAGGAGGGCCGGATGTCAACCAAATACCACCAATGCTGGTCATGCACACACCTCAACATTCACATTGAAATGCTTCAGGTTGGCAGGACAATGTGCTACACCAATATCAACCTCTGACTGTGACAACTTAGGACAATGCAATGTACAGGCCCGAATCCAGAGGTACAGTCACAACTGTCAGGTGTTTGAACCATTGATGCCTGTAGAAACATAACATACATTGTGTGTCTCTTCCAAAAACAGATGATGATGGGGACACAGCAGCAGATGATGAGGAGTCCCTGTCCCAGGCTCCGGGGGCCCCTGAGCTCTCTGGTGTGGAACAGCCTCTGCCCTCCTCGGATGGCGAAGACCTACCTGGCCCCTCCGGTGTGAGTCATCATGCAACACCAGCAGGACCACCATCTGCACCCCCTGCACCCACTCCTCCAACATCTGCCAACACACAGACCACCCCCGCCGACACGGACAGGCCAAGGACCACCAATCACAACAGCACAGGGACCCCGGCCCACCGTGAAGCAATGGACAACAACCCCAGTACCAATCCCCAAGGGGGCCTAGGGTCACCTGTGCGTGCCACCGCAGGTCCCGCACGTATGGCCTGGGGTGGTGGGAGGGGTGGTAGGCAGAGGTCGCTGTTTGCAGAGGGGTCTGGACTGCATGATGACCCACAACTGGTACGCATTGCTGATGCGTACCAGAATAGCACCGGAGAGGTCAGCCAGGTAGTGGGGATCCTCAAGGACATTCAACAGCAGCAGGCTGCCCATCATGCCCGCTTGGACTCACACATGTCCCGTGTGGAGACACACATGTCTCGCATGGAGTCCAAGTGGGACACATTGGAAGAACTGACAGCGGTGCATAGGGACACATTGACATGCCTCCGCCAGATTAGCACCAACATGGCCACACCTCCCTGTGTGCCCACAACATCTGGTGCCGCAACAAATGCAACTGCCACAGGGAGGGAGGATGACTCTGGTGGAGAGTCCCCTGCACCGCAGCGGCCTGCACGTGAGGGTCCCCCCCGAAAGAAGAGGGGTCGTCCGAGGAAGGAAAACTGAGAGGCCGATGGCCAAGTACATCCCCCAGGAACCCAACACCTGTCCTGGAAATTCTCCTTTGTGTGCAAACTGTTCACCCTGTCGAATGCAACCCAACTCTCCCACATGACATGGGGAGTGTAAGTTGGACCAATGTATCAGATGACTGTGGACTTTACTCAGGACATTTCTGCTACCAACACTTCCAACTCATCTGGGAACTTTGGATTCCAATCCCAATGTACAGCACCCACCATCCTGTGCACTATCCTCACACATGTATGTAAATAAACTCACTAATACACCATACATGCCTCTGTTGTGATTCCAACGTTGTTTTTGTCATGGAGATGATGATCTGCTAAATGACACTGTGCATGCTAACTGCTACAGCAAGTTCAACACCGTCATGTGAGTCATGGCGACGTGACACATATGAGGGAGACACACCACTAGGGCTACACAACACATACACACCAGGGCCATCTGACTCATCGCCTACACTGATGTTGCCAGGAAATACAGTGGAATGCACAGACACCACACCTATTCAGAGTCTGTGTCAACTAGCCCACAGGTGAAGTAAGCAAATGTCAGTCAGATGTGTGACCACAGACAACGCACATCCCAAAGTGATCACAGGTTTATTACACATTTGAAACATGTTGTTTCCACTACAGATGCAAGGTACTCCCACGTGGCAGTGGCCACACAGTCACCAAGTATAGAGGAAATAAAGTCCAGGGGCGTGGGGCACATCACCTGCAGGGAAACGACTGCTTCCACCCTGGAATGTTGAATCATGGTGTCGGGGGATCCGAGTTGAACAAACAACTCTGAAAGTACCCTGTGAAGGACAGACATGACACACAGTCAAAAGCACTGAAGAACAGGACAGAACTGCAATACTCATGCCCAATACATGTCACACGATACCTACACAAAACCAAGTTAGCATGTCAACACTGTTGGGGAGTACAGACTACCTGTAAGGACACATCGCTGCACGCATACAGTCAAGTAGCACATGGTCACACTCAAACAGCAACAGAGCACCACCAACACATATCATGCAAACTCAAATCATTGACATACCAACTCTGTATACTCACATTCAGCTGAAGAAGTTGGTGATGAGCTGTGTGCGGACATCCCCCTCATCATCATCATCATCACTGGCATCGTGGCCCAGGCCAGGATCCTCCACAGGTGGCGGATGTTGGTCATCGTCATCCGCACTGCCAGGTTGTGTAGCATGCAGCAGACGATAACAATCTTGCACACCTTTGCAGGGGCATATGGGAGCGCCCCTCCTGTCTTGTCCAGGCAGCGAAAGCAGCTCTTCAGGAGACCAAATGTCCGCTCGATCACTCTCCTGGTCCGACCATGTGCCTCATTGTAGCGCATCTGGGCTGGTGTCACAGGGTTCCTGAGGGGTGTCAGCAACCACGGCATGTTGGGGTATCCGGAGTCACCTACATACAGACAAATGCACATTAGCTGAGTTGGAAAAGAGGGTGGAATACAACATTGCAGAACACACACAATGGTACAAAGTCAGCACACACCGACAAGCCAGGCACGGTGGTTCTGCATCTGTGACATCATCCTCGGGATGCGACTACTCCTCATTACGTAGGCATCGTGTGCAGAACCGGGGAAACGTGCACACACATGTGAGATGCTCATATCTGCAAGACATACCACCAGGGCATTGATAGAATGGTAATGTTTCCTGTTCCTGTATGCCTGCTCATGTGCCTGTGGTGGTACCAAAGCCACATGTGTCCCATCAATGGAGCCGATGACACGTGGCATCCTCCCCAGGGCATAGAAGTCACTCTTGATGTCAGTGAGTTGTTGACATTTAGGGAAATAGATGTACTGGTTCAAGTATCTCAACATCGCCTCCAAAACCTCGCGTAGCACATGGCTGAACATGGTCTGTGACATCCCACCAGCAGACGCCACAGTGTGTTGAAAGGTACCGGTGGCGAAGAAGTGTAGGGCTGCCATCACCTTCACCTTGGGGGTCAGCGCTGCAGGGTATGGCCAGCCAGGTTGCAAATGTGGGGCCAACTGCCCCGCCAATTCCTCAATAAGCGGCCTGTTGAAGCGGTACCGTTGGATGCAGTCACGTTCAACCATGGTTGCAAGGTCAGGGAATGGTCTATGAACAGCTGGTGCCCTGCAGTGCATAGGTGAACAAAGAAAGATTGTCAGTCACCCCACATATGTGGCATTGACCATACTCAATATCACATGATACATCATTACGAGACACAAGTACTTGATGTGTGTGCCGTTCTGCATGGACATATATGGCACCTACATGGCCAACATCTAACATCTCAGTTCAACATGTGTTGGCAACAAGTTCCAAATTGTGCTATGGGAAATCATTCGGCTGTGTCACAGTACCCATGTACTGCTGTCACGTTCCAAACACACACCACAGTGACAAGTGAGGACAGATGTGCCCCAGGCATCACAGCTCTTTGACAGGTAGATTCCCAGGGACCCTGTATTGCCACATGGACACTGGCATGACATGGCGTATCATGTACACGTCAGCAAAACAACCATGACTCCCACAGGTAGTGGCCCCTGTTGCCTCTGCAGGACAGACATGGACGTCTGTGACACACACACGCACAACATCAAAGTCGATGCACAAACAACGTGGATGTGGAGACTGTCTCCCATTGTGCACATGGAATCAGAGACATCTGAAACACAACATGCACACAGACTATGGAGGGCCATCACAATTGTGGCAATGGGTCACCCTGTGACGTACATACCATCCCACATGGGACTCAGGGTGTATGTGACATAACATACACATACACAACCTGGAGATGTGACCATGCCACATGCTCTGAACTGAATAGTTGCACATCACAGTGGTCATGTGCACAACACACAAAGGATTCTGACCCCATGAACACGTGCGCAGCCTGGGAGTGGCTGCCCCCAAGTGCCACCCAACAAACCACATGTTGACCCCCATACACACACAGGTAATGCAGCCTTACATGCCTTAGGATACAGTGTGGACAGGCTGTGGTGTTGTAGGTGTGCCCCTGAGTCCCTGGCAAGTAATTGTGGCTGGCATACGTTCACCACTGACAACCATGGTGACATATGCGAGTGACTTGTACAGGGACGCGTCGTACAGCAATGGACCAATCCGTGCGCACGCATTGGCCATTGCATATGATGTGGACGGATGCGTGTCGTTTTCCAAAATACACGTTGTACAGCAATGGACCAATCGGTGTGCACGCATTGGCCACTGCATATGATGTGGACGGATGCGTGTCGTTTTCCGAAATACGCGTTGTACAGCAATGGACCGATCGGTGCGCACGCATTGGCCATTGCATATGATGTGGACGGATGCGTGTCGTTTTCCGAAATACGCGTTGTACAGCAATGGACCGATCGGTGCGCACGCATTGTCCATTGCATATGATGTGGACGGATGCGTGTCGTTTTCCGAAATACGCGTTGTACAGCAATGGACCGATCGGTGCGCACGCATTGTCCATTGCATATGATGTGGACGGATGCGTGTCGTTTTCCGAAATACGCGTTGCACAGCAATGTGTGCACGCATTGGCCATTGCATATGATGTGGACGGATGCGTGTCGTTTTCCGAAATACGCGTTGTACAGCAATGGACTGATCGGTGTGCACGCATTGGCCATTGCATATGATGTGGACGGATGCGTGTCGTTTTCCGAAATACGCGCTGTACAGCAATGGACCGATCGGTGCGCACGCATTGGCCATTGCATATGATGTGGACGGATGCGTGTCGTTTTCCAAAATACGCGTTGTACTGCAATGGACCGATCGGTGCGCACGCATTGGCCATTGCATATGATGTGGACAGATGCGTGTTGTTTTTCGAAATACGCGTTGTACAGCAAAGGACCGATCGGTGCGCACGCATTGGCTATGGACTGACATGGTAACGGACGCGTTTTCGAGGCTTTTACGAGTCGGATGCAGTGAATTCAGTTGGCCACCCACAACAATGTTGCAAATTCATGGGTGTCATGAAGTTTAACTTTTGAAGGATGCTGTGGGCGTGTATAAGTGGATTGGCCAGATTCAGAAGATGCAAACGACTTGGACCTATCACTTTGGACACATGGGACAGTATCTGCCTCTGCAGCACACATATAATGCTGGCTGTTCCCCTGAGAGCTCACTTGCCTGCACTACATGCTCCAGTACGACATCTACCACCACCACTGCTGCTGTCTCTGCAGCCTCTGGCTACTGCAATGGCACGTACTGTGGAGAGAGCCCCAGCCTTCAGCACTGAGGAGAACCAGGCCCTGCTGGACAGCCTCCTTCCACAGTACAGCAAGCTGTATGGGAAACCAGGGGAGCAGGTGAGTGTGCTGTCCACTGCCTTACTAATTGTGCATGTTGTCTGACTAGCAAGACTTACAGTGTGCACACCAGTGGCTAGCATGCTCACTGAGTAGTTGTCACCCCCCAAAGTGTGTAGTTACATGCACTGAACAGGTATAGTGCAGTAACAGTGCATTCCAACAAGGTTTAACTTCCCAGGCAATGATACCATTTAGTAACTGCTGGACAACTGTTCATAGCCATAGTTGCACTACCTGTGTACATCATATGCCCCTGTGATTGAGACATGTATATCCAACTGTGTGATGCACGGATATGTTGCATGTGTAGTAATGGCCTTTTCACTTTGTCATCCTCACAGATTGATGCCCACCAGAAGCAGGACATCTGGCTGACCATCGTCCGGGCAGTAAGATCTGTGGGGGTCTACAGGCGCAGGATCCGCAACTGCCAGAAGAGGTGGCAGGACCTTCGTGGCTGGACCCGGAGGATCGCAAGGGTCCAGTTGAAGCTGTCGCCTCCTCGCAGGAGGGGCGGACACCGGACCCTGACCCCCACATGCTCCGGATTCTGGCGGTGGTCTTCCCTGACCTGGATGGGCAGCTGAAGGCCAGACAGCAGCAAGGAGGGGTAAGTGCTAGCCTTCTCTGTGTACTATGACTAACATGCTCTATGCACTCCTTTAGCCTGGTTCCACTTCCACAGTACAACTGTCTTGTCGTCCTGGACTCATGTCCCTCACTTGTGTCATGCCCCCTCCTCATCTGATACACAGGTGTGGCCCTTACAGTCTGTGACTTAGGTCACTTGGGTACTGTGTACTTGCAGTTACCTGTGGTTCAAGTTGGGGACAGCATCAGTTACAGGAACTTTGTTGTGGGCTGCATGGGTGGTACAATTGCTCACACAATGCCTGTGATCTGACATGTACTCTGGGTATGGCTTCACAATGTGTTCCAATTGCTGCTCTGACTCACCACATGTCTGGGGTATGTGCCACACACCCATGCTGCAGCAGAGACCAAGGGGGAGCCTCAGAAGTATGTACATCATGTGTGTGACACATGCATAGCCACCTGCCTAGTGTTCAGGGTAATACCATGTTGCACATGGACCAGGACTGTAATGCCTACTCCGTACATCGAAGGCACTCTGTTCTCCCACTCCCGTGTGTCAGCATACATATTGGGCATTGTGAAGAGTGCACTCAGGTGTCTGTCTCTGTGTCACCGTGGTGTGGCCTTGCTTTTTGGACTCCTGCAGTGTTTAACAATTTGGGGTGGCCAGCCATCTGAGTTGTGACTATAGGATCTGCACATTGGTTAATGCATAGGTCTCTGATCCCTTTACTGTGCACAAAGGTGTATGAAACATTGAGGTGCAGGCAGCTGTGGTTCATTCTCATCAGACGGTGAAGTGGCCATGTGTATGGATTTGTGTTTGCAGTCACTCAAATGTCTCATTTGATTGACGTGGGATCATCTTAGTCCTCATGATGTGGGTGGCCAGGGGTGCACATGTGCACCTGTCAGCTACAGGGCTTGCATACCCAAAACTTCCATGGTTGTGACACAGTGTAGACTGGTGTTGTGTGTATGCACTGCCCCTGTGACAGGAGACAGTTATGACTGACTTGCCAGACAGGCCTGTGCCATGACATTCAACTCGCAAAGGGTGATCCAGCAGTAGTGTGATATATCCTGCAAGCACACCATTGTCGCATTGTCTATCAGGACATGAGGACATCATTGTGTCTGGTGATGGAAGCAAAACCCACATATCGACAGGGACTCTGCCTGTCACTTTTTCTGACACATGTACTGAGTCAGTGGCAGGAGATGGCATGTGTTTGGAGTGACACATTTCCACATGTTCTCTTGGATATCCAACAACTGTGTATGTGGTGCATGTGTGCACATATGATTAGTCGCATACAACAGGCACCAGACAGATGGGTGCATGGACAGGTAGGATATGTGTGGCATGAATGACTGTCAGGCAGACAATGGGCTTCTTCAAATCAGTGTCAGCACTTATTGCAATGTCTAGCAAATGATGGCAGGGCTTGCTCTGTGATGTGCTGTACTTACTGTGGCGTGTGTGGTCAGTACAGGTGACTAATGTTGCTCTGTTTATCCTGATTCTTTGCAGATACATCCACAGCCACAGGAGGAGACAGCTCCACGGACCAGGAGGAGCGGCAGAGCCAGACTGGGTCCACTGCAGGGGAGACCGAGGGACCCAGTGGCACGGAGGGTGAGGGGAGCCACACTGAGGAGACCTCAGCTACGACCACCTCGGCTGAGGACCAGAGCACTTCCAGTGAGGACTCCCTTGTGGAGGCGGGTGTCAGCAGACCAGAGACAAAATCAAGCAAGTCTGCCCCCGCCACCACCACCATCTCCACCCTCCCATCTGCTCCCATCCCACATGTCCGTGGAGGCTCCCATGTAGGAGAGCGTGTCTCCTTCATGCCAGGCACCGCACCCCCTGCCTCTGTCTCCCCTGCTGCCCTGAGTGTGGAGTCTGTGGACTTGCTTAAACAAATCCATGCAGGGCAGACATCAGTGCTGAGTGTCCTCCATGCACACACGGGTCTGTTGACACAACTGGTGTCATTCATGGAGGGCATGTCATCTGGCATGTCTGCCCTACATCGGACCAATCAGTCCATGGCCTCCTCACTGACGGCAGCAGTGTCCCTCCTGCAACAGTCCCTCACCCCTCCTACCTCTGCCCCATCCACAATCCCCAGCACCCTGCCTGTCCCAAGCACACACACACCAGCACAGGCACCCACCAGCACAGACACAAGCAGCACACAGACACATACGCCAAAATCCAGACGCACATGCACGCACAGTCAGGGGACTGATACCTCACTCACAGGGGATGGGGCCCAGGAACACACACACGCATCCACGAGCACTGTGCAGTCCTCAGATACCTCTCCCTCCAAAACCCCTTCCCTTGCCTCACCTGCAACCCCCCCTCCCAGAAGCTCTTCCTCTGTGAGCTTGGCCTCTTCCCCACAGATACATCTGACACAATGCACAGGCGGAAGAGGCGACCACCACACACAGAGGGAGTGCCCCTCACACCCGGACACCCTCCCCCAGGCACAGGCAGACTGAGGACCCCATTCGGAAGTCCCCCGGACCAGGAAGGGCAAGACCCCACCACCACCACCACGCAGCTCCACCACACAATCTCTCTCCTCCATCCCCCAGGCCACCACTCCACAGGTTCCCCCGCCACACCCTGCCCCATGTTCCCCCACACACCCATACCGCATCCCCAAAATGCTTAGGCCCTCCCCCCCTGCCACTTGCTCTTCCACCCCCAACCCAGACGCTCAGCCTGTTTGTGCCACTGGTGTGGAGACCAGGTTCCCCCCCTCTGTCCTGCCCACCTCATCTGCCCCCCCTTCCACTCCCTTGGAGTTATGCACTGCAGTGGAGTCCACAACCACCCCGTCTGACTTGGGCACTGCAGTGGGGACCCAGTCCACTCCATCTGTCTGGCCCACTGCAGTGTTGCCAGCACCCACACCATCTGACTTGTGCCCTACAGTGGTGCCGGCCCCCACTGAGTCAGCCACCTCCACTGCAGTTGCCGGTGACACTCCTGCACCCACCACCCCTTCACTGCCTCCTTCTGGCATCCCCTGATCCTGTCCCTGCGGTGCCTGGCCTGCCCCTTGTATGCCTCTCCGAGGGGGATGTCCCCTGTCCGTACTAGTGCAGGCAAGCAATGGGTGACAAGTTGTCACATATCACCCCCTGTTCGGACTGTGTATGTGGACTGGCCATTGGCCTTAGTTTCTTTTGGACTTCAAATTTTTTTCAACATTTGCTGAATAAAGCCTCTTTTTGTTTACTAGTGGTTTTTCTTTTGATGTATATGATGTAGATGAGTATCATCATGCATTTGCTGTTGTAATAGTGTTCAGATCAGGAAAATGAAGTGTTGCTGTGATGGACTCCATGTGGTCCATGGGATATGTGTCCTAATCTAGTCTGGATCCATAGCATCCTTTGCTGCAGTCTGAGGGTGTAATGTTCTGCATTTGACACAGGGATGTACGTTTTGCATTTGTAAATTGACATCTGTAGCTTACACTGATGCACATCTGGTGGGCTTACCACTGTTCAATGTTTCTATTTCCCTGACTGTGTGCCCATCTCCACTGGACATGCAGTTTGGCACATCAATGTTGAAGGACTCATCTGTGTATACAGTGCAACTTGCTTGACACGTGTTTTGGGTATATGCAGTTGACTGACGTGATGCTCCCGTACCCAGGCTGATGTGAGCAGAGCCTTCAGTGTGTTGTGATTGTTGACTCACTGACCGAGTGTTTTGCTCACATGTTTGATTGGTGCACAGACAAGGTTTGGCACAGCGGACCTTCCACAGGAGTGGAGTGCCCTCATGGCAGTGTGTAATCCCGTGACATTGCCTGGGCCCGTGTTGTGTGTTGTGTAAGCATGTCTGTGTGTGTTCCCTTCCCTTTTCCTACACCGGCTGTGTCCCTACGGATGTTCCTGTTTGTGATGCTTGCTGAGTTGTCCTGTGTTCATCCAGCATCTTGTACCTGGTTTCTCCGTGATGTGGGTGCATGGCAAACTAATGTTCATTAGGTTGTCATCCCTAGTTGTCTTTGTTGTCAGGGCTGGGGATGTGGGCAAACGCAGATGAGACACAGTCAGGATTCCCCTTGGAACTTGTTGGTTACACAAGTCATGTAATTTACAGTTTGTGGTAGCTTTCAGTGAATGTGACACGTTGTGTGTGTGACTGCTGCCACTCCTCAGGGTCAGAGCTGCAATGTTGGAAGTTGTCTACGTGTGTTCTTTGTGGGTGACCTTGGCTTCTTCATTGGTGTGTGACTGTGGCCGGGATCCCATTAATTGGGGTGGATTTCACATCATGCCCATGTACGGCGTACTGTGCAGTGTGTCAGACATTCACGAGTCTTGTTGACTGGCCAGGTGTGATGGGTTTCTGCACCTTAGTTCCCACAACCACCCCTGGGATTGTCATGGGTGCATGTGCAATGTCACCTGTCCATGTGAGCTTCACTGCTGCACATTGGTGGAGATCAAGGTGTGTGGTGTTGAGTGTGTGCAAATGTGAGTTGTTGTACGGCTAGACCCCTACCTCCATATTGGCCTTGGCTGACAGGCCGTGCTGATGGATTTGTGCTTGTGTAGGTGTGATGGTAGTTTGTTGCTCAGGACACATGGCTGTGGTTCACAGTGTGAACAACATCTAGCTTTGTCGTCACAGTGGGATTATCATGCTGGCTAGTGTCACCACAATGTGGGGTCCCTGGGGGTAGTGCTGTGGTGGGTCTGTCTCTTGCTGTGTTAGTTGCTGTTCCTACAAGCTTGTGTGACATGTATAATTTGGGCTCCCTCTCATCTGACAATGCCTGATTGCCCACATAGGGGAATCCGATCCATGAGTTACTTTTGTATGGCACTGTATACACATCTGTGTAATTGGAATTCAGGCCTCCTCATGTGTTGTGTGGTTGCCTGGGGACACTGGCACACCCCCCATCACCTGTTGTGTTTGATATGCAGTGTGAGGCTGCCTGTTTGTGTTTGTGCATCTGCACCACTGCATTGGCATATCTTTGGTGTGCCGTTGCCTGTATGTTGTTTGGAGGATTTCCCATGCTGTCCCTAGGACTCCTAGGTCATCAGTCAGCAGAATAATCATGGTTCGTATGTCCCATTGCTGCCATGGTATGGTATTTGTTCACCTCACATCTCCAGTCTCCCCAGGATATCTACATTTGTGTGTCCATTAGTGCAGATATGTGGGTCTGCATTATGATGGTCACTTCTGGCATTGTGTAATTGATAAATGGAGATGATGTCAGTCCCCATGGGTGATGTTTGTCTGCACATGGCCAAAGGTATGTTTTATTTGCACTGCACTGTTTGCCTCACCCAATCTATGTTGCTATGGGACACAACCACTACTTTGCCACTGATGTGTTTGTTGTTCTGTGACCAGGAATCATCCATGCTGTTTGGCAGTTGCAGATTTTCCATGACAACACTTACCTTTTGGTCACTGTGATGATGGGGGTTTGGACCCCATTGCCACAATGTTCAAAATGTGCTTCAGCTATGGACCCCACACTTACATTTTGGTCACTGTGATGATGGGGGTTTGGACCCCATTGCCACAATGTTCAAAATGTGCTTCAGCTATGGACCCCACACTTACCTTTTGGTCACTGTGATGATGGGGGTTTGGACCCCATTGGCACAATGTTCAAAATGTGCTTCAGCTATGGAGCCCACACTTACCTTTTGGTCACTGTGATGATGGGGGTTTAGACCCCATTGCCACAATGTTCAAATGTGCTTCAGCTATGGAGCCCACACTTACCTTTTGGTCACTGTGATGATGGGGGTTTAGACCCCATTGCCACAATGTTCAAAATGTGCTTCAGCTATGGACCCCACACTTACCTTTTGGTCACTGTGATGATGGGGTTTAGACCCCATTCCCACAGTGGTCATGGTCTGCTTGCATTGTGAAGGGCACACACATTTTTGTGTGACACATGTGATAGGGGGTCACATTGTATGTTCAATGTCATGTTCAGTGTTGTAGGCATTTGACACAGACTACACATTCTTGTCATGATGTTGGGGGGATGTCTTTTGCTGACATTCATTATGTTGGAGTATGCTGGTTGTGTCATGCATTACCCGTCCTGTGAGTGGGGATGGTAGTAGTGACAGGCATCCAGCCCCCCATGAGTAGGGGTGGTGGTAGTGGTAGGCATCCAGGCCCCCATGAGTAGGGGTGGTGGTGGTGGTAGGCATCCAGCCCCCCATGAGTAGGGGTGGTGGTAGTGGTAGGCATCAATTCCCCTATGAGTGGGGATGGTAGTAGTGACAGGCATCAAGCACCCCATGAGTAGGGGTGGTGGTAGTGACAGGCATCCAGCCCCCCCCCCTGAGTGGGGGTGGTGGTGGTGGTAGGCATCCAGGCCCCATGAGTAGGGGTGGTGGTAGTGGTAGGCATCCAGCCCCCATGAGTAGGGGTGGTGGTAGTGGTAGGCATCCAGCCCCCCATGAGTGGGGATGGTGGTAGTGACAGGCATCCAGCCCCCCCTGAGTAGGGGTGGTGGTAGTGGTAGGCATCCAGCCCCCCCTGAGTAGGGGTGGTGGTGGTGGTAGGCATCCAGGCCCCCATGAGTAGGGGTGGTGGTAGTGGAAGGCATCCAGCCCCCCATGAGTAGGGGTGGTGGTAGTGGTAGGCATCCAGCCCCCCCTGAGTAGGGGTGGTGGTGGTGGTAGGCATCCAGGCCCCCATGAGTAGGGGTGGTGGTAGTGGTAGGCATCCAGCCCCCAATGAGTGGGGATGGTGGTAGTGGTGGGCATCCAGCCCCCATGAGTAGGGGTGGTGGTAGTGGTAGGCATCAATTCCCCTATGAGTGGGGATGGTAGTAGTGACAGGCATCCAGGCCCCCATGAGTAGGGGTGGTGGTAGTGGTAGGCATCGAGGCCCCCATGAGTAGGGGTGGTGGTAGTGGTAGGCATCCGGCCCCCATGAGTGGGGATGGTGGTAGTGACAGGCATCCAGCCCCCTGAGTATGGGTGGTGGTAGTGGTAGGCATCCAGCCCCCCATGAGTGGGGATGGTGGTAGTGACAGGCATCCAGCCCCCACTGAGTAGGGGGGGTGGTGGTGGTAGGCATCCAGGCCCCCATGAGTAGGGGTGGTGGTAGTTGTAGGCATCCAGGCCCCCATGAGTAGGGGTGGTGGTAGTGGTAGGCATCCAGCCCCCCCTGAGTAGGGGTGGTGGTGGTGGTAGGCATCCAGGCACCCATGAGTAGGGGTGGTGGTAGTGGTAGGCATCCAGCCCCCCATGAGTGGGGATGGTAGTAGTGACAGGCATCCAGCCCCCCATGAGTAGGGGTGGTGGTATGGTAGGCATCCAGGCCCCTATGGGTGTGTATGGCATTGGTGATAGCCATCCCGCCCCTATGGTTCTGCTGTTGCTAGTGTACATCATTTCTGCATCCCTATGTGTGTGTGACATATGTCGGGTACGTGTCGTTTGTTTGTGTAGTGGGTGTTTGACTTACCGTCTGCGCCGTACGCGTCCGTACCGTTTCCGGTAATAGATGTAGAGTATTGGTAGGACCTGCGCGATGGGATTCATGGTTGGTTCGTCTTGTTCGGCTTTCTCGTGGCTTCGACTCGTACTCGTAGCTGGCTTGTTCGTCTCGTAGCCGTGGATCGTCTTGTGGCACGAATCGGAGCTTATGTGCGGCTCTTCCGGATGCTCTGACGTGCCGGACGTAGCGACCAGTTCGGCGCGTACGGATTGCGCATCATACTAGTCCGGCCGGAAGGTGCTGTGTATTTACTTCCGTGCGACTCGAATCGGCGTTTCCGGATCCAGCTCGGTCGGGGAACAGGAGATGGAATGGGTACGTACGGCTCGATCGGAATTTTAGCAGTAATGCGCAGCGTACTTGCTCGCTCGGACGACTGTTCGAATCAGTCGGGGAAAACGCGTTGGGCTCGTATTTTTTCCGGACGAATAGTATTAGGTGCGCTTCTGGCCGAGATCGGAATCGACCCCTTAGTTGTTGGTAGCTCTGTTCTTTTTGGAGAGATTGTAGGAGTTTTAGTAGGGTAGGTGTACCTCTGCCTGTTGTTGCTTGGAAGGCATTATGCCATCCTTCAACAGAATTGTTTGTTTTGGCTTGTTTATTTAGTGTGCTAAGGTATACATTCCACCATGGTATGTGGAATTTAGGTAGTCTTCTATGTCCTGATCTGTGGAGTCTTCCCACCCAGGTATCCTCAAAATAATCTAAGAGGGAACTTAATTTTTGTTCGTTTCTTTGGTAGTATGGGCTTTCTAGTAGTAGGTTGTAGTGTTCGGCCATGTCAGTAACTGGGACGTAGGCTAGTGCTATAAGTTTTTTTACTGTCAGTTGCATATTCAACACTTAGGGGCCTATTACGATGGCAGGCGGAGGCACCACGCAGTGCTGGCGGAAAATGCAATTTTCCGCACGCCAGCAGCGGTCTCCACGCCCGCCATATTAGTATGGTCAAACAAAGCCCATTTCCCGTCCGCCGCGGTGCGACGCAAACCGCCAGAAAAATGCACCCGCCACCGTGGCGGTGGTAGCCAATGGAGACCCTCTGCCGTGTGGAATGACGTCCCGACCGCCGTACAAATCAGGATGCCCCAAACAGCCAGTCGCACCGCAGCGGTGGAACCTCCCAACCAGAGACGGCGGAAGCACAACAACGGAGCGCGAAACCTGATTCCCGGTCCCATCCGCCCGGTCCCGAGCGCAATGGATCCAGCTCTACACGTTTTCCCGGCGCTGTACCTGATACACCACCAGCAACTCATGCACCGTCGCGGACGTCGCCGCAGGTACGCAATAACACAACTCCGCACACAACAACAACACACAACTCATGGACAGATATAGGGTTCCTGTGCACACCAGACACCCTGGTGGGGACAGGAACACATCCAGAAGTGTACCCACACATGTCCTACCTCTCACCAAATCACCCCTCCACAGCCAGGTCACCCACCAACCGCGATCTTGATGTAATGTCCCGGTCACGTCACCGCAGCGGTGAAGACGCGGGAAAACATGCGCACAAGGCAGAAGGCAGGGCCAGCGCAAGGCATGGGCAGTGCACAAAGATCATAGGGCCACACCTCCAGCCTCCACACAACAGGCCCCCACCCCAAACATGAAGGGACATGCCATGTGCCAACACTGTGCTCCCCATGCACAATAACCAGCCAGGTAAACCCACACCCTGCACCACACACAAAACAACTAGGGAGACAGCACAGCAGGTGGGGCTGCAGAGGAACACACAGCACAAATGCACAGGGCCAGGGCAACCCACACACCACACCTACACCACACTCATAGCAAGAAAACAGAGTCCAAGCACACAATTAACACCCATACAGATAAGGAACAATCACTGAACTGGACACACAGCCTGCCAAGTCACACAGACATACCCCACACTGACACACAGCCACATACACAGACCAGATGTCAGCAGCAATGGAGGACAACAAATAGTAAATCTAAAGTGAGGTGCACACAAATGGTAGGCCAAGGAGCTAACCACTAAGCATGTGTATACCACATGCAAGAGAAGGAACATATAACAACACCCTCAGCCCATCAAATTACACATGGCTGGCACAGTGGGTGAAGTCAAACCACAGTCAGCTCAGTGCAACAACTCATGGAGACAGCAAGGCAACCCATGGACAGGCACAGGGATGAAAGGCAGGGTCTGAAGTCCAACAGTGAACAGCCACATATCTGCATCCAACTACCTTACCGGTGTATTTCAGCAGCACAACACACAGGGCCCATTGTAACACTCCATGACTGTCAAACACAAGTAGGAGCCTTCACACATACCCCACCCCCACCCACCTCACACCTGTAGCACACAACACCAGTGTTCAACACACAGAAGTGTGCCAATAATGTCCAGTCAACACACTGACAAACAACCACACTCCCTGGGGAGTATCCACAAACATCACACACACACACCCAGGGATGCCTGAACCAATGCTTGCACAAACCCAACGATGGATTTAGGCCCAGATCTCTGTACTGGGGTGAATGTATGACATTGTTCTGCATTCTGTCCATCAATTGTTCTTTTTGCATTTGTCACCCGAGTGGGACGGGTATGCCCAGACGTGGGTCCCGTGCTCTTCATGCCACTGGAGTCAAGCTATCCTGGCTGAAGAGGGTGAAACCCGAAACCGGTCCTAGGATGCTTGTTTCCAGTCCAGGGAGGACCTGGCCTGGCAGTTCGGGCTGGACTGTTCCCATTGGGCGCAGGGTCAAGACTGATTTGCATATGGCTGGGTCCAAACTGGAATGGCATGGTGAGCAAAAAACGATGGATTTAGGCCCAGATCTCTGTACTGGGGTGAATGTATGACATTGTTCTGCATTCTGTCCATCAATTGTTCTTATTGCATTTGTCACCCCGAGTGGGACGGGTATGCCCAGACGTGGGTCCCGTGCTCTCCATGCCACTGGAGTCAAGCTATCCTGGCTGAAGAGGGGTGAAACCCCGAAACCGGTCCTAGGATGCTTGTTTCCAGTCCAGGGAGGACCTGGCCTGGCAGTTCGGGCTGGACTGTTCCCATTGGGTGCAGGGTCAAGACTGATTTGGATATGGCTGGGTCCAAACTGGAATGGCATGGTGAGCAAAAAAACAATGGATTTAGGCCCAGATCTCTGTACTGGGGTGAATGTATGACATTGTTCTGCATTCTGTCCATCAATTGTTCTTTTTGCATTTGTCACCCCGAGTGGGACAGGTATGCCCAGACGTGGGTCCCGTGCTCTCCATGCCACTGGAGTCAAGCTATCCTGGCTGAAGAGGGTGAAACCCCGAAACCGGTCCTAGGATGCTTGTTTCCAGTCCAGTGAGGACCTGGCCTGGCAGTTCGGGCTGGACTGTTCCCATTGGGCTCAGGGTCAAGACTGATTTGCATATGGCTGGGTCCAAACTGGAATGGCATGGTGAGCAAAAAACGATGGATTTAGGCCCAGATCTCTGTACTGGGGTGAATGTATGACATTGTTCTGCATTCTGTCCATCAATTGTTCTTTTTGCAATTGCACAAAACCAACAGCCAAACACAAAACTCCATTACAACACAAACAGAAGTACAACCAGACCAGACCTGACCTGTGCAGCAAAACTGTGGGAAGGCAATGGGAGCCCAGACAGAACAGGAGTACACAACCTCATCAGTCAGGAACATTGCACAGACAACATACCACAACACAGACAAGAAGTGCATCACCACAAAACAATCATGGACACAAACTGGGAGAAATGGGCCTACAATGATACACAGACAGACATACCACACCACCCATAAAGTCAACATGGTGTCATAATGTACCACATGCTTGCACATGCACAATAATGACAACTGACAGCTCAAATATGAGAGGAGAAAACACCCAGGACGCACCTAAAACAAGCACAGGAACAAGAATAGCCCCAAGTGCATGTGACAGACACACAAGTAATGCACACTACACTGGCAAGACACAACTGACTGAAAGACAACACACCAACAAAACACACACACTGACATGCAAATACAACAACACACACAGAGCATCTGTCAGCTGCAATACACAACACAGCCCAAACAGTGCCCACATCAAGATCAAACACACAACATATGCACATGCCAATACATCACATTGCAAACACAGCAGGACATCAGGGGATGCACACCAGGCAAGGACAAGGCAACATATACTCACAGCACTGCATGCACGACAAGCAGTGTGTGCACACTAAACATACCAGTTCCACACAGACATGAGTGACACACCATGAACACCCACAACACCAATTAGCACAGCATACAGACAACATCACACTCAGGAAGTGAAGCAGTACCTCAGCAAACACACATACAGCTAACCCAACACCCACAGATGCACAAGTCTGGGACACCCAGGTGAAAACAACATGACCAGAGGACTGTGCAGTACAAACAGTTGAACTGCATCTGAGCAACCATGGTTGCAAAACAGTATCAGAAAATCACATATAACCAATAGGGAAACTGTCATGAGTGGCACATTGGGCCTGTGCACAGATCAGCACCACAAACCATAGTGTAACAAATGAAGTGATGGGTAGGCACACACACTGTCAACACAAGGGGACAGCTGACCTGAGAGTGAAGTGTTGTGTACGTCAGTAGTTGACATGGCAGGAGTGCACCATACACAAATAGATGGAGTGCAGACTCACAATGAGTATGCATCAGAAGCACAGATAGGGGATGGTATGACTCCACACCCCACATGCCATACTGGAGGCAAAAAGCACCAAGTGACAGCAATGCATGAGAAAACACACCCACAATGTCAGTGTGGCCGAGCAGGTCTGCACAGTGACCACAAAGAGTATCAAGACACATGGCTGATCAACAAAACACAACACTGAATTGCCAGTCACACACTCTGCATACCCACAATTGCCACCAACAACAAGTTGGAGTCCCCAGAAGTGCAAGGACACACCAACACACTGCACAGTGCACAACCTACAACTCCCACATGTGCACACAATCACAAGCACAGGGCTGGCCAATCAAACAAACAGGCACTCAAATCCTGGCTGACACATGTGTGCAGTTGACATTATAGGGGCACACACACATCAACACTACAGACAAAGTCACCCCCTTCACACTGCACACTTCTTGACCACCCAAGTGCACACATAGAAATCAACCCATGTGACTAGGATGACTGGCCATCACAAGATGACCATACACCAACACTGCTGTGCACACATCAAGTAAGATCACACATACATGATGACCCTGGCCAGCCTGCCTGCAATCATGTGGATAGAATCCCACCTTGTGCTGGCAGTGCATACAAACATGACATGTGTACAACATAGCTAACCTGACAAAAGAATGATTATGATAACAGTAGTCCATCACAAACCACCATCATTGCACCCCCAAGCCTCAGAGTCAACAAGAACTGAAGTGCCTGTCACCCCTGTAAAACCCTCAAAAAGTGAGACAAGCCATTGGCAATGTTGAAGTGGCATACAGAGCATGTGTCACAGTTAACCATACCCACACAGAAAACCCTTTATTCAGCAAGGACACTGACAAAACAGACAACAGGAGTAACTGTCTTTATTCACATATTACACAGATAGGCACCAATAGTAGACAAGAGCAAGGCCAGTGGCCAGTCCAAGGTGCAGATGAGGTACATGAGAAGCTGCACAGGGAAGGGGCAAACAGCAGTGAACATCCAGGCCAGTGGCCAGTCCAAGGTGCAGATGAGGTATATGAGAAGCAGCACAGGAAGGGGCAAACAGCAGTGAACATCAAGGCCAGTGGCCAGTCCAAGGTGCAGATGAGGTACATGAGAAGCTGCACAGGGAAGGGGTAAACAGCAGTGAACATCAAGGCCAGTGGCCAGTCCAAGGTGCAGATGAGGTACATGAGAAGCTGCACAGGGAAGGGGCAAACAGCAGTGAACATCAAGGCCAGTGGCCAGTCCAAGGTGCAGATGAGGTACATGAGAAGCTGCACAGGGAAGGGGCAAACAGCAGTGAACATCAAGGCCAGTGGCCAGTCCAAGGTGCAGATGAGGTACATGAGAAGCTGCACAGGAAAGGGGCAAACAGCAGTGAACATCAAGGCCAGTGGCCAGTCCAAGGTGCAGATGAGGTGCATGAGAAGCTGCACAGGGAAGGGGCAAACAGCAGTGAACATCAAGGCCAGTGGCCAGCACAAAGTGCAGATGAGGTACATGAGAAGATGCACAGGGAATGTGTGTGACTGTACCCTGCCATGGTCAACAACACTGTCAGGGGGCTAACAATGTGCAGTCCAGGCACCGCTGTGGGAGAGACAGGTGTGTGAGGGGGACTTCCACTCAGGCTTGGCTGTCAGTCGGACTGGGAGGTGGCTGAGTGTCGAGGACAGTTGGAGGACTGGACCGGGGAGAGAGAGGCCCAGCTGAGGTAGAGCCATCAGTGGCTTTTGAAGCCGGAGGGCTGCTTGGACCAGGTGGTGTGGTGGCACGTGGAGGTGGAGTTATGCTGCCGTGAGACACAGTGTGGGTGGGAGATTGTGGAGGGGTGCCTTTCCACTTCTTGGGGATTCTAAATGGCTTCCCTGTCTTGGTATTAGTGGTAAGTGGGGTGGACACAAAAGGCACACTCACCACCAAAGCTGCATCAGGTGCAGACGGTGGCCCTCCCTCTGGGGACATGCTGGATCCAGTGGTACGCTTGGCCTGGCCTTGCCTTTGCCCCTCCATCCCCTGTTTACCAGGTGTCCCCCTACAGTGCCCTCCTTTCCATGCTTCACAGGGCTCTGGATGGGAGTTGAGGTTGTGGGTGAATCTGCCTTGGAGCTCTTCTTATGTGTACTCTTAGCAGGCACCAGCTTCTCAGTGGGCACGGAAACTGTCTGCTTGTCTTTGCGAGACGCTTTTGGGACAGGACAGTCCTTGGCTGGGGATGCCTCTGAGGCATGTGAGCCTGAGGCCTGCTTCTTGGCTTTATGGCCCTGGGTGTCACCTGATGGGCTTTTGCCTTTGCGCTCTGGGGTGGCTTTAGTTTTCTGTGGGGATGGTGTCTGCGCCCTGGACCGCTTGGGCTGCTTGTGCTGTGTGATGCGTGTGCTGTATCTTGCCCTTGAGCTCTGTGGTGTGTGGTCACTATCGTCAGATGTAGCCACTGGCAGGGGGATGGCCAAAGGGACTGGAGCTGGACTCTGTGACTGTGCCAGCTTCATGGCTGTCGTCACTACGGAGGACAAAGCTTGGACAGTCCGGTGTAGCCCACCCACGTCTGAATGAATGCCCTCCATGAAAGCAACGACCTGTGCCAATTTTTTGTCGTGGTCTAGGAAGGCGTTGATGAGAGTTGTCTGGCCCACACACAGCTGGCGCAAAAGGTCCACAGACTCAACACAGAGGGCAGCAGGGGAGACAGGGGCAGGGGCAGCGGTGCCTGGGGTGAAGGGCACTCTTCCCTTCTTACTGGTGTGAACACGGCCAGCACAAGTGGAAGTAGGTGGGAGGGTGGGCGCTGGACGCTGTGTGGTGGAAGAGGAGGCAGAGTTCCCGCTCCCTGTGCCCACCAACAGAGATGTGTCACCGCTGGCATCAGATGACGTTGAGGTTGGTGTCTCTGGCTGTGATTCCTCAAGCAGACTCCAGTCCCCCTCCAAGGCGGTGGTTATATCAGTGTCACTGTACTCGTGTGTAGCAGTCGTGCTTGATGCCTCACCACTGGTGTCCGTCCCCTGTCCTTCCGTGCCCACGGGAGAAGCTGCATGAGAGAGAGAGATGTAGGGTCAGTTCATTGGCATCAACACAACCATCATATGCAAGCAAAGCACTAAACAAGATAATGATATCTCCATGTTGCACACCACCCTGTGCAGTAACATTGTGCAACCTCAATTCTGAATTCGAATTTTGAGTGTCATCAAGCAAACGTGGCATAAGTGAGCCATGTGCTGACCACACAGCTGAATTGCCTGCTGGTGGCTCCGTTTAACCAGACACACAAATACCTCTGAGCACACCTCGGGCCCTGAGGGGGGCAAAGATGTACCTCCCAACATGTTGCCACTGTCACATCTGGAGGGAGCAGAAGGGGACAACACAGATACAGACTACAACATAACAGTCCACAATGGCCATGAGCACATGCCATCCACCATGTTGTACTTTGGGGCCCAAATACAGTTGCACATTGGTGTCAGATGTCTAGTCCTCACAATTCTGAGGTCAGGCAATGCACACATTGATGAAAGCACACTCAGATGATGCACACTGCCGTTCCCTTCCATGGGATTTCCATGACTACCCCAATGCAGACGATGCCATAAGGCCACGACTCAGAATGCAATGTCAAGGGACATTACCCCAATGACATGAGAAAGTACAGGTAGGGAAAATGCATGACAGCTGTACCCAACACAGAGGCCACTTACAAGCCACTGCATCACACTACCAACATCACCGGGTCCAGTGCTGGCCCAGGCTGTGAACACATGCAGCCACTCACAACCAAAGTCACCCTTCCCAGAATACTGCTTGCTGCTGATGCTCCTTCAAACGTGCATCCAGCTCAGGCTGTGTCACAGCTAAGATGCGGGCCATCAGTGGTGTCATGCTCCTGCGCGCCAACATGCCAGTCCGAGGGATCAGCCCCAGCGTCATCTCCGCCACCTTCTTGCTCAGCCGGCAGATGTCATCCCACCTCTTGTGACAGTGCGTGCACCGTCGGTTGGAGACACCCAGAGCCCGCACCTTGCATGCAATGGCCCTCCACACGGCCTTACGCTGGTGGACTTTGAGCTGCAGGCATGGGAGAGAAGAGGGGGAAAAAATCAGTGCCACAGTGTTATGTACCACTATCTCACAGTACAGGAGCATGATACTAACTCATCCCAACTTCACAGATATGTGTAGCAGAGACAATAATGCATCTCATATGGTACATTAGCATGGAAGAATCATACGCAAATGCATGCAGGTATGAGGGTGGACACAGTACCTCCCCATCTCATACACATGCAGGTTGCCAACACAGAAAGCTATGTGTAGGCTGCCCACATCTACTGTCCATTTTGATGGTGAGCAAGACATACATGACATTTCAATATATGTTCAGGGGAAGACTCACTGTGTCCAACACTGCGCAGCCCTCAATGTCCTTGCCCTGTGAATGGCTCACTGTGTCATGGAGGTCACATTGAGGGACATGATCCTACAAACCCACACACTCTCACAGGGCCTGTCGTGTGCAATCTATAGGGCTGAGATGGCTCTTTGATGGAGAGTCCTGGAAAAAAAAAACCACACATGTGACACTCTGTACATTCAGTGATGTGTCCTTGTCTGCTTGGGCAGTGACTGTGCAGGCCAGGTGTGATAACACTGAGGTCCAACGTGGGGCATCAGAAATGTCACATGAAGGGACAATTTGAGAGCATGAACAGTGCCTACACATGCCAGTCTGTACACTTGCTGGTGGAAATGGAAGGGGCTGTGCACAATAGTATGGCAATCAGCTGTGTCATAGGTGAATGACCACCAAGAGTGTCACCCTCGGGTATTGACGTCCTGAGCATAGTGCTGAACTATAGATGATGCCAATTTTGAGTCAGACACAATTCCATCACTACCCTCTGGACGAAAAGCCTTGCTAAGGCCACAGATAAGCCTGTGAAGGACATCAGGGACCCACACAGCCAGTCACACAAGCAATTACTGTCCTGACTCCTGCATTACCAACTTGCTGCATCACTGTATGGCTGACAAGACAATACATGTCCCTCCAGTTCTGATGTTCAGGCAGGGAAACGTGTGAAATAGGCTACACACCCCTTTCACCTGGTGACAGTATGCTAGGCAGTGCATGACACAAACCCACACTCTCAGGCACATACTGCACCACATCAACGTCATGTGTGCACCCCCTGCACTCTCACTTCTACTCTGAAACACTTACCACGAAATTTGGAGCACCATATAGCCTCCCATACTGTGTGAGCACCTCGTCCACCAGGACCTCCAGCTCCTCGGTGGTGAAGGGACTGGCACGGATCTTCTCAGTCCTCGCCATCACTGTGTCCAGGAGACAGGAGCAGCAGCAGGTGGTGGTGAGGGGTGGCAGGCAGCAGGCTCTGGAGACAGGAGCAGTAGCAGTTGGTGGTGAGGGGTGGCAGGCAGCAGGCTCTGGAGACAGGAGTAGCAGCAGTTGGTGGTGAGGGGTGGCAGGTAGCAGGCTCTGGAGACAGGAGCAGCAGCAGTTGGTGGTGAGGGGTGGCAGGCAGCAGGCTCTGGAGACAGGAGCAGCAGCAGTTGGTGGTGAGGGTGGCAGGCAGCAGGCTCTGAAAGCTGTGGAAATGTGAGGCTCTCGCCCACACATATATAGCCCCCTGGGGTAGTTTCAGTGGTTCTAAGCTGCTGCAATTGGTGTTTCAGATCAGCCTTTTTTAAATACATCCAATGACCGCCTCCGCAGTGGCGGAGCACGCCTACCGCGATTTTCAAAATAGCATTAGGCTACCGGCGATTGCGGTTCCCATTGGCTGTAAGGGCATGGTCCATGGTGGTGACACACCGCAGGGGCCAGGCTGGCGCTACTGCGGTCGTGCATCTTTCAATCGCATCCAATGACCGGCTCCGCGGTGGCGGAGCACGCCTACCGCGATTTTCAAAATAGCATTAGGCTACCGCGATTTCGGTTCCCATTGGCTGTAGGGCATGGTCCATGGCGGTGACACACCGCAGGGGACAGGCGGTAGCCACCGCGATATGTGTGCCATGCCTTGCTGAGAATGACCGGGATTTGGGTGGCGGAGCATGCCAACCGCCATTTGGCCATGTGTATATGCCAGACACTACCGCGATTGTGGCTGGGGCATTGGCGGTGACACACCGCAGGGGACAGGCAGTAGCCACCGCGATATGTGTGCCATGCCTTGCTGAGAATGACCCGGGATTTGGGTGGCGGAGCATGCCAACCACCATTTGGCCATGTGTATATGCCAGACACTACTGCGATTGTGGCTGGGGCATTGGCGGTGACACACCGCAGGGGACAGGCGGTAGCCACCGCGATATGTGTGCCATGCCTTGCTGAGAATGACTGGGATTCAGGTGGCGGAGCATGCCAACCGCCATTTGGCCATGTGTATATGCCAGACACTACCGCGATTGTGGCTGGGGCATTGGCGGTGAAACACCGCAGGGGACAGGCGGCAGCCACCGTGATATGTGTGCCATGCCTTGCTGAGAATGACCGGGATTGGGGTGGCGGAGCATGCCAACCGCCATTTGGCCATGTGTATATGCCAGACACTACCGCGATTGTGGCTGGGGCATTGGCGGTGACACACCGCAGGGACAGGAGGTAGCCATCGCGATATGTGTGCCATGCATTTGAGGCAGTGACCGTGATTTGGGTATCAGATCACCTTGACAGAACTTATGGACACGTCATGCAGTGTGAATGGCCAAAGGCAAGTCCTCCACACTGCACAGTAGACACATGATTCATGGCAGAAGATTGTGCACTCAATGCCACTTTGACCTTTACCCCACTGCTGACTGCATATGCCATGTTGTTGTATATGATTAGGAACATTGGCATGTACTCACTCACATGTCACTTGTGGTTTTCTGGGCATGTACACAGAACAGTGTTGTGATGGACTCTACAATGGGTACACATGTCAATGTGTGAAAGGGCTGAGCAACTTACAGTGATGAATGTCTCACTACAGAATGTACAGATTTGACTGTCTACTTTTCCTGGCTCATGCACATACTTGTCAATAAACGCACAGTGTTGGGTCATTGTGTGGTTGATGTGTGCCCTGTGTGACTTACACAAGAAGGTGTGGCAGTTACAGCACCTATGTAGGAGACAGTAGTGTTGCAGTTTCACACATATGCTTTTGGTACTACTCTCTGGGCTGCCCATGCAAGATGTGGCCATGTCCCTTTGTGCATTCACATAGTCGGATATTGTTTGTGAGATGCTAGCTGTGTGAAAAGTGGACAGGTGTACGGATGGTGTATCTGAAGGTGTCCCTACAAGTAAGTTGTTTTGTAAGGTGTACTGTGCTGCTATTCATTGTTTCCGTTGTGTCAGTCAAAACGTAAGATGTCAGACACATCTCCTGGTGTATTGCGTTGACATGTGTCCTCTTTCATCTCACCTAGGAGGAGACCAAATCTGCATCGTCCCTTCACAGTGCTGGCAGACATGGAGGATGAGGAGGTAATACGGAAATTCCAGCTGGATCGAGACACCCTCCAAAGACCTATGCACTATGATGGAGCCCCACCTGCAGCCTCGCAGGACATATCCGGGTGCTTTCATAGCAACGTCGAAGGTGATGGCGGCCCTGCATTTTTTTGCTTCTGGATCTTTCCAGCACACAGTGTCCAGCGCAGGTGGGATGTAACAACCTATGTTCAGTATGGTGCTACGGGATGTCCTGTCCGCTATGATGATCTACAAGGACAGATATATCCATTTCCCCAGGAGGCATGAATTGGCGGCTGTGAAGGGCGATTTTTATGCACTTGGGCACATCCCCAATGTTGTTGGTGCCATTGACTGCACACATGTTGGCCTGGTTCCACCACAGGCACGGAGCACATCTACAGGAATAGGAAACATTTCCATTCCATCAATGTGCAGGTGGTGTGCCAGGCCGATATGATCATCTCACACGTCTGTGCCAAATTTCCTGGCTACGCCCATGACTCCTACATCATGCGTAACAGCATTGTGCCACAGCTGATGGATAGTCTGCTTCCGGAGCGTGCATGGATTGTGGGTGAGTACGCAGTGTCAAGTAGCGTGCTGTGTGTGTGACTTGCTGTCCTCTGCCACAGTTGTATTACAAAGTTGGTCTGTGTATCTCCCACCTAGGTGATTCTGCATATCCCAACCGTCCTTGGTTGCTGAGCCCACTGTGAAATCCCAGAACCCCAAGTGAAGTCCGCTACAATGATGCCCATAGGAGGACACGTCATGTGGTGGAACGTACTTTTGGTCTCCTGAAGTCAAGGTTTCGCTGCCTGGACAGGACCGGAGGTGCATTGATGTACTCACCCAAAAAGGTGTGTCAGATTGTAGTTGCATGCTGCATGCTCCACAACCTGGCCTTGCGCAAGGAGATCCCCCTGCTCCTGGACGCTGATGATCAGCCGAGGCCCCGCCTGCAAACCAACCCATGTCCAGTGACGAGGATAGTGGAGAGGAGGAAGGTGTCGACCTGCGTCAACAGCTCATCAACCGCTACTTCACTTGAAGGTGAGTGACAATGTACAACAGACCCATTGTCTGTGGGGTGGTTATGTTCTTTCACATATGTAACAGTTGTTTCCTTGGTTGTAGCCCTCCCATAACATTTATTGGAATAGTATTTACTGCATTTCCAATTAACTTTTAGTCCACTTTGTTTTTCTTGGGTATAGACGTACCCCATATAACATAGTAACATTTTTCCTTTTTGAGAGGTAATAAATTGTGCGCCTTCAGTCATTGTGTTCTTTTTAATGCTAAGAGAAATGTATTTAAAAATTACTCAAAATAATACAGTATACATTTGTTATTATTGATACATATACATTTTTCAATATATACTTACAATGTTGATTATGATGTAAAATTTAATCCTGATGTACTTTGTTTGGTGTTTTTATTGCAGATTTTCTGAAGATGTTTCTGTTGGTATAAAAAAGATAATTTTAATACTTTTGTTTTATTGTGTACTGGGTGGTGGGGAATTTGAGAGAAAGTGGGTCTTTGGGTGGGTATTTTAGGTAACTGTTTTATGGAAAAGATTTTATACTTACTTTATTTTAGCTTTTATTATTCACGCTGTTCTTGAATTGTTTGGATGTTTTCAAAAATTTCTGTAGAGGAGATATAAAATTAAAACATAGATATTAGGTATTTATTAAAATTAGATATTTTGTGTTGAAGAGTAGTAGTACAGTTAGATTATAAATGGAATTTTACTTACTTTGTGTAGTTCTAAGTTTTATTTCTGTGATGAAGTCTTGCTTTCTGGCAGCAATCTGGCAGAGTTTCCCCTTCTTATTTATTGTAGATGTAAGGTGTAAACTAAACATTATTTTCGTTTGGTTTATATAGTGTTTATTTAATTGATTGTTTTCTGTGATTGGGTTATTTTATTAGTGTGAGCCTTTTATTCATTGTTGTTTATTGTTTCAATTGTTTTGGCAGTTGTTTTCCACATATGGAAAATGCTAATTGAGAAGTAGTTAGTGTTAACTTTTTTTTTATAACGGATTTTGTGTGTGACATGTGTATAACATTTTGTTTGATGTTTAATGCTGTGTGCTTATTAGTTGTTTCTATTTTAAAGTATAAATATTAGTGTGTTTACAATATATTTGAGGGTTTTATATTTAAAAAAATTAAAAATAGATTGTATATTTTTTTGTGTGGAGTGCATGTTTATAGTGAAAATAAAAAATTGGTGTTAATATATGTTATTTTTATCTATATTTAAGTCGTCGATATTTTTAAGAAAACAATATTTTTGGTGTCTATATTGTTGTTATCAATAGTTTGGACATGTACATTTTTAAACTAAGTTCGATATTTTAGTTAACAATATTTATGTGTTCGATAATGGTGTAAACGATATTTATGTTTGTCGATAATATGGTGTCGATATTTGTGTATTTTTATAATTGAGTATTGGTTGTCGATAATAGTGTAATCGATATTTTGGTGTCGATAAAATGGTAGGTCGATATTGTGTCTGTCGATATTATGTCAGTGATCCCTGTTGAGGAAATAGTGACATAATTCTTTCTTCTAGATCAGCTAGTGGAATCTGACTTATGTTGCAAGACCGTTGGATAGTTTTCTGAGTGTGACTTGGGGGTATTTCTGCTTGGATGATTTGGAGCAGAATGTTTTGATGATCTGACCTGTCAACTCAAAGGATATTGTCAAAACTTACTGCTTCATTGTGGGCTTTGATGGCGTCAAGGGTTGCACCTCTGTTGTATGTTTGTCCTTTGCCATGCTGTATAAGGTCTTTGCATAATAAGAATGTATTAAAGGATTGGATTAGTGTGTCTTTCTCATCATTCCAATGTAGATTGAACCTAGCATTATGTTATTCTTGTTGGAGAGTGAGCAGTGCGTTATCAGTTCCAATAGGTGTTCGCCGAAGGAGAGCATGTTGCTTGGTAAGTGGTAAAGGAGGTGACATTTCAATGTTTTGTCCTTCATCTTTTTTGTTTGTGCTAAGATATTGAAATGTGAGGTAGGTAAAGGTGTCTGTCTCTGCCATGTGAATGCTATTCTTATGGATGACGGCTATGCCACCACCATGGCGGACCTCCCTGTCTTTCTTGATGATGGAGAAACCAGGAGGGACTAGTAGGTCAAGGATCAGATATGAGGAGTCCTTTAGACATGTTTCTGTGATGAACGTGATGTCATTGTCGTGGTTCAGGATGGCTTCAGTCAGTTCTGTTGCATGTTTGGTTGCTGACCTGCAGTTTATAAGCATGCAGTTGATATTTCTGCTGCTGTTGAGCTTCTGAGCAGAGGGGTGCCAAGGAGATATTGATGTGGTGTGTTGATGGTCTAGCAATTCTTGGAGGGAAGAGCTCTCTTTTGTTTCCAGTGATCACCTGTATCTTGGAGGTGGGGTTGTCCCAGGTTGGCGTCAGGTCATATGTTTTGGCTAAGTCCTTCGCTTCGCTCAGAGACATCTCTGGGCTCAATCGTTTTGACCTGTGAGCTTGGTTTTTGAGAGGAGTTGTGAGCCAACTATAAGCCTGATCTTAAATATTTGTGAGGGTTGTCTGATGCAGCAGGAGGTGGGAAGGTGTGAGGTTGTCTGATGATGCAGGAGGCTTCACCTCGCTGCAGTTAAGCTGAGTTCTTGCTCCTTTTTGCGTGCTGTATCACTTTCCAGCCCTTCCATCTCACTTGTCCTGTGCCTTCCTTTTGGTGATTTTAATTGTATTCTGTTCTTTGTGACTGATATTCTGTTGCCTTTAATTTCATTCAGTGCCTTGTTATTTGGTTTCATTTTGTAGTATTTGTGCATATTTCTTGGTTTCTGTGCCAGCGAGCATGCCCGCCTCGCCACATGCTTTCCCAACGTTCACCACTCCCATCTCCCAGTGCTCCTCCCAGGACCTACTTAATGGAGACTGCAGCACCCGTCTGCACCTGGACCCCACCAAACACCAGGAACCCTGGCCCTCCGGACACCCACAGATATTCCTCTGCAGAACTCCGAGACCTTGACCCCAGATTCCGCAACAACAAATGCTGCCGCTCATCATCTCAATCAACGTTTGGATCTTTCACCTGCCACCACTGCCTCTTCGCCTGCAGCACGGCACCTCCCACCCTCACGGAACCCTTCACCACACCAACCCCACTGACCACCATAGAACCACTCCACTGCCTCCTGCTCAATGCTCGATTACTCTACAGACATGCCACCGAAATCTGGCATACCATCATCACCTTCACCCTCAGACTTGTCTTCATTAGTGAGACCTGGCTCAACCCCTCCACCAGCCCCGACATTGCCACTACAACACCCAATGGATACAAGATGATACAGCGGGACTGCACCAACAAACACAAGGGCGTCATCGCCATCATCCACAGAGAAACCATCCACTGCACCACCACCGAAGACGACACCACTCCGATCATGGAGCACCTCAACTTCCAACTCTAAATCAACTGCAGAACAACCAGCAGAGGCACCCTTGAATACAGACCTCCAGGCCCACAATCTGGCTTCAGCAATGCCATTCCCAAATTCATCACCCCACTCACCATCGACTCCAAACACTACACCTTCCTCGGTAACGTCTATCTCGACGACCTTGTAGACTTGTACACCACCAACCTCCTGGAAAGCAAGAGCAACATTGGCCTCACCCAACTGTTCACCGACCCCACACATTGCGCAGGAAATATCCTTGACCCAATCTTCACTGCCAGTGACAGAGCTAAGTACAGCCATGTCACTGAACTTACCTGGACCGACCATGCCATCGTCTGCTTTACCATCGCAAGAGTACCTTACACCACCACTAAGACCTCATTCTCCTCCCACCGCAGCTTGAACAAAGTGACAGAGACCCAATGGATGGACACCCTCAATACCACACATTCCGACCCCCGAACCAACCCCAATCAGGCAATTGAGATCCTCTCCACCTGGATCACCAAATGCGCCAACAGAGTGGCCCCTATCAAGCCGGCTAAGTCCAGTAGATCCATCAAGCAAGCCAGCTGGTACACTCCAGAACTCAGGGCCTCGAAACACAACTGCAAACATCTAGAGATATAATGGAACACCAGCAAAGATCTGACAGACCGAGCCACCTTCAAATCAGTCCTCAACAAATACCATCAATGCCTAAAAGACATGAAAAAACACAGACCACATCAAGCCAGCTCCAACCACAGCAAGGAACTCTTCAACATCATCAGAGAGTTCTCCTGTCCGTCATCCCCCAAAAACATGATCCCCACTTCCCAGGAACTCAGTGACATCCTGGCAGACCACTTTCACAACAAGATATCCAGCATATACAATAAATTTGAACCCCATCCCACAGACCTCCACAGCCTGCTTACATCAACTGACTTCACCCACACCCTTCCACTCACCGCATGGGAACAGCTCCCCAAACAGAGCACCTCAGCCATCATGAATTCCATTCACTCTGGAGCACCCACGGACCCCTGCCTCCACCACTTCTTCAGCCTTGGAAGAAAGAAATCAGCGGTAAACTGACCTCGAATTCTCAACACATCCACCACCACAGCCATATTTCCTGATCAATGGAAACATGCAGAGGTCAGATTCCTCATCAAGAAACCCTACCTCCCCATCTCTCTGCTCTCCTTCAGCGCCAAAGTCCATCAAATGACAACTCACCAAACACCTGGAGAACAACAACCTACTGGACTCCTCCCAAACCAATGTCCGCGCCAACCACAACACCGATGCCCCCCTGATCACTGCCACGATGAAATCAGAGCCCTCCTTGACTGGGGAGACATAGCGGCCCTGATCCTCCTCGACTTCTTAGCAGCATTCCACATCGTATCCCACCACACCATCATCAAGAGACTCCACAACATCAGGATCCAGGGAAACACCCTCAAATGGATTGCATCCTTCCTCACATGATGATCCCAGAGAATCAGCCTACCACCATTCACATTGGAACCAAAGAGCATCATCTGCGGCGTCCCGCAAGGTTCATCCCTCAGCCCCAGCCTGTTCAACAATTGCATGATGCCACTGGACAACATCGTCAGAATCCATGGTCTCAACATCATTTCCTATGCAGGCGAAACCACTAGGTCCAATTTTTACAACTGCATGATGAGCATTGCCGAATGGATGAAGATCAACTGCCTGAATCTCAACATGGACAAGACAGAAGTGCTGATCTTTGGAAACAACACCTCTCTGTTGAACAAAACATGGTGGCCTTCCGAACTCAGACCCACACAAACACACGAAACCCCCAACTTTGGCATCAACCTGGACAGCAAACTCACCATGAAATGTCAGATCAACGCAATCGCCTCCACATGCTTCCACATCCTTCGTATGCTCTGAAAGAGTCAGATGGCTCCCTGTCAACATCAGCCTACTCAACTATGGCAATGCCTCTATGCAGGAATCACCACCCAATTCCTAGAGAGACTTGCCTGCCAAACTCATCTTCAACCTCTCCAAATGGACCCACATCACCCCCCACCTCAGGAACCTTCATTGGCTCCTCATCCAGAAAGGATGCCAATTCAAGATACTGATACATGCCTACAAGGCCGTCCAAGACCAAGGACCAGCATGCATCAACCATTGCCTGAATTACCACAAACCCTCCAAAGGCCTGCGCTCTACCTCCCTCACTCACACTCCCCCATCCGTCAAAGCCACAGCAGAGGACGCTCCTTCTCCTACCAATCCTGGAACAACCTTCCTCTCCACCTCCATACAGCTCCCTCTCTTACGGAATTCAGAAAGGGACTCCAGACCTGGCTCTTTGATCACAGTAGGATCCTAGCACCTGGATACTCTCACAGGTGATTAGTTGTGCTCTACAAATCCTGATTGAGTGAGGGAGTGAGTGGAATTTGGGCCAGCTCAGTAAAAGTTTTAAGGATCATTAGGATATTGTTGATGCCTTGCGTTACTTTATTGAGTTGATTTTCCATATGAGTTAGTCGCTCATTTAGTTCAATCATAGGGATAGAGTTCAGTGAGGAGAGTGGGGAGGTGTTGAGGTGGGATTTGTCATTTGAGTGACATTCTGGATTAGAGGGGTACAGGTCAGTGAGAGTGAGTGTCGAGTTGCCATGTCTTGCATCCCTGGTTTGGTCGGGAATGGAGTAGGAGTTTTGTAGGTGCCAGCCATTGTACTTTTGCACTCATCGAGTCAGAGCGGGCTAGAAGTAATTTGGGAATACTGGGTGCAGGTGCCTCTAGGTCAGCATTTCACATGGCGTAGGGGGGAGAAGGAGGGGAGGAGGGTTTGAGGTAGGGTTGTCAAGGGGGTTAATGTGTTGAGGTTTCAGGTTGGAGTTGTTGCTAGGAGCTGGTACGGTTTCTCTGGTAGGTTTGGCAGGGTGGTCCACAGCATAATAGTGAGGGGATGTGATGCATTTCAGAGGGATAGTGGAGGCAGGCTGTGTTAGGGAGGTCACATGGGTAGAGTGTGTAATGGAGGAGATAGGGTTGGAATGACTAATGGGTCTCATGCGCTTTTCATCCTGCGTTATAGCCTGTGGTGGAGAATGGGTCGGGTAGGGACAGATGGGCACAAGGTAGATGGCCTTATATAGTGCAGGGAATATGGAATCAAAGTAACATAGATTGATGTCATTAGATTTTATCATGATATTTCTGTTTCTGTAGATGGCTATGGTGGCATTCCCAATGAAAGTAGGTGAGTTAGATATCTTCAGTTTGCGACCGTATAGGATGTTGGAGGAATATGTTGTATTGGGGAAGTTAGATAGGATTGTACATCATTTTGCAGGTCGGGTTGTGTGGAAGATGAGATCAGATTTCTCTAGACCTTTGGAGGTGTTGTAATGAATGGCAGCTAGGAGTGTTTCAGGATGTTGGTTGATCAGTCTGTGTTTGAAGTTTTTGGTAGCACCAGCTGCGAGGTTTAGGGTTGCGTTATGGAGAAGGAATTTGGACCATGGGGTTTCAGGTTGCTGGGGGGTGTAGAAGAGAGGGGTGCTGTGAAAGCGCACATATTTTTTTATTTATTTATGAATTGATATAATGCGTTTGCATTAGGATCCTAGTTTGGACCGAGTTTTCTGTCCTATTGATAGTGGTTGTGAAGCAGTGGCTGGAATCTTCCCAGTCCAAGGTGGCTACCGATGTAAAGCCACAGGCGACTCTTGGAATGTCAGGTGTGTCACATCTTTCTGACACTTTTGTGATGACTGTACTCCAGAGGGTGAGGAAGAGAAGGATGTTTTCTAGTTGCTACAGTGTTTAAGGTTCTGACACTTTAGTGGTGGCTGTTCTCCTGAGAGGGAGGAAGAAAAGGTGTCTTCCTGATTGCCTCTGTGTCTTGGGATGTGAAAGTACAGCTCGAGTTGATGAACATCCGACCAATCCAAAATGGCCACCACTCAGGGTGCTTAATCCAGTCCTCTTTCTATTTCTACTCGATCAGCCGTGAGGAAATAGGTCACTGAATATGAGTTCAGAGCGAAGAGGGACTAAAACGTACCTCTTCTGTGACTATAGATTCCATCGTGGAGAAAGAGCACCAAGCTGTATGCCAAACCATCTTGGTGGACTACAAAATGGAACCTTGGTGACCCATCAGACAGTGTGTAGTGTTTTTTTTAATTAGGTAAGTTAGTCAACATCCATTTTTTTTGGCAAGGAAGTCAGTATGCAAAATTTAAAATGGAGGGAACAGTTTCCTGGGAGAGATATATGACCCAGGAGGGAGCCCCGACTAAGCAAATCTCAATGGACTCACCCATTGCTATGTTCGATCTCGCTGCCTCTTGCAATGTGCTGCATTGATGCTCCCTTGGCATCCAGGCGTAGTCGCTTGTCTTCATTGACAATTAGGAGCTAGGTCCGAGACTCAGAAACCAGCAATTTCACTTCAGGGGGAGGAGGACTGCTAGACCACCTAACCCCTCATAAACCACTAGTCAAGGGTTTCCGAGTCTGGTTGCAATCTCCCTGATGTTGGAGGATCGTCCCTGTGGGGTCAGGTTAATGTGACGTCAGATCCTCCAAGGGACCTTGACTCTGACACAGGTTCAGTAGGGGTCTGTTGGTTCAGTGTGGGCCCGTGACTCCGAAGCGGTCCCCAGACAGCTGAAATTGCATGCAGACCCCTGATTGTCTTTGTCACCTCTCCAGCCACAGTCCCGACTCCCAACCTGGATCTCGGTCCCGGGATGTTTCCACTTTCTACAGCAGCGATCAGGCTCCTGTCCTCATCCTCTGCTCCATTGAGTCACACCTGAAAGCCAGTGGCAGCAGACACCAGCAGCTGGAAATCTGAAGCATAGGGCTTCTCTGAGCCCCTTGATCAGTCAGGAGCGATCGCAGCACAGTGATCCTGCAACCCACCTCAACCTGCATAGCCAGGGCAACGGGACAGCCATAAACCCGTAAGCTGAAGTCACTCATCGATGGCAGATCAACAATGGTAGATCTCCGATTGAGGTTTAGCCGCTCCCTTAAGCTCACGGCTCTCCTGGTTTAGTTCTGGTGGTTTTGGAGGGTGAATGGCCGGGGCATGTCAGGGATTTACACAGAAAGTGATCACAGCCCTCAGGAGCTCACAGAGAATGCTCCTTTCCCAAAAGCCATTTTGAATCATGATGACATATGAATATAAAATAAGTCAAAATGGCAATGTGGAATTTAACACGGATCATGCTCTTCAGAAGTATAATATTAATTACATCATTCTCTAAAAACAACTGCATGCTTTTTAGAAATTTTAAAGAAACTCTGCCTTTTCACCAAATGTAAATCCTTAGTCAAATGCAGAAAAGGACAAGTGATCAACGGAATGCTGAAACAATGTCAAACATTCACCCCCAGTACAGAGATCTGGGCCTAAATCCATTGTTTTTATGCACACCATGCCATTCCAGTTTAGACCCAGCCATAGGCAAATCAGTCTTGACCCTGCTCCCCATGGAATCATTCCAGCCTGAACTGCCTGGCCAGGTCCTCCCTGAACTAGAAACAAGCATCCTGGGACCATTTTTATGGCATCAACCCTCATCAGCCAGACCAGCTTGATTCCAGTTGCATGGCGAGCACGGGACCCACATCTGGGCATACCCTTCCCACTTTGGGTGACAAATACAAAAGGAACAAGTGATGGACGGAATGCTGAAATAATGTCAAACATTCACTCCCAGTACAGAGATCTGGGCCTAAATCCATCATTTTTTTGCACACCATGCCATCCAGTTTAGACCCAGCACTATGCAAATCAGTCTTACTAACAGAAATCCAGGAGGTGGCTTGCACCAACACCAACTTGGCCTTCCTGATCGGGGTGCTGCAGGCCATCAACGCCACCCTCTGCAAGACTTTTGCTCCTGCATCTACCCCTTCTTGTGGTCCAGTGTTAGAATAGAAATGTTCACGTGTGCGCATTGCCCTATGTAAGTTAGCATTTGCGGCACCATTTGCTATTTGGACGCCATTTTGAATCATAATCGAAACTAATCCTTTTCTATTTCTGAGAAAAGGCCTCTGTTAGGTTTCGTTTCTGCATTGTTGGGTTTTGCTTCACTCATGAATAGGCTGTTCATATTAGTGCATATCTTTCTCACACTTGTCTGGTGGTGGGTGGAGGGTGAACCGACCTTGGGTTGTTTAAGGCGGTGTTAGATATGAGAATCGAAACTTATTCTTTTTGTATTTCACTACCCAGCTGCATTTGTTTTGCAAATTCCACTGTGGGCGTGTTTTAGCCCAGTTGCGAGATGTACTTAATGTATCTTTTGCTTGTTGATTTCAGTCCCTCTGCAGCACTCCTAGAGACTGGGCAGACTGGGCTCCGCTCTGAGTGTATCTAATAAACAGTTATTGGTTTGTATTCTCTACTGTCGGACCGACTCTTCATTTGGGATGGAAGGCTGAGAGGTGGTCATTAGTGAACCGGGTGACCCTAATCGGGCCACTTTCTTCAGTTGGCGCCCGAACAGGGACTCCTTCGGGTGATCGATCCATCCCCTTTTCGCAGATGGGGGGGGAGGCCGAGGACATCGTCGGGCCGGACTGAGGGCTCATGGATCCCTGCACGAAGAGTCTTTGTCACTCGCAGCTGCCCCTTCTGTCCTGCCGGATGGTGCCTTGCCCAGTGGTCATCCCGACTGGAGCCCTGCACGGCGAAACCCTTGGATCTGACCGTTTGGTCTGAAGAATCGGCAGTGGAGAATTGGTCCGTTTGTGCTACTGATATCAGGGAAGTCTGTTTAGGTTCTTTGTGGATATGGTACCATTGTGGTTTGAGTTTGGTATGGTCTGGGGTCCGTCTTTGGTAAAAGTATGTGCAATTCCTTGGCTAGGTAAAAGCAACAAACTTGTTTTCCTCCTAAAATGCCTAGTCTTAGTAAAATATTGTATTCGTGTTGTCGTTGTTGTTCTGCAGATGCTCGATTGGAAGAAGCTCAGCCGGCGCCTCCTGAAGGCAGCCCTAACTTTGATATGTATGTGAAGCATGGTCTTGGCCCTGAAGGAAGTGGCCCTTAGGGGCCACCCGGGTTATCTACAACCTCCTACTCGCCTTCTAACCAAAATGAAGAGTCGGTCAGACAGTTGAGAATACAAACAGTTGTTTATTAGCAATACTCTGCAGAGGAGTCCAATCTGACATGCACCCTAAGATGTCTACCGAGGGACTGGCCCCCCAACAGTCTGCAACGCATAATCATTCCTCCAAGAACCCCCAACCACGCCCACAGTGGAAAGTTACCGGCTCAGGCCGAACATGAACAAAGGAGGCACAGAAAGATGAGCTACCACCTGCTAGATGGTACGTTATCATTCTCTCAAGGTTCCGTGCTGGGGCTCGGCATCTCCTAACGTGGGAGCAGAACTACACACAGGGATATGTATGCAAGGGCAGAATGGCCTATGCATTAGTGAGTCAGAATCCAACCTTGAACAGCAAAGGAAAATAATACTGAATACAGTGTTCTGTTGAGGCAAGCAATACGAATAATGAGGACTATTTCAGACACAGCCTAATAGGGATTACGAAATACAAAATGGAGTCACACTCGCTAACTGAAGCTTACACATTGCAGGGATAACTCAGTGGGTTGCATAAAATGGATATGAATGATGCCTAATTTAGCTGCACCCTGCTAACCTAATATAGCATAGAACAAGTGTATAACGAAAAAGGATTTTTCAAACCTAACAGCCCTATTATGTTTAGTACGCTATGGCACAAATATACGAGGGACAATGCCGAGTTGCAGTGGCCATTGCCGGGCACTTTTGATGAACAAAAAATTGTTTTTTTACGGGAGCAATTATTTAAGAAACAAAGTAGACAGTCTATGTTTGATTCCCTCAGAACTTGGCAGAAGGAGGCTAGACAGAGACGGTTAAAAATGAAAAGAGACGCACAGAAAGGGAAAATGCAAACATTGACACAGAAAGCTGTGGCATACGATAGAGAGAAACAAGAGTCTGGAATTGAATGTGAAGATAGGAGATTTTGGTTGCATATTGATAAGTCTTATTTGACCAAGGAGGAGGACGATACCTTTGTGGAAGAGTTACAGCAGCCTGTTGCGTCTGCTTCGGCTGTACCCGTATCTACGGCTGTTGTTTCGATGGCTTTGGCTACTGCACCCCCTGCTCCTTCTTTGTCCCCGCCATCCTTGGCAACTGTGACTCCCAGCACATCTGCTGTTTTGACTTCTGTATCTTCTGCTTCTTCTCCTCCGGTGCAAGCGCCGGCAACGATTGTTCCTGACACTTCTGCAGTTTCTCCTTCTATGGTTTTTCATCCTCCGATACCTTTGCATGCTGAGATGCCAGAGCGAGGGTTGGAGGACAGAGACTGGATGAAATTTAAGGAGCGAATAGGCCCGCTAGTGCGATCTGGGGTGGGGGATGAAGAGACACAAGTAATAGCTGTCCAAGCTGCGCGGTGGGCTCGGTATGCGATCTATAGTGTGGAGGGTGTTTGGGAAGTCATGTGAGATTTTAAACCCTTTATACAGCAACATGTCCTCAAGCATATGTCTGCTACGTTGATTAGTCTCTGGAAACAACACATTGGGACAGAAGCACCTCAAATTTTATTTGATATTAGAGATCGCGTACATGCTACTGATTTGGAGCCAGGTCAGGTATTTGGGAATGTTACAACTTTAGTTGCCTACAGGGGTAGACTGCATGAGAGTAGCTCTACTCAGATATCACAATTTCCAATGTGGGAGGTGCATCCCCTATATCACCCAGAAATACCTGAGTTGACGGACCAGCGCGGTAATGTTACTAGACCTGCTGTGGCAGCCCATTTCCAGGAGCAATGGGTTTATACTCCATGGAAAAGGAGTGAGGTTCTAGCCCTTAAGGCTCATTTTCTGATCCTAGGATGAATCCTACAGCTTATTATAAAGAATTAACAGAGGCCGCCTCTTCTACTGTAATGACTCTTGCTGATATTGAGATGTTCTTTGGTCTCCTCGTTCCGGTTGATGTTTGAAAACAGGTTCATACTCAAGATCATATTGCGGAGTTGGGTGGTACAAGGGATGTGATTAAGGGATGGGATCAGGAAAGGAAGCCTGGTGATAAACCCCGAGCTGAGATACTCGCTTTGCCAGGCCGTATTATTACGTATACGCATTCTCTTATTCCACCCAAAAAGGTAAGCTGGGAAAAATTGATGGCTTGTCGACAGAAGAAGGATGAAAGTGTGTCTGATTTCTTTACTCGGTTTGAAGACACGTTTTTGGACAATAATGGACAGGATATGTCTGTTGATGGAGGAGTTCGATTGTTTGTTGACAGATTTGTTTCTAACCTTCTCCCTGAAACTGCAACTCATTTCCAACCCATTTCCAGGCCTCTGAGAGTACTTGGTCCACCTCTTCCCCCTCTGTTATTTTGAATATGGCCCAGTACTATGAAAATCGAGATCAGGAGGAAAAGGATAGGACTGATAAGAAGCACAAGGATTTAAAAACGAAGGTGTTGTTGCAGCAAGCGCTTAGAGGAAATATTAGAGGAAGGGGTGGTCCTTCTAGACAGCTTCCACGTACCAGTAGACAGTCTTCAACGACACCTTTAGGACCAAATCAGTGTGCGTACTGTAAGGAGGAGGGTCATTGGCATAGCCAGTGCCCTGTGCTTTTACAGAAAGTTGCAGCTCCTAGAAGACGCTGTTCCGGTGGGAGAGGTCATGGGATGGAGAGAGCTCAGAATGTTAATGTTACAGTCTCACAGGGTCATTCTGATAATAATTATTTTGATGACCCTTGCGATGGCCAGTATTATCATGATGGTTATGATATGGATGAGGCAACAGGCATGTCCTATAGCTGGGACAGCCAGGGACAGGGAGAGGGACCAGTTCAGATACATGTAGATCAGCGCGGTCCTTATGTCACAGTGGAGTTGCAAGGTTCGACTAAGGAATTTTTGGTGGATACAGGTGCTACGAAGAGTTCTATTTCTTGGCATATGGTCCCTGGGGCAGCCCTGTCTGGCCACAATAATGTTTCGGTAGGTTTTTCAGGTGTACCGGTTGTAAGCCCCATTTCACGCCCCCTTGCACTAACTGTTGGCCCTTTTACTGTGGAATCTCCATTTTTGTTGACATCTAATTGTGGTGAGAATTTGATGGGTTTGGATTTGCTGAAGAAGCTGTATGCTACAATTTATTGTTCTCCAGCGGGTGTCTATATCACTATGGGTCCGGATGTGAGTACTAAACAGTGTTTGTCTCAAGATGCACCCCTTCCAGCTGAATTTGCTGATGTCCACCCACTCTATGGGCTACAGGTGACACAGATGTAGAACTGTTGCAGATTCCACCAGTTTCTATACAAGTCAAAGAGAATGTTGTTTTGCCACGTATTCCTCAATATGAGATACCACAGGCAGGAGAACGGGCTCTTCTTCAGATTATTCAGGATTTGATACAAAAGGGAATAGTTGAGGAAATGTCTGGCAATATTTGCAATAGTCCTATTCTTCCGATTCTTAAAGAGGGCACCCTCAGGCTCCTCCCAGGAAGCTGATGATGTTTATCATTTTGTGATTGATCTGCGCGAAGTTAACAAAATAGTGGTTCCACAGTTCCCTCTGGTTCCTGATATTATTGCGCTCTTGACAATGATTCCTTCTACTGCTAAATTTTTCTCTGTTATTGATTTGAAAAACGCTTTCTTTAGTATTCCTATCCATCCAGACAGTAGATATTTGTTTGGGGTTACACTAGCTGGTAGAAGCTTTAGATTCTGTCGCGTTCCTCAGGGCTATACACAGAGTCCTTGTATTTATAGTCAGGCGCTGAAAGCTCAGTTGGATTCCTTGTCGCTTCCCTCAGGTAATGTATTAGTGCAGTATGTTGATGATCTCCTCATAGCTTCTGATACGGAACAGGGTTGTAGAGATAGTACTGTTAGATTGTTGTTGCATCTGGCCCATCATCGACATAAGGTTTCCCTTTCTAAATTTCAATATTGTCGACAGGAGGTCACCTATTTAGGTCACCTACTGTCGAAGGAGGGTAGGAGGTTGACCCCTGAGCGCATCAGCACCATTGTTAAGATGCCCCTTCCACAAACTCAGAAAGATGTGCGCGCTTTTCTAGGTATCACTTCCTATTGCCGGCAGTGGATACCTAGCTATTGCCTACTAATTAAACCTTTGCTTGCATTAACAACAAAAGAAGTGCATGAGCCTTTGCCTTGGACGCCCGAATGCCAGCAGTCTTTTGAGCAATTGAAAACTGCGCTTTGTACGGCTCGAGTGCTTGGTACCCCTAATTACAATAAGCAGTTTGTGCTCTATGTCCACGAGATGGCTGGTTGCGCGCTTTCTGTCCTAACACAAATATTTGGGGATAAGCAATGGCTGTGTGCTTATTTCTCTGCTGTGCTTGATCCTGTTGTGAGGGCCCTCCCAAGTTGTCTGAGAGCGGTTGCGGCTGTGGCCACTTCAATTAGACAATCGGCTGGCCTCATACTCGATACTGCCCTCACAGTTATGCTGTGGATACACTTTTGAATAAGACAAAGACACAGCACCTCACCAGTGCACGTCTCACCGGCTATGAATTGACATTGTTTGCTAAACACATTACAATTAAAAGATGTGCTACTCTGAATCCAGCAATGTTACTACCCCTCCCTTCTGAGAGCGATGCAGTTGATACACATGATTGTATTTTCCGGATGGAAGAAGAGAAGAATGGACGGGTAGACTTGACTGATGTTCCCTTATCTGACCCCCCAAGGACAAATATATGTTGATGGCTCTTGTTTTAAATTACCAGATGGCACCACGACGGCAGCTTATGCTGTCACTACGTTGCGTACAGTGGTAGAGACATCACAGGTCCCCTATCAGTCGGCTCAAGCTGTGGAGCTCGTTGCTCTTATTGGAGCTTGTGAATTGAGCTAGGGACTGGTTGTCAACTTTTATACCAACAGACAGTATGCCTTCGGAGTCGCGCATAATTTTGGACGACTCTGGCCAGAGAGGGGGTTCCTTACTTCTCATGGCACCCGGATTCAGCATGGGCACCTCATATTGAGACTTTTGTCTGCTTTAACGCTCCCCAAGAAATTGGCCATAATTAAGTGTAGCACCCATAGGAAGGTTACCAACGACATGGGTAGAGGAAATGCGTTTGCAGATCAGACCGCTAAGGAAACAGCCCGAACAAAGATGAGACGTATGTTTTCAGCAGGTCCAGCTAGGTGGATTCCTGAAGTTGTCATGTTCGAAAATACCCTTGAAAGTGTAAAAGAGATACAAAGTCAACCACTATGGAAGAATTAGTGGTATGGCAAGAGAGTATAGCACAGTTGGATGAAGAAGGGTGTTGGATTGATAAATTAGGGAAGCAGAGATGGATGTTACCAGATGCATATGTTCTTCCTGTGGTAACCATGGCTCATGGCCCAGCTCATATTAGTGCAAAAGGCATTTGTAAGCTGTTAGACCCTGTATGGCAGAATGATAATACTTCTAAGACAGCTGCGCATTTGGTGAAATATTGCATGATCTGTATGATGCATAATCCAGGGAAGGGTACCCCGACACCACCTGGTAATTTTGCACCACCCACTTTTCCTTTTGAAGTTCTTCAAATGGACTATATTGAATTAGAAAGATGTAACAATCTTAAGTATGTTCTGGTGGTTGTATGTGCATTCAGTAAATGGGTTCAGGCTTATCCTACTAAAGATAATATAGCCATTACGACTGCAAAGGTACTCCTGAAGGAGTTCTTTCCTAGTTTCGGCTTGCCCCATGTTATCTGGAGTGACAACAGAAGTCATTTTAATGCAAAAGTGATTCAGATGATTTGTAAGGGTCTTCATGTGAAGCAGAAATTTCATGCTGCTAATCATCCACAGTCAGCGGGTTTGGTTGAGAAGTACAATGGTACTCTCAAATTGAAATTGGCTAAAATACAGGAGACTACAGGGTTAATGTGGCCAGATGCTTTACCGTTAGCACTCTTGTCAACAAGAACGACAGCGCATTCTAGGACAGGATTGTCTCCTTACGAGGTCGTGTTTGGGCACCTGGCAAATGTCTGGGGCGTCCCGCGTCCTCGTAAATTCTCAGATATTGAGTACCCTGTGTTGCTCAACTATATTGGCAGTTAACAGAAAGTTTACATTCTATTCACCAACAGGTGCACGAGTCCCTGCCTTCCACACCAGAGGGACCTGGCCACGACATCCAGCCTGGCGACTACATCTTAATACGGAACTTTCAGAGGAAGAAAAGTTTGGAGCCGCGCTGGAAGGGGCCTGAACGGGTCTTGTTGGTGACACGAACTGCTGTGAATGTTGCTGGCCGTAAGAACTTGGTACATGCGACCCACTGTCGGATGGTTCCTTTACCTCTACCCTACGATCAGTGGGTCAAGGACTGCATTGGGGACTAAGAGTGCGAACAGGTGCCTCGGTTTGTCCCATTCAGCAACGCCCAGTTAACGTGGACGCAGACGGATAAAGAAAATGAGAGTGCATTGAACGAGGCTGTTCCTCCAGAAATAAGAGCTATCCAGTGGCCTCTGTTCCCTGATCCTACGGTGCCTGGGGCTACCAGGTATAATTTGCGCCCTCGGCTGAGGGCAATTGCATCTAAGGAGAAAAAAGATTAGGGATGGACTGCGTAAGATAGGCTGTACTGAGTCATAGTACCAACGGAGATTTGTTGAACCTGGTGAAGGATTTCTGCTTACCTTAGTTTAGTTGTTTGAACATTAGATAGGGAAGATTGAAGTATACCGTGGAGGTATACCATCTTAATCGACGTTGGATACACCAAACGAGCTTAGGACATGCTCCACCGCCGGTGCTCAAGAGCGCAAATGTATTGATGGACAATAGGAGCCTGTACCAGTGAGGCTCTGACGGACATTTGGAACTTGTATATTACCTTTGCACTTTGCCCCTTTTTCATCATTCGTTATGGATCCCTTTGGTAGATTGGTTGCTGAGGAAGAGCAGCCAGTGCTTCTGGTTACTCAACGTAATATGGTGTGGACCCGCAAATGGAAAATAGCATGTGTTATTCTTGTGGTTTTGTTGTTAATATTATTGTGTGGGGTGTCATGGGTTTCGGAAAAGGATCAGGATGTGTTTTCACGTACCAAGGGTAAGGTTATATCCCCAACAAGAAAGAAAAGGACAGCCCGAGTAATATATTTCTAGACACGCATAAAAGATTTTTGGGAGAAGGGACAGCTTGCTACCCCACTGAATCCGTTACCAGTTTATGGACTGCATATCTATTATCACTTGTAAATTATACTTATACTCGTCCATCGCAATTTACAGAAGTGAAGGGTGTTTTTTGGTTTTGGCTATCCAGGACCTTGTCTATATTACAGAATACCACTGGGAATGGGTTATCCAGGTTGTGATAATAACACATAGTGTGATAATTTTTATATGGAAGAACAGAATGTCACACTGGTGGGTTGGCATTACAAAGAATTGATAGTCACCCGGGAGGCTGGTTATTATCCCGCTATTTACCCATTGTGAATAGCATGACACTTCTTTGTATATTAATTGTTCTGGAATAGTGCTGTACAAAAATACAATGCCCTTGGTGAACGACAAAGATCCGAGTACCTTTGGAATGAACACCAGATATGCTGCAGTAGATTATGAAGGGCCGATTTATGCTATGCACACCCGAGATTTTACTTCTTGTCTAATGGTACTTATTCTAATGTTCATAATGGTACTGACGATGTAGCTTTTGGGATGGTGTTGACCTTAGGTGTACCCTGTAAATAAGCTAAGCCTAATGTCCGTTGGGTTAAAAGGACTTTGACCAAAGAATTTTGTGAGGGAGTAACCGATATAGAGGTCAATAATTACAGTAATGGGATCACTTTTGGATACATCCTTTCATCCATTTTCACTTTGGGGGGTACTTCCATGGCCCGGGGTGAGAAAGCTAGAGAATATTTTGGATGCAAGTTACAGATTTTATCCAATACTACCGTGGCAGCTTTACCCATCACCACTCAGCTGGAAAGTATGCGAATATATTCTGAACAGACTAGATACCCAGTTGATTTCATCTTTGCCAAGAGTGGTGGTGTATGCATGGTAGTGGGAGACCAGTGTGTGGTCGGGATCAAAAATATGGAAAAGAATATTACCAAGCACATTCTCGATATCCTCGAGAATGTCAAGGGAATGGAGAGTGGAAATTGGAGTTGGTCTCTTTTCGGTAGTTGGGGCTGGATTCTTGAAAAGGTGATTTTACCTGATTGTGATATTGGCGCTTTGCTGTGCCCTTATTCAGTACCTCCTTTTCTGTTGCTCTTATTGCACCACCATTCTCACCCCTAAAAGGAAAATATCGATTCATGATACCAATGCTGCAATTATGGTGCAGAAAGAGATAGATGACCCCATGCACAAAGATGAGGGCGCTTTCGAAACTTCTTCCCTCCTTACAGTCTCTTTTTCCGATACTGAGAATATGGAATGTTCATAAGGTTTATTGTTATTATTGTTTATGATTTCTTGTTTTCTTAGTTGTATATGTTACCTGCAGCTGTTAGAAAATGTTTTAGCTCATGCTAAAAGGTGAGTCTGTTATAATAGAAATGTTCACGTGTGCTCATTGCCCTATGTAGGTTAGCATTCGCGGCACCATTTTCTTTTTGGACTCCATTTTGAATCATAATCGAAACAAATCCTTTGCTATTTCTGAGAAAACGCCTCTGTTAGGTTTCGTTTTTGCATTGTTGGGTTTTGCTTCACTAATGAATAGACTGTTCATATTAGTGCATACCTTTCTCTCTAGATAGCTGCCCTCTCCCACTTGTCTGGTGGCGGGTGCAGGGTGAACCGACCTTGGGCTGTTTGAGGCGGTGTAAAATATGAGAATCGAAACTTATTCTTTTTTGTATTTCACTATCCAGCTGCATTTGCTTGGAAAATTCCACTGTGGGCGTGTTTTAGCCCAGTTGCGAGATGTACATAATGTATCCTTTGCTTGTTGATTTCAGTCCCTCTGCAGCACTCCTAGAGACTGGGCAGACTGGGCTCCGCTCTGAGTGTATCTAATAAACAGTTATTGGTTTGTATTCTCTACTGTCTGACCGACTCTTCATTTGGTATGGAAGGCTGAGAGGTGGTCATTAGTAACCCGGGTTACCCTAATCGGGCCACTTCCTTCACCAGTACATCCAGGCCATCAAGATCTGCCGCTGTTATGTTATGTTATGTTAATTGAGTTTATAAGGCGCACAGCTACCCCAAGGGGTTTTCCGGCGCCAGCCTGAAAGGAAAAGAAAGACCGAAAAAGGGGATTACTGGTTAAACAACCAAGTTTTCAGACATTTGCGAAAGTTCTCATAAACTGTTTCTTTCCGTAGTGACATGGGAAGAGAGTTCCACAGGGAAGGTCCTAGGTAGGCAAAGGATCACCCGCCCATGCACGTCAATCTGATTCTGGGGACCGCAAATTTAATCTGAGTTGTAGAACGGAGGGGGCGTGAAGGAGTGTAGGGTTGAACTAAAGATTGCAGGTATTGAGGGGCTGAGCCTGTTTTGATTTTAAACATGTAGCTCAAGGCTTTCAATTTGATACGATTCTCCACCTTGAGCCAGTGAAGGTTGCGAAGAGAACCAGAAATAGAGGCAGCCCTTGGAACCTGGCAGAGCAGTCTAGCAGCTGCATTCTGCACCATCTGCAATCTTTGTAACACATCCTTGTTTGTGCCCAAGTATAGAATGTTACCGTAGTCCAGCCTAGAAGTAACAAGGGCCTGGACTACAATTCCCTGAGTAGAGAAGGGCAGCATCCAAAGAATCTTCTTTAGCCATTTAAGGATGGTAAAGCAGGTTGAGGCCATCTTCACGACTTGCTGCTTCATTGATAGCTGATCATCAATGACAAAGCCTAGGTTACGGACTTGATGAGTGGGCTGGGGTAAGAAACCCATTTCCGAAGGCCAGTGCTGTGGACCCCAGAGATCTTGATTTTTCCCCAAAATCAGGACTTCCATTTTTTCTCCGTTTAGTTTGAGTAAGTTCGCTTGCATCCAAGATGCAATTTTCCTCAAACCAAACTGGAGAGTAGATGGCTCGGATTCCTTCACTGCAGAGAGGGAAAAAATTATCTGGGTGTCATACGCGTAGGAAAATAAGGACAGCCCTGCCTCTTCGGCAATCACCGCTAGGGGGCTAACATAGACATTAAACAGTAGAGGGCTTAATACAGAGCCTTGGGGTACTCCATATGGGGATGGGTGGATTTTAGAGCTGGCCGTGGAAGAAAAAACCTGAAACGTACGGTTAACCAAGAAGGAACCAAGCCATTTGAGTGCCGGGCCATCGATGCCCAAAGATTGCAAAGCCTTTAGTAACACGGTGTGTGACACCGTGTCAAATGCGGCGCTTAAATCAAGTAAAATAAGGGCCACCGTGTCCCCAATGTTCAAACGGTGCCGTAGCATTTCCGTGCCTCCTAAAAGAGTTGTTTCGGTGGCTGCCACAGGAAGGGAGGCCCTGTCAGTAGAAGACACATCTGCAGACACCCCTGTCTCAGCATTGGATCCCCCCCAAAAAGAGGAGACATTCACCCAATAAACCAGGAGGTGGGGATGGCAAGACACCCACCACCGCCAGTAAGAAACCTTACACCTACGTTCCTCCTGTGTGTGAAACACAACGCTTTTACATTTCTGATGGGAGTAGTATGTTGGACTTTGGAATCAAGACAATCTGGTATCTACAACTATGGTTTCATCCACTATGAATGACTTCTTCACTTTTTCTGTGGTCTGTTTTATTTTGAACATTTTTTATTTTCTCCTTGCTCAATACAATAAATACACCAGTCACCAATCAATTGCCTCCTGTAGTATCTGTCACATCTACCTATGTACTCCCATGTGAATGTTAGAATGCCAAAACAAGGTACGTGTGTAAGCATGGATATGTTGAATGTAAACAATGTTTAACTCAGTTTCACAACCATGTCACACCAACACATACATACAAGTGTCTGGTCTTATAACATATTGATTCCATTGTTACAATCATATACTGGCCTGATGTCATAAACATAGCGAATAAGACATGATTAAACTGTCCTGTGTCAGTGATCACAGATTCAGTTGCAGACCATAACAACATGGAATGAGGGCACACATCAGACAATAACTTGTACAACAGGTAACATAAAAATAGGTCTACAGCATCAGCTGGAACCATATTGCCTACCTCACAAAACAAATCCCACATCAATTAAACCAAGAAACAGACACATGATAGTTCAACAGTTCCTGAGCAGATGGCCATTGCTATCCAGTGTTGCTCGATCTGATGGAATGTATCAAACAAATGTCAGTGATGTACCACAGGCACTTTGGCTTACAATGAGGAGACATCAACATCTGCATACAGTTCATACACAATGAGGATTTAGCTAATGTGAAGGCAAAATAGTATGATTTGGGCCAAACACAACATTGTGTTAGAGCACATGATGGCATACATATTGCATTAGGATCACCACACCACAAGGAACAAGTCCAATGGTGCCCTTGTAACTTCCATCCTATTGCTGTGCAAGCTGTCTTGGTACAGGTTTTGTACACCCAAAGTCTGTGACAGACATTCCCAGGAACAATCCATGTCCACTTCGTACATCAGAATATCATCATATACCTGCTAATGTCACAACTCTAAAATGTCCAAATGAAGATGCCATGGTGAAGTTAACTAAAACAGACCAAAACAAAGAGATTAGCTATCAAACCACACATATGGCACAATTCACATAGTCAACTTCTAGAGAGCACAGTCCATTACAAACTTTTTAGCCAAAAAAAGCTACAGTAACAAAACAAAAACCTTTCACCAGATTTTGCCAGAGCCTCATTGTTAGACTTGGCTTTTTCAGCGGGTTCACCCCCAGAAGTTTTGCTTTTTGGCCTCCTGTTTTTGACCTTGTTTTTGTTGGTTTTAGGACTGTGGGCATTTTAACAACTGCTATTCAGTGCTAAAGTGCATATGCTCTCCATGTAAATTGTGTTTATGAATTGGTGCACCACCCACTTGCCAGGCCCTAACCTTCCCTTTTCTTACATGTGAGTCATACCTAAGGGAGGCCCAAGTTACCCCCCTGGGCAGGGTGCAGTGTATGTGAAAGGTAGGACATGTACTGGGTGTGTGACATGTCCTGATAGTGAAATACTGTGCATTTCGTTTTTCACTATTGAAAGGCTAGCTGTCCCATAGGATATCATGGGAGTTTATTTGTAACATCTTACAAGTATCATTTCTATTGGGACAAGATAAAGAAATGGAGTTTAGGCTCTCTAAACTCAGAATTTAATAACACATCTTTCAGTAAAAATGGTTTTCAAATTGTGTGTTTGAAAATTCCACTTTTAGAAAGTAGGCATTTTCTTGCTTGCCATCCTATGTGCCCCTGCTGAGTTGTATATTGACTGCCTGGTTTTGGAGTGACAGGGACTGGGGATGTTCATTCACTGCAGACAGCTACTGGGGGGGGGGTTGAGGTGTGTCCTTCCTTTCCTGGATGACTCAGAGCTGAGCTTAATAGATCTGGGCTGCATTTAGAGTAGTGGGAGGAGTTTTCCTTGGGCCTGAATAGGCCCTGTCTCCTGTTCCCAATGCTGTCTCCACCTCCTGCCAAGAAGCTGGACCAGCAAGGACAAAACTGGTTTAGAGTGAGCTGAGAGACTTTTTGCCACAAGAGAACAAAGGAAAATCTTGTATAAATACTGGGGCCCAGACCCCAGAACTTTAGAATACTTCTGGACTCAAGAGGAACCTCTTCCAAGGAGAAGAACTGGAGAAGCTGTAAGGAGGAGTACTACCCCATTGCTGTGTGGATGCTTTGCTGGGTGGGCCTGCAGTGGCTGCTTCTGCCAAGGAGAGGACAAAGACTGAACTGTGCTGTGTATCCTGCTTGAAGAAGCTCTCCAAGGGCTTAGTGTCAAGCTTGCCTCCTGTTCTGAAGTCTCGCGACACAAAGACTTCATTTCCTCTGTCCTCCTGCACCTGGAACTGCTGTTTCAGCCGCTGTCAGAGCAACGACGCAACCTGCAACGAAGCCATGGGAACCGCTAATGAAGTACATGATGCAATGCCCTGACTTGCACCGCAGCCCCGACACCTGCCGACGCCACACCATATCGACTCTGACGCTATCACTGAGGCCGCTGCTTGCACTGGAGCCAAGGGCACCGCTCGCGACACTCATGACGCACCACCCCGACTTGCACTGCAGCCCGACCTCACCGACACTGGTGGTTCATCATTGCAGAGCCGGTACGTGACGTGGGTGACCTCCTCAATCCATCAACCCTGCACTGTTGTAAGGAACTGACACCTCGCCACCACCGGGACGTTACAGCCCCAGCAACAGTTAGAAACTGACGCCTCACCTCCCCGACAACAGTAAGGAACCGATGACTCACCTCCCCTGTGGCCGTAAGGAATCAATGCTTCCTGGCATCAACGATGCGTCACCTCCCCAATGCCATGCACCGTCTTTGTTTTTATCTTTTTGCCAAGGTACTTTTATTGGGGGTCCGTGCAACTCCATTCCTGGCCTGCGTACGGCGTCGTATTTGGCCCAGGGGGAGCTATTTGTTGCTACAAGCCTTATTTTTGCAAATAACCTATTTTTTATGATATCTTGACATATGTATGGTGGATTTTTGTTGTTTTGGTCTTGTTTGGTTTAGGTAAATATTTCCTATTTTTCTAAACTGGTGTGGTGTCCATTTGTAGTGTTTTCACTGTGTTACTGTATGTGTGCGCAAATGCTTTAAACACTGCCTCTGAGATAAGCCTGACTGCCCATGCCAAGCTACCAAGCGGGTGAGCAGGGGTTGTCTAAGGGCATAACTCCCTTACCCTGACTAGAAGCAAGGGTCCCTACTTGGACAAAGGTGCAAATCATTGCCAACTAGTGACCCCCATTTTTGACACTCATATTCCTATTATTTTGCATTAACAACCTCCTCACATCATCACAACAAGAATTGCTAGAATAGTCAGTCATTACATATCACACCATACTTACACTCATGAGAAGAAGTTGTTGATGAGATCTTGACACAAGTCAGATCCTTCCTCTTCACCGCTACATCATCATTTGGCATTTCAGGTTTCTCGCCCGGTGGCTCTTCATGGGCTTCACCCTCTGTGATATAAGGGATGCTCCTTCGCAGGGCAATGTTGTGGAACATGCAGCAGGCCACAGTGAGTTGACACACCTTCCCGGGTGAGTAGACGAGTGCTCCCCAGTCTTGTCCAGACATCTGAATCTGGCTTGTAGGAGCCCAAAAGCCACGCCACTGGGCGCCGTGTTCTTCCATGGGCATCATTGAAGTGGACTTCCCCTGGCGTAGTAGGATTCCTCAGCGGTGCCAACAACTATGGACGGTTGGGATACACTGAGTCTCCTAGATGGAAGACAGACAGAAGTGCAACAATGAGTTGCATACATTCAGATTATACTACCTGACATTACCCACACAAAGTTATGACAGATCTAACTTATCAACAAGCCAGGGCCTCTCTGGTAGTAGTTGTGACATCAGCTGGGGTATGGTACTGTTCAGCAGTTTGAAGGATTCATGTGTAGATCCTGGGAACCGGGCACAGACATTTGAGATATGCAAATCCGGTTAGCAGACGAGTTTCCTGTGTATAGAATAAAAGTGCTTCCTGTTACTGTACACTTGTTCCCTGACTTGCAGTGGTACTAAGGCAATTTGGGTGCCATCAATGGGTCCAACCACATGTGGAATGCAACCATATCTATAGAAATCACCCTTCACAGTAGCTAAATCCTCACGTCTGGGGAACTAGATGTAGCTGTCCATGTATCGCATCATTGCTGAAAGAACATCTGGTAGCACGACTGCACTTTGGTTGTGACATACCACCAGAAATAGCCACAAGGGAATTGAAATGAACCTGTGGCCAGAAAATGCAAGGCTGACATATAACAATAACTGGGGACTTTAACATGAATTTAATTCAAGGACAGGAGAGAAATCTAGCGAGCTTCATACAGCCAAGACTGGGCACTATAAGTAGACAAGACACCATGGGAAAGAAATGCGCAGCAAAACTGGATGACCTATTCTTGCATACGTTAAATGGCAGAGGCTCCCTGGACAGCCCAGCAGCATTCACGAGGGTCACAAGGAAAACAGGCTCAACTATTGATTTCACCCTAGCAGACCCTGATCTATTTCCTTACATAACGGATTTTCAAATACAGGAACGAGTTGAAAGCGATCACTACCCCCAGACCTTCACACTAACCATCACCCCAAATGGGTCAGAGCGGGCCAAGCCTCTCACACTACTAACGCAACTCTACAACCTAAAACGGTTAACTTGGAATGAAAAAAACATAGACTCTATAATGGAGACATGCTGTACATTATTAACAACCCCAGATGCAGATCAAGATATCACAGAGGTCTGGGAGTCATTTGTAACTAACATTAACAAAAAATTTCAAAACAACTACAGCAGCCACAAAACTCCAAGAAGCGGAGGGGGGCCGTGGTACACGTCAAAAATACAGGCAATAAAAACGAGGCTAAATAAACAACTAAGGACATTTCGAACAAAGGGCTCTCAACCGACACAACTGATCCTCTCAACAATAGAAAAAAGGAAAAAAGGAGCTAAAACATTAAATAAAGGCGACCAAGCAAACACATAAGAAAAAACTTGAGATTAATATGCTCCATGCTAGTAAGCAGAGAAACTCAAAACAGTTTTAGGCAAACATCAACTTCCTGCTAAACGGCAAACATCGCCACTTCAACTCAGACATAACGGAGCAAACCTGGAGTGCTCATATTGAAGCAACATATAATTCCACAGCCCCACCGAGTGCAGTTAGCACTGCCGACGCCCCAAACAAGATCAAAACGCATACCAGTTTGAGCATAAAATCCGAAGACCAGAGCCAGAGTACCAAAAAGGGACCAGATTCTTCTCACAGACGACCATCCGCGGAGGCACCAGCCAACGACTCAAAAAATCTAACCAAAGTCAAACCTCAAAATGAAATTAGAGAAACCCAAAAAGAAAGTAGAGATCTAACCAAGCATGAGCTAAGGGAAGAACAAGCTCAGATAACGCAAAAGCAGGTCTTGAACATAATTAAACAGTTGAGATCGGATGGAGCCCCAGTCCCCAACGGCCTACCGAATGCCCTGTTCAGGTACGATCCAACGTTTTGGTCTAGCCACTTAACCCCCTGTTCTCACACAGCTTAGAGGCCGGTATCATCCTGACTCCTGGAGGGGCAGCATTCTTCAGCCTATATATAAATCAGGGACACGTTCAGACCCTAACAACTGCAGACTGATAGCCCTCATAGATGTAGAGGCAAAGATCTATGCATCAAATTTATTGGCAGATCTGGAGACCTGGGTCAGCAGCAAAAATCTGTTTCCAAAAACGCAGACCGGATTCCGGGCCGGCATGTGCACCTTAACACATATATCGCCAGTCACCCTTCTAGCCAAGCAAGCAATCGGCAATTCAAACATCCTCTATGCATGCTTCGTAGATCTCAAAGCAGCTTTCGATAAAGTGCCAAGATCCAAGTTATGGGCCAAAATGAAAGCTTGGGGAGCCCCTTCTAAATTATTGGGAGCTATCGTCAACCCTTACTCGCAAACCTGGGTTCAAATAAAAAATGGGGATGGCCGGAGCCTAACTAAGAAATTCTTGACAACAAACGGGCTAAAGCAGGGATGTGTCCTGGCACCCAGCTTATTCAACATCTATACCGCTGACTTAGAGAGCAACCTTTGTCTTATTCAGGGCGAACCTCCCAAATTGGGAAAGACACCAATAGTGAGCCTGCAATATGCGGACGACATCATGTTGCTCTTCCAAACTCCACTTGGATTGCAGCGGCTGATTTCACAACTAGCTCTATATATCTCAAAAGAACAACTAATAATCAATTTAAAAAAATCTAATGTCTTATGCTTCTCTAGTACCCATAAAAAACGCCCCAAATTTGTTTGGAGGATAAATTCCAGCATCCTATCGCAGGTGGATGCATACAAATATTTGGGGGTCCTTCTAGATCGCCAACTAAGCTACAAACAACATCAAGACCTCGGTCAAATTAAAAGAAAACAACTACTATTTGCCTTTAAAACTCTGCAGAAAAAAACTAAGCAGTAGCTCAACAAACCACCTACTAAAGGTCGTAACAGCTAAATTTTTGCCATCTATTACATACGGTTCTGAAATGCTAAACACCAAGGACTCCACAACCCTAAATTTAGCCCAGTCCAGATTATTTAAAAAAACTATTCACAATCCCATGTCATATCTCCCAGGCGCAGATACGTCTGGAATACGGACTAAAAAATCAGATACCGGCTAGACAAGGAGTCCTGGTCAAATATTATTGGAGAATGAGGGCAGCCGAAGATAACACGCTAGCCCATCACTGCTGGGAGGAGGTTGAAAAACAATCAAGGCAGAACAAGTCCATATTTCGAATTTTAAACCAAGCTCTTTTAACATTAAACCTCGAGGAAGCCTGGCACACATCAATGCCATACTCCGCATTCAAACAAATTACCAATAAAGCAATCAAACAACTATCGTTGCAAACAGATAAAGCCTTACTGGCCGGCAAAAGTCATGCATGGATGGTGATGCCAACTTACAAACAGCTGAAACTGCAACCATATTTACAAGAAGGCTTCACAGATCACTACAAGCGGAAACTGACCCTATTGAGACTGAGGTCCTTCATGACAAAAGATCTTACTCCAAAATGGCTACGGACCTGGTCATCCTCGGACTGCCGCCTATGTGGTAATGGGGCAGAGTCGCGATTACACCTACTATGCATCTGCCCGGTGTGAGAAGGTGGCCTGGTATATGCTGTCCACTAATTAAAGTGGGCACCCTGTACCAGTCCACACGACCCTTATGATGTATGAGGTCAAAGATAACCTTTAGAAAGCTATCCTAGTGGTAGCTGTGGAGAGCAGCCTTCAGGCTTAATCTTGAAGGAATGTAAAGCAGCTTGTTTTACCAGAATATCACCTCCTGAATGACTAAATGAAAGGAGAACCACACAGTAGTTATATAAAAATATGTATTTATTAATATAACACTCTCTACTAATCTCTACACAAGATAAGAACACAAGGCACACAATATTGAATCAATAGAACATTCGTAAGTAGAAAAATACACAGTGGGCTCCAGGGGGAGACCGAACCATATACTAAAAAAATGGTATAACAACGACTTGACTAGACACAGTGCCTTAAGCACGTAGAATCACTGGGACCCCAAGGAACCACCCAGAGGAGTGACACAGGGAGCCCAAGAAGGACGGGTGCAGTGTGGGAACACAACCGCGTGTTCCGTGCAACTCTATGGGAAAGTCGCGGTTGTAAAATTACAAGTTAAGGACACTTCTACGAGGACTTCGAGCAAAACCGTTGGAACATAGGAGGTTCTAAGGCCAACCCACCAGTGAGTACTGAGGTACCCGTGTTACCTATCCCAGAGAAGCCGGGTGCATAGGGGTCAAGTGGTGTCAGAAACCTTCGTCGTTTTCAATGGAGGAGTTCAAAGAAGTCCTGCTGCCAAGAGGGTGAAGAGTGTCCGGTGGAATCCAAGCATGGATTCGAGGTGAGAGAAACCTGAAAACAGAGGGGACAGAGTCTGGGTCACTTCAGGTGACCAGGGGCTCAGTAGTCGAATGCCCACCGAAGTTGAGTGCTTCAGGCATGAAGAAGGTTTGCTTCACTCTGCAGCCACGGGGACCAGGAGATGCCGAGGATGACCAGGGTCTGGAGGTGAGCTGTCCCACAAAGGATGTCGAGTGCTGAGGGGTCAGTGTCTGGCTGGAGCACCAACAATCCTTGGCAAATGGAACCCATGTGGTCAGAGGAAACAGGTTACGGTGTGGACCAGCAAGATCCAGGGGACTCTCCAAGCAATGGGGAGTCAGGGCACATCAGGAACAACCAGAAAAGCCCAAGAACAAACAAGGTAACCCTCGCCAGGACCCACATGCCAATGGACCAGGGATCGCGAGGAGACCTCAAGCAAGTTTGCAAAGTACCAGCCCACAGGACACTCGGTGAGTGGAGGCTGGATATCTTTGGTGCAAGTACTGCTCGGGGTAAGGACTACACAAAGTCCAATGCACAAGCTCAAAAATTGCCAACAAGCATATGCACTTGCAAATGTACAGGGTGCACAGGGGTTCGGGTTGCACAGCCCCCACGAGGGATACTGGTCTCAGAATCACTGAGAGGGCAGATCGACCTCAGGGACCTTCAGAAACCCACCTCCTGTGTTGCTGAAGTCTTTGGAGTCCTGAGGAGCTCGGGAGAAGCAAACTGGTCAGATGCGTCTTTGGTGCCTGCTTCTGCAGGGGAGTAACTCCTTTACTCCAAGGGAGATTCTTCAGTCGTCCAGCATCGTGCAGGCAGTCGAAGTACTTGGTTTCTTCTTAGCAGAATCTTGTCCAGGTAAAATCTAAAGTCCTGTAGCCAGGTAGCCCACTTTATACCCATGGGAAGGGGTTGGAAAGATTCTAGGGACCCTCCTAGGGAGAGGCAGGACAAAGGGGTAGCTACACCCATGTCCTTTGTCCAGTTTTGCGCCAGAGCAGGAGCCAATGGCTCCCAGAACTGGTTTGAGCTGGACTATGCACAGGGACACCAAATGTGCCCCCAGGGCAGACTTTCTGGCACTCTCAGAGTGCACCCACCCAGCCCCAATACACTAAACCCTGTCCGGGAGGTGGTGACACCTCCCTGTGACAGGATGCCTATTGTCATGCCTTCCTCTGCTCAAGCTTGGCTCAGCAGCAGGAGAGCAGAATCGTGTCTGTGGCTGGCAGCGTCCATTTTGTGCTGCCCAGGTCAAGAAAGTTGGTACCGGGTAGACCGGCGACCCACAGTAGTGGTTCTAGAAGGTTGGAATCATACCTCCCACAACAGTTACTGGTGTGGAGGTATGATTCCAAGGTGTTTGACACCAAACACAACATGTTTCTAAGCAGCCGTTTTAAAGTTAGCATTTACCACGAGGTTATAATGCACTTTGACCTATATGTCTGGCTGCATCACAGACAACGCCAGAGAATGGTCTCCGAAGGCTGCAGAGGGGCCCTACTCATGCAGGGGCACCCTCTCACGTAAAACCCAGCACCCTGCCTTCAGGATTGATAAGGCCTGCCAAAGGGGAGACTGATAGGTTTTTAAGTGTAGTGATTTAGATTGATATAGTGAACCTATATCTAAGTAAGTGGTGCAAGCACCAGCTTACACAGGCTGCTGTAGCAGACCTGTTGTGTCATTTTGAATGGCCTCTCATGGGTGGCATAACACATGCTTCAGCCCATGGGAGGCCTCTGGGGTACCTATGCCCTGGGTACATGGTGTACCATATACTAGGGACTTATAAGGGTACCCCAGTATCCTATCTGGAGTGTACCTAAAGTACATGCATAGCAATTTAAGGGAGAAAGCAGATAGACTGGGGTCCTGGATAGCAGGATCCCAGTCAGACTAGTCAAAAACCAGCAAAACACCAGGAAAAAAGTGGGGGTAACCATGCAGTCAGATCCTACCTTCCTACATAACCCCCCCACCCAAACGAAAGGAGATAAGACTAACCTTGTCCAGTTGAGACTTTATTGACTAAGTGGCCATATAAGGAAGATCCTGCACTAGCATGGATACCCACTGTCTTATGGTCCACTAAGGAGTCTCTACCCCTAAGGGTATTGTTTTTCTCCAAAATTTGGGAGTACTACCTGTAGGGTGTTTTTGCAAATAAAAAGGCTGGTGGGGTGCCTGAGTGGAGAAGTGAGGCCCTAAATAAGTTGGTCTCAGCTTCTTCAGAGCACTGGTCACCATGGAGGCCTTTCTTTCCATGACTGAGTTATATCTGGCCCTAGGGGTCAACCTCTGGCTGCCTACAGCTGGGGGTTGAGTCCCTTTGGTTGGAACACTGGGGGACAGGGTAGGTTTGGAACCATCTGGTCCCAGCTTTGCCTTTGCCCAACAGAGTCCATCTGGGGGAGGTCACTACCTAAGGGTAAGAGGGATCCCCCAGTGTGTTGAGGAATCTTCACCTGGCTAGTGCTACTAGACTGGGTGTCCCTAATCTGTTGATGAGGGGGTTCCTCTGGACAGTGGGCCCTTAGGGGTCCACTGACCTCCCTGACCTCTGCAGTCCTAAGCTGACTGAGGTAGGGTTGAAAGGGGCAGGATACCTGCTCCAGACTGGGTACCACCTTGGAAGGGTCCCCTGCCATCAGGGGTGTTGCCAGGACAGGCCTGAACATCTCTGGGGCAGTTCCTCCACAAGGGGTAGGATCAGTTCCCTGAGGAAGCTGACCGTTACCTATAGTCTGGGGGGAAGAAGACTTTTCTTCAATCCCTTTGCTCTCTAGTGGAGTAGAGTGGGCCATTCTTTCAGGCTCCACTCCTCCAAAATATCCCTGGGGTTGGACTGAAGCCCTAAGGGTCCCACCAACTTTCTCAGGGAGGCCTAACATTCTTAAATGGGCCTGGCGTTCTACTTCAGCCCAGGCTGAAGTTTCTAAATCATTGCCCAAGAGGCAATCTACAGGCAAGTTTGGGGACACTGCCACTCTTTTAGGGCCAGTGACCCCTCCCCAGCTGAGATTGACTATTGCCATGGGATAATTTGTCTTGATACCATCAATGTTGGTCACCTGGTACTTAAACTCAGGTAAAAGCTGCTGAGGGGGTACTAGGTTCCCTGTCACCATGGTGACACTAGCCCCTGTGCCCCTAAAGGCCACAGCTTTCTGACCATTGATCAGTGGCTCCTGTCTGTACTTGCCCAAAGAATTAGGACTGACAGTAAAAGTGGCAAATCCCATGCCGCCATCACAGACTGAGGAGGCCTGTGAGGGGGACCTTGCTAAGCCAGGGTCCACCTCAGTTCCCCATGAGAACCCACCTAACTTTTTGGGTGCACTACTACCACTTGGGGGATTACTACTTGTAGTACCAGGAGGAATGGTGGTGGTGCTTGGAAGAACATTCTCCTTATTGCTGACCCTTGGACAATTGGGATCATTTTTCCAGTGGCCTTGCTTTTTACAAACAAAGCAAAAAGGTTTCTTTTCAGGGGAGGAAGGAGTTTGGGACCCACCCCCAGAGGAGGACTTTTGGGGCCCTGTAGTGGATTTATCTTTTGATTTATCCCCACCTTTCTCTTGGTTCTTGGCAGAATCTTTCTTCTGGTCACCACCCTGATTCTTTGGTTTTACCCTGGTCCTGACCCATTTATCTGCCTTCTTTCCCAATTCTTGGGGAGAAGTCAAATCTGAGTCCACCAGGTACTGGTGTAAAAGCTGTTTTTGACAATTATTAAGGATCTGCTCCCTCATAATCAAATTGTACAATCCTAAATAGTCATGCACCTTGCTGCCATGTATCCAACCTTCCAGAGCCTTAGTAGCCCAATCTACAAAGTCAACCCAGTCCTGAGTCTGTGTCTTCTGGGTGTCTCTGAACTCAATTCTGTATTGCTCAGTGGTTAAGTCAAACCCATCAATGAGAGCACTCTTCAGGACTGAATAATTGTCAGCATCCTCTTCTCTAACAGTGAGGAGCTTATCGCTACCTTTATCAGGAAAGGAGAGCCACAAGATAGCTGCCCACTGCTCCTAAGGGACCCTCTGTACCTTACAGGCCCTCTCTAGTGCAGTTATCCATTTGTGGATGGCATCCCCACTTTGATAGGGAGGGACTATCTTGTTCAGGTTCCTATGATCATGAGTATACTCTCTAACCCTAGGGACACTGTTGCTGCCACCATGGGACTCTAGTCTAAATCTCTTTGTTGCTCTCTGGAGCTCTAGGGATTCCCTGTCTAGGGCCAATTGCTCTTTCTTGAGCCTGAGCTTGACTCTCTCAAGCTCCAGAAATTGGCACTGTCTATCATAAGAGGATTCCCTCTTATTTGATATGGAAGTCCCTATAGAAGTTCCTGAGTGCTGAGATTCTACAGAGGGAGTTCTGGATCTCCTAGGTAAACTCTGTACTCTTCCTGGTGGAGTAAAGAGAGGGCCACTGGGGCCTTCTCCCCCACCTGAAGGAAGATCTATGTTGTCCAGGTTAGAATCTTCTTGATTCTCCTGGTCAGGGTTTGAGTCCAGATCAAGGAAGGTTTCACTTCCTAGCCTTTCCTCATTCCCTGCCCCACCCACTCTATCTACCTCATCAGACCCTGGGGTCTTTCTAAGGCCATCTAAGAGCAAAATCTCAATGAGACGCTGGGTGTTTGCTGTTTTCCCTGTCCTCAACTTCCTAGATGCACACATGGCTCTCAATTCTGGAAATGAGATGCCATTGTATCTAGTTGGCAGAGAGCCACTGGCTTCTCCTCTAGAAGACATAGTAGTGTTATGTGGTGTAGGCACCTACCTAACCTAGTGGAGACTAAACGCTCTTGAGTTGGAGAAAGGGTGTGCTAGACCCTTGGCTTACCCAACTCCAAGTTCAGTAGAACTTACTTATTCTAATCTTGATGTATTATATGTACCTAATACTTAGTGGTTTTCAGTTAATCATTCAATGAGATTTATCTGGTAAAACAATAGCAAGCTTGAATCCCAACCGCTGCACCCCAATGTGAGAAGGTGGCCTGGTATATGCAGTCCACTAATTAAAGTGGGCACCCTGTACCAGTCCACACGACCCTTATGATGTATGAGGTCAAAGATAACCTTTAGGAAGCTATCCTAGTGGTAGCTGTGGAGAGCAGCCTTCAGGCTTAATCTTGAAGGAATGTAAAGCAGCTTGTTTTACCAGAATATCACCTCCTGAATGACTAAATGAAAGAAGAACCACACAGTAGTTATATAAAAATATGTATTTATTAATATAACACTCTCTACTAATCTCTACACGAGATTAGAACACAAGGCACACAATATTGAATCAATAGAACATTCGTAAGTAGCAAAATACACAGCGGGCTCCAGGGGGAGACCGAACCATATACTAAAAAAATGGTATAACAACAACAAATTGACTAGACACAGTTCCTAGAGCACGTAGAATCGCTGGGACCACAAGGAACCACCCAGAGGAGGGACACAGGGAGCCACGGAGGACGGGTGCAGTGTGGGAACACGACTGCATGTTCCGTGCTAGTCTATGGGAAAGTCGCGGTTGTAAAATTACAAGTTAAGGATACTTCTATGAGGACTTCGAGCAAACCCTTTGGAACATAGGAGGTTCTAAGGCCAACCCACCAGTGAGTACCGAGGTACCCGTGTTACCTATCCCAGAGGAGCAGGGTGCATAGGGGTCAAGTGGTGTCGGAAATCTTTGTAGTTTTCAATGGAGGAGTGCAAAGAAGTCCTGCTGCCAGGAGGGCGAAGAGTGTCCGGTGGATCCAAGCCTGTATTCGAGGTGAGAGGAACCTGAAAGCAGAGGGGACAGAGTCTGGGTCACTTCAGGTGACCAGGGGCTCAGTAGTCGAATGCCCACCGATGTCGAGTGCTTCAGGTGTGAAGAAGGGTTGCTTGACTCTGCAGCCATGGGGACCAGGAGATGCTGAGGATGACCAGGGTCCTGAGGTGAGCTTTCCCACAAAGGATGTAGAGTGCTGAGGGGTTGGTGACTGGCTGGACAACCAACAAGCCTTGGCAAATGCAACCCACACTGTCAGAGGAAACAGGTTACAGTGTGTACTAGCAATGTCCAGGGGACTCTCCAAGCAATGGGGAGTCAGGGCACATCTGGAGCAATCAGGAAAGCCCAAGAACAAACAAGGTGATCCTCGCCAGGACTCACAGGCCAACGGACCAGGGATCGCGAGGAGACCTCAAGCAAGTTTGCAAAGTACCAGCCCACAGGACACTCGGTGAGTGGAGGCCGAATATCTTCAGTGCAAATACTGCTTGGGGTCAGGACTACACGGAGTCCAATGCACAAGCTCGAGAATTGCCAACAAGCATATGCACTTGCAAATGTACACGGTGCACAAGGGTTTGGGTTGCACGTCCCCCATGAGGGATACTGGTCTCAGAATCACTGAGAGGGCAGATTGACCTCAAGGACCTTCGGAAACCCACCTCCTGTGTTGCTGAAGTTCTCGGAGTCCTCAGGAGCTTGGGAGAAGCAAACCGGTCAGATGCGTCTTTGGTGCCTGCTTCTGCAGGGGAGTAACTCCTTTACTCCAAGGGAGATTCTTCCGTCGTCCAGTGTTGTGCAGGCAGTCGAAGTACTTGGTTTCTTCTTAGCAGAATCTTGTCCAGGTAAAATCTAAAGTCCTGTAGCCAGGTAGCCCATTTATACCCATGGGAAGGGGTTGTAAAGATTCTAGGGACCCTCCTAGGGGAGGGGCAGGACAGATGGGTGGCTACACCCATGTCCTTTGTCCAGTTTCTCACCAGAGCAGGAGCCAATGGCTCCCAGAACTGGTTTGAGCTGGACTATGCACAGGGACATAAAATGTGCCCCCAGTGCAGACTTTCTGGCACTCTCAGAGTGCACCCACCCAGCCCCAATACACTAAACCCTGTCTGGGAGGTGGTCACACGTCCCTGTGACAGGATGCCTATTGTCATGCCTTCCTCTGCTGGAGCTTGGCTCAGCAGCAGGAGAGCAGAATCGTGTCTGTGGCTGGCAGCGTCCATTTTGTGCTGCCCAGGTCGAGAAAGTTGGTACCGGGTAGACCGGTGACCCACAGTAGTGGTTCTAGAAGGGTGGAATCATACCTCCCACACCAGTTACTGGTGTGGAGGTATGATTCCAAGGTGTTTGACACCAAACACGACATGTTTCTAAGCAGCCGTTTTAATGTTAGCATTTACAGCGAGGTTATAATGCACTTAGACCTATATGTCTGGCTGCATCACAGACAACCCCGGAGAATGGTCTCCGAAGGCTGCAGAGGGGCCCTACTCATGCAGGGGCACCCTCTCACGTAAAACCCAGCACCCTGCCTTCATGATTGATAAGGCCTGCCATAGGGGTGACTGATGGGTTTTTAAGTGTAGTGATTTAGATAGATATAATGAACCTATATCTAAGTAAGTGGTGCAAGCACCAGCTTACACAGGCTGCTGTAGCAGACCTGTTGTGTCATTTTGAATGGCCTCTCATGGGTGGCATAATACATGCTTCAGCTCATGGGAGGCCTCTGGGGTACCTATGCCCTGGGTACATGGTGTACCATATACTAGGGACTTATAAGGGTACCACAGTATCCAATCTGGAGTGTACCTAAAGTACATGCATAGCAATTTAAGGGAGAAAGCAGATAGACTGGGGTCCTGGATAGCAGGATCCCAGTCAGACTAGTCAAAAACCAGGAAAACACCTGGAAAAAAGTGGGGGTAACTTTGCATTCAGATCCTACCTTCCTACACCCGGCTTTACACAATTCGAGGAAGATCCTTTTACGGCCAATTTTAAGGGAAACAAAAATAAGGACTTGCAGAGCGGCTGTCATAAAATGTCTCAGCGGTTCCTCTGTCCAACTGTCTGGTAAGACTATTAAATTCTTGAACTTAGCAGCACAAGAACTTGAAAAGAAGGACTCAGCGACAAAAGAACTTGGAAAGAAGGACAGATGACCAGCAATCCATCATGCAGTCGGGCTGAGTCCTTTTTAGAACTTTTAATTTTCACTTTCTTTTTCTCCCCTTCTCCTTTTCAGCACAAGCACTTTACTCAAAACAGGAGGCACAGATATGTCAATAACTAATTTTTAAAGAATTGTGGTCGAAGTAGCTTATAACAAATTGTTGGATCCTGGAATTAATTACACCACGCGCGGGTCATTATTATAAAAAAATGCTTTATTGTAATTTTTTATCCAGTACATCTGCGTTATATTGTATATCTCATGGCGGTATGTTCCACCCTTTTTATGATTTTAAGAAATCAAATAAAAGTATATTACTAAAAAGACTGACATATGTTGCACAATTAGTGTGAGAGATGTAGGATAAGTGATTTGAAGAAGGAGATCAGGCTCCAACTGATGACATAAATCCTGTATTGTTTGACTATTCAAGCAAAATTTCTGGACCACATTTCTTTCTTCCATGGTCAGAAATTCTGGAAATGGATGTTACACTGGAGGCTGTCATCTCCTCCCTCTCCAAAGTTACTTATTTGAGGAGTGAACATGATTTTGTACATTGCTCGCAGTGTCCAGGGTGACATATAGGAAGAGTAAGCCAAAACTCTTCATAAAGCATTACATATAATTCCCATTATCATTGTCTACTGTTCATCATCTACCAATAATCCCCAATATGGCCTTCACATGTGTCTGTAACAGAAATGTGCACATCACCAATTCCGAAATTAAACATTTGCACAAAACTAAGGTTTTCATGACATTTTTACGTCAAAAACTGTCAATTGCAGTGTACACTGCCCTGCACACTTTTTGCCTTTATGCACAGTAATGCACCAGACAGATGATTTTTGACTGAACATTACATGGAAAGGGAGTTTTTCAAATGTAAACATGTTAGCCCTCATTTGTTGTGGTGGTGACGCACTTAACAGTCACCAATACTGTACTTCAAACCGCTAAAATGGCAGATGCCTGACCTCGCATATGGGTCATTTGGAACAACCTCTGCCGGCCGAAGTTGACCACGCGGTGGGCGGTTGCTTCCATGGCAGACACAGCCATAGGCTAACGTTGGTGATTGTGAGGGTCGTGGTCCAATGAATCTGTGCATCTGCGCTGATGACCTCGTACGTTGCATGCATGTACGCTGCGGTTTGAAAAAAAACTCACTTGCTTCCTGACACTGCTGCTATCAAGTCCTCCTCCACTTTAGCTGCTGTTTGTCACCTCTGGGAGCAATCATGCCAGGCCAATCAGATGAGAGGGCCCGTCCCTTCTCTCCAGAGTAGCTGGAGACCCTGGTTGAAGAGGTAATCCCCTATATGGCCCGCTCTATGGCTCACCAGAACAACAGGTAACTCTTTCAAAGAAATGTTTTACTTTGTTCAACTTCATCTTTTTAATTCCCATTGGCTATAATGTACCTCTGAGTTTCAGAGCGAATCCATGCTTTTTTGGGAGAAATTGAGTGTTCCCTACATGTAATGGATTATGGGGCTCTGTACTTTGTGGAGTGACCATCAGCATTGTAATGTGTGATAAGCCCTATGTCCTACTTGAGTTGCATGCATATATCTATGCATGTCTACATTTCATGGTACCTATGATAACTTACTAAATCTGATCATAGTATATGTGAAAATAAATGTATAGGCTGTACAGCATGACCTGTGTCTGTAAACTGTAACAACCAGTTGAGGGTGATGTTAGCCATGTGTACAGTCCCACAGATCACTCAGCCCACATCAGGCTTTGCAAAGTTGTTGTCTGGGAGCTAGCTATACTTCACAGACCTCTTCAGAGTCCCATACAACCTTGAGGTCACGTATTTGATGGCCAGAAGATTCACTCCTATGTATTGAATTTGTGGAAATGTGATGTTCATGTGGGATCAGTAGGCACAGCCTGCAGAGAGCAAGGCCTGACAATGACTTGTAGCCAGTCAGGGCCATGGCCCAGGCTGGGGCAGAGTTACTGTGGCAAGACAACTGATGCACAGAGTAATCTCCCTGTAGATCTGCAGATCCATGGATGTTCCCAAATTAGTTTTATTAAGCAATGGTGGCCCTGATTGCTGTTATATGGCTTTATTTGGAATGGTGACTGAGGTAACCCAATGACTTGATACTTCTTTCCATTGACCCACATTGTCAATATGTGTCTTTTACTTATGACAATCCCCATACTCCCACAGGTCTGTTGTACCTTTTCCATAAGTAATGTTTCCACTGTACAGGCCTATTGCACACCTCACACATTACCAGTGTAGAGTGTTGGTTAAATCTGAAGAGTTTTGGAAATATTATTCACCAGTTTTGTTACATTCAAACCAATGAAACATCACATACGTATGTTGAATGTCATCCCTGTTTCAGTGCCACATATGGCAAAAGGTGTGTCCTGTGATGGCAGTACATACCACAGAATCCCAATCTGATGTAGTATAGTATCCGATTAAGTAGTCCTCATGTCCATAAATCACCAGAGAGACAACTCTCAGTGAAACACGTCAGCCCTGACGTTTTGACCTATGTCTCAGGATATTGTCTACACTATGGTACCAGGCACTATGGACTGTATGCATCAAGTCACTGAACCTGGCTATAAAGGTGTCTGTACAGTCTTGCACAAGTAGTTCGCCCTTCAGAAGGTCTCAATAGTGTGTTGTGTGTCATAGTACCTCACATTAAAGTACATGTAATATTGCCCTGGGCTACATGATGTTAGTGGGCTAGCTCAGTCAGTGTAGGTTATGACCAGGGTTGAGGATAGTCAGCAGTTGACCATAAAAGTGTGTATTCATGCTTTTGTTGTGCTTAGTAGGTGACATTTACACATGTATCATGTTGTGTGTCATAGTACCTCACATTAGAGTACATGTAATATGGCCCTGGGCTACATGATGTTAGTGGGCTGGCTCAGCCAGTGTAGGTTATGGCCAGGGTTGAGGATAGTCAGCAGTTGACCACAAAAGTGTGTATTCATGCTTTTGTTGTGCTTAGCAGGTGACATTTACGCATGTATCATGTTGACTATTGATGAATGCTTGTGCTAGGTGCATAGAAAATGTGTATCAAACAACCAGATATCCAAATACTTGCAGTTGCAATCTGTTTCGTCATCTATTGCATCTATACAGGTCAGCGCCCATCAGAAGAAAGACCTTTGGAGAGCCATCGCCTAGAAGGTGCGGACCCTGGGGGTCTTTAACCGGTACAGCATCCATTGCAGGAAGAGGTGGGTGGACCTGAGGTGTTGGACCAGGAAGATCATGGAGGTCAAGCTGGGGAAGTCCTCCCACATGGATGGGGCACATGCCGGACCCTGACCCCCTAATGGCCAGCATACTGGTGGTGGCGTACCCGGAGCTTGATGGGCAGTTAAGGGCCCAACAGCAGCGACAAAGGGGTGAGTCCTGGCCAGAGTCATACATGTTAAATTACCAACTTTGAGTGCTACAGGCAGGCATTTTCCCATCAATATTGGGGGTGACCCATGTGCAACACACAAGATGAGTCATTGTTTGTGTAGGTCTGGTAGTAACTGCATGGTGCTGTGCTGTGCCTATTGTCTTAATGACCAGGATAACAGCAGACAGCTGGCTGAGTGAAGTGATAAATCAGGTCATGTGTTTAGTTGCTTTGGGTGACAGGTGAATCACAAAGGCCACTTGTCTTCCTTGTGTAAGGAGTGATGTTCCCTCACTACTGTCTCTCATGTAATGGTGGCCCTATTACATGTGGCAAGGAATACAATGCACTCTTTATGCAGTGACAAGCAAACACTTTGCATTGGTAAGTTGTGTTTCAACAGTGACATGAGCGTGCAAACATCACTGATGCCATTAGCATTAGTGCCTACATGTTGCCCAATGTATATTTACCTGTTGTTAGTTCATCTGCAATAGTGTTTCAAAAATCATTCACTGACCGGTGACATGCATCAGGGAGTGAGATGTAGAACTGTAGAGATCATATGTGAGTATCTACACTCATCCTTACAATGCAATCTCAGTTTGCAATACCAAAGAGTGCTGTGATGTGCCATCCCATTGGGACTCTAGTGAGCCCACATCTTCATGTCATAGATATTCACGGACACCCAACAACCTTCAAAGGTGCATAGGCCTGTAGGAATGCAATCTATGAATGGAGTTATCCCCTCTACCAAGCAAGATTGGGGATGTTCATATGGCTATACAAAGCCTCGTGCTGTTTGAATTTGGAGGGCCCGATTCACAAAGGTAAACTGAGACGAAAGTCTAACTTTACAGCTTTTGGCATTCACTAAGGGCATTTACTACTCGTAAATGCCTTTTGTGAATACCAAAAGTTGAACTTGATGACTTTCGGTATTCACAAGCTAAACTACCTCAGTACAGCTTTCATTACACTTTTCAGGTGGTGGACATATGATGAAGTTTTAAGTCAAAAGTCTCATCCTGTGTGCAAAGTGCATTTGCATGCAGCATGATTTGTACCACAACACATATTGATGGTACATTGGTCTTTAACTTGACCTTCATGGCATCCTGATGTGATATGAGGCAAAGGAAGATCTGTTGAAAGCTGGACCTTATGTGAACAGTGTGTAAATGTAAAAATTGTATCCATCCTATTTGGTAACATCATTTTACTATGATATACTACAAGTGCCAAAGCATGCAAGGTGAACAACTATTGTAGTATGGAAATACGGATTGAATGTAGACAAGTCCATCAATGCATTTGGAGCTATCTGAGATTTGACATAAGTAGAAGCAACTTTTAGCAGGCTATGTAGCAGGCATGCATGTGCTCATGCTAAATGTGAAGCCTATAGAGTACATCATGAAGCTGGTGTGATATGTGCACTTAATAAATGTTTTGTGTTGATTTGTGATGGTCAGGTGTGGAAAAACAGTTGCAATTAACCCATTTTACATGTCATTTCAGATTCATCCAGGGAAGACGAAAGAGAAGGGGCCAATGTCTGTTCCTGATGTGACACGTCAGACAAGGAGGGATACAGTGACCAAGAGGGTGTGAGGAGTGCCACGGAGGACAGCAGCTCATCATCATCCTCCGGTGAACACTACCAAATGGTAGCAGACTCCACAGGATTAGTACCACCCTCATCCTTGTCCACCACCCCCAGTTCCATTGTCACCCTCCCTGTTGTCCCCCAACCAGTTATGCAGGCACGTTCCCCTAGAAGGGGAGCCATCTCCTTCACCCCAGGTACCTCAGGCCCTGCCCCTGTTATCCCTGCTGCCCTGAGTAAGGAGGATATTGACCACCTGAGGAATATCTCTGCGGGGCAGGCTGCACTCCTGAGTACCATCCAGGGACCAGGCAACCAGCTGACACAGATGATGGCCTGCCTGGAAGGCATTCACAGTGCAATATCTGGCCTACAGACGTCTTTTCTGGCTCTGGCCTCCTCCCTCACAGCAGCCCTTCACCCATTCTAACCAACCTCCTGCCCCTTCCCATCCAAATTCCCTATTCCCATGCCTGTCCCAAGCACACATATGCACTCACACACTTCATCAGACCCAAGCACCTCAAACAAACAAAGACACACACACCCCTCACCATCACCAGGGGGAGAGGAGTTGGCCTAATGGCTAGGGCGGTCGACCTCGAATCTGGGGAACTGGGTTCGAGTCTCTGCAATGACGCTGAACATCCTGTGATTCTGGGCAAATCACTTTATCTCCCCGTGCCTAACAAAAATGAATGTGTCCTCATGTAATGCAGCTGGTGCTATATAAAGCGTTCTGATACCCAATTTGGGTCAAGTTCGCGCTATATAAAACTCTGTAAAATAAAATAAAAATTAAAAAATTTAAAAAATCCCCACCACGCCCATACCCCCAGACACCACATTAACACCCACAGACCCCTCCATAACCACACCCATATCCCCAGATACCACACCAACACCCAGAGTCCCCTCTACAACCACACCCATAGCCCCAGACACCACACTAACACCCACAGACCCCTCCACAACCACATCCATACCCCAGACACCACACTAACACCCACATACTACTTCACAACATCCAGCATATCTACATCATACACAACAAAGAAATGCGAACACTCACAGTCACCCACACAACAGACACCAACACAACACACAGTTGATACAGGAAACACACCTCTCACTTCCACTCCCTCTACCTCCCACACCCAGCTCCATCCAAAATATCCTATCCTCTTTCCCCATGAAGATGTCTTGTTTGCCCTTACTCCTGTGAAAACAGACCTGCCATCCCAAAGTCCCAAAAATCTCTCCCTAAGCCCATTCCATCCCTTCCACATCCCAATATACCCCTGAGAAGCCTGATCCCCACCCACTAAACCCAGCCCTCCCACCAAAAGGCCCAAGAAACCCCCTCCCAAAGCCCCACCTATCCCTTCTACATCCTAATCCACCCCTGAGAAACCTAAACCCAGCCCTACCACCAAAAAGCCCAATAAAACCCCTTGCAAAGACCAACCCAAACCTTCCACATCCCAATCCACCCCTGGGAAACCTAAACCCAGCCCTACCACTAAAAAGTCCAAGAAACCCCTTTTCAAAACCAAACCCACCCCTCCCTAAATCACAGCCCACCCCCCTCCCAAGTACCATTTTCGAGGTGCCTGCTATGCCCAATGGATGCCCCTTTGTGAGGAGGTTCTCTGGCAGTGTCAGTAAGGGAAAGTTTGGTGCACAGCATTGTGCTGTGGCACATGATTCTACAATGTACTGGCCATTGGCCTTTGTTGGACATTATGGTTATCCTACATTCATTAAAACTTTTCATAGTTTTGAAGACATTGGTCCTGCCATTACTTTTCTAATTATTTGATGTTATTGTATAGTTAGTGGTGTGTGACCACAGTTGTGTTAGTTTCATCCCTAATTGTTGATCCACTTGAAGTGGTTAGTATGATGTGATATTGGAGCCAGTGCTGGAGTTACACAGGACAAGGAGAAATGTGGGATGAAATCCAATCAGGGCTGACATTGCATTAGGTGTTATATTATATGATAAGTATTTTAACTTGGCCTGGCCGCTTTCAACATCATTTAAGTTGCGCTTCTCCCTATGATGTATGTTGGATATGTGATTGATGTGTTGAAGTTAGATATTTGTTTATCCACACATGGAGGGTGTAAATTGTCATACCTTTGTTGACATTTGAATGGACATGTGTCATTTTCCCTGTGTGTACCTTACACCTATTTTATCTAGATATGCGACAAATGCTGTTAGTGCTTTGTTTGCTTTCATGACTTGAACTTACACATTATCTACAAATGCATGGCACCTGGCTATGCTATTGGTTGTCCCTGATAGACTTCAATCCACATGTCCTGCGCACATAGAGGTTTTCAGGCATGTGCCAAATAGGCGGGGCCCTGGGCCCCTTCGTCTCAGAGCTCTCCCTGGTCAAGGCATACTTATTCTGCAGAGAGAATTTACATTGTGCCCTTTAAGTGCTTCTCACACTGATTATTTGTAATGTCATTTACTGACATTACCTTTTAATGTGGGTGATGGGTGAAAGTCCAATAAGAGTTGTATCAGAGAAGGTGTGTTTCAGTTTAATGACACATCCATACAGATATCTATTTGACATCACAACAGGACCTATGATGTGTGCAATGTGAGGGTGTCAGGAAGATTGACTGGTGTGATCTTGATGAGGAGGTGCTGTTCTGTGACACAATTTAATGCATACATCACTATCACTGATTGTGAGATGTAAACACATGTCCATTTGTGTACAGTGTCCCTGTGCAGTGTCATTGACTTAGCCATAGACAGCATCATACAGATGTATTTGGGTTATACATTTCAAACAATCTCAAACAGGGTCCCACAAAATATGTTTGAGTAAGGGACCCCAACCCCCTTGCCAGTTCCATGGTGAGGTATTGATTTGCTGAGGAGTCTATGGAAACAGGTAAGAGTATGACTTACTGTTGGTTGTGTCCGCAACGGTGTCAGTTTTCAATGTGATTAAGCAGGTACAGCAGCAGTAGGACTTGTGTGATCGGCTTCATGGCCGCACTGGATGTGTAGAGCTGAGTACAGGTGAATTTTGGCCATATATCACTCCCTTTCGACCAGCTCAGATGTGGTGGTTGGACCGCCACGTTCGGGCCGGCTGTAAGGCAACTCGTAATTGGGACAGCAGTTACACTGGCAGTCCGCCCTCCATCAGACTCATTGGCCTACTCTGATGCCGCCTGCTGGCTTGATTTCCTGGCGGTGTCAGCAGGACCGCAGCAGTCTTTCATCTATGTAACCGCATGTCTTGTAATACGGCAGTCGGACCGCCAGCAGTGCGGCGGTCAATCCAATGCCACGGCGGTCCTAAGACCACCAAACTCATAATCAGGCCCTTAATTTTTATATTTAGAACTTTATATTTGTGGGTATTTATTAGAGTTAAAATATTAGTTCTGGCAGGACAAAAACTCTCAGTGTTTGGTTTCTCTCTATGTAATGGTTTCCAACTGACGAGATCAAGTGGTTTTTAATTTTAATTGTATGGTGAGTGATGTTAACTGCCAAGAATTAGACTATATGACCCAGTATTAGCAGTGAAATCAGCCACTTGGCTAAAATTGCTAACAGTTTAAAAATGCCTATGTTGCATCAGTTGGTTGGAATAACAATGAGATGCATCGCTTTGAATGAGCCACATGGTCATTAGTTCACTGCATATGTAATAATATAATTCTTTGGAATGCACAGTCAGATTTTAAAGATTATATTTTCAAAAACTATGCAGTTTACCAGTAAACAGTGTTAATTCACTTTTAGGTAACTCCATGATTACTATTCTACAGTATAATTTGCCTTATATGATGTTATTATACCTTTTTTGAAATTGAGAAACCTTGACAGACAATGCCTGTGCATATTATGTATTCTCTTTTGTCTTTAATGTATAGTATTTTCTTTATGCTTTTATGGGAAAATGAGCACTATGTTTTGTAACTAGGCAGTGACGAAGACCTGTTTGGGTTGAAGCGTGTTGCCATTAAATATTACTGAAACTGACATGCTTTGGAATGACTGTATCTCTCTGTCCTTTCTATCATTATGAGGTTGCTGCATGCGATGACTGCACACTACAAGCGACAGTCACAGGGCTGCTTTACATTATGCTGACATTCTCTTCTTCCTTACCACAGCCTCTTTCTGTCTTTTCAACTTCTTCTCTCTCACCAGAAGCTATCTTTTTGCAGTGCTCTTCCCACATGATTGTGTGTTGGTTTTTTAGATGAGCAAGTTGGCCCGGTCCCCCTATGTACACCTAGCTTACCAAAACAGGGAGGAGAGTTTTGGTATTGTGCCAAAGCCTAAAAAACATTATGAGGTGGTGCTAAACTGATTTGTTTGCTTTTCACTAGGGTTAACAGTGACTGCATTATGGGTGGTGATTGGGGTTGTTGCAGGTTTATGGGTCTTGTAAAGATGGAAGCAGACGGTGTTGGTGGAACTACATGACTTAGAGCAGTTTGAATAGAGTTTATCTGTGCCTTCCCTGTGACACTCTCGCACTCATATTCGCATGCTTCTCATCATCAACCCTCACTTCAAAGGCTTTCAGGAACTTTGCTTTTTCCTCATCTCTCATGTTTGGTCTTGCTTAGGTTCCAATCCATGTCAAGATCATAGAAAGGGGGTTTTGAGAAGATGGGGGAATACTCTTTCTTTTTCTTGTAACAGATTGTGAAGCTGATGTGTCCAATGGAAGAGCAGTCATAAAAATATTCTGTTCTGAAGCAAGTTCAACACCCTGCTCTGCCTGTACTGAAATTCCATTAGAAGACATGGCGTAAAGGCATAATCCCAGGCATTATGCATAAATTTCATTAAGAGAAATTCCCAGAATGATGGGACTTACACCAGAGTAATTACAATTTTGCCTGGGTCTATTAGGAAGTTCGGGCCTGATTTATGAACAGTTTGCGAGTCTGTAACCAGTTATAAACTGGTTAGAGACTGCTAAATATGCTTTCCTAAATTATTGTTTCCTAAAGTTGCACACAGTACGACTAAATACCAATTTTTTTATTTTAGCTAAAGAAATTACCGAATTTCTAAAAGTGATTTCCAAATAGCGAGTCGCTATTTCCATTAAATGGGAGCCCAAAATGTTATGTGATCTTTGTCAATGGTTGCAATCTCTGCTGTAGTGAGGAGGATGCAAATTTTAGGAGCTCAGCAGAGGAGGAGGAGAACAAGGATATTCCGGCAGAAGGTGACTATTTGCCGAACTGAGGTGTATGCAAGATACAGATTTATGAAAGAGGTTATTTTTAGTTTGATTGATGAATTGGACCCTGTATTAAGTATGCCTACCATGTGCAGTGTAGCGATACCTACACATATTCAGGTATTGTGTAGTTTACATCTACTAGTTTTCAGTAGCTACCAACGCATTGCAGCAGTTCCAGGTGGCATTTTTCAAAGTAGATTATGTAGGGTTTTCTACAAATCTCTAGAGGCAATACTGTCTAAAATGCATACCCACATTTCTTTCCCAAGCAACCCTGCAAAGTTAAACAGTACCAAAATTCAATTGTGTGCAGTAGCACATTTTCCTCAAGTGCATGTTTGTGTAGAAGGTACACACACATTTCAGTTTGCTTCCCTACAGGCAAACAAGGAGCTTTGTAGAAAGAACCTTTGGCTAACTTAAAGACAGATTTTGACCTGAAGTAGTGGTGCCTTGGAGTATGAACCTACCTGTGCTGTAAGATTATTGTCACATGTGCAATGCTATACAACTTAACGGTGCATAGGAGTCTACACTTTGAGTCAGCAATTGATGATTCGGAAGAGGAAAATAAAGGAATTCCCCCTCGCTTGCCTCCTCCAGGATGCAGCAAGAGCAGGAGAGGGACATGCACGTCAAGATGATCTGACTAATAACTATTTTTAAGTTACTATTTTTGTTACAAATATACATAAAAACATCATTTTAAATGTGATGCATAGTAAACAAAAAGTATTCTGTTCATTCACAGATTATGTATAAGATGGAGAAAATATCTACTCAATTTTTCTTTGCCAACAAAAATGTTGTTTAGAATTTTTTGTAATGTAAATGTAAAATAAAGCAATTATTATTTTGCATGCTATGAATCTTTCCACAGTTTATGTGACTATGTATGCCTTTGATGTCCACTACTTGTCCTTTGTAGAGAACGCTGGTTGTGCCTTGCTTGCCCTTCAAAAACTGTGGCTTCTAATATTCATAGATGTAGCAGGTTCACCCACTGACATACTGATGTAAATTGAGCCCTTCTCAGTTTCACCAACAGACTTTGAGGGTCTATTTCCAACATCAGCAGTTTGCATTTCTTCAACAGTGTTGGTTATTTGTCTAAGGCTCCTTGCAACAACACCACTGAGGTGTACTAACTCAACCTTCATGTTAGCTATTCTCCCTCACATTGCTGATGTCACTGAAGCCAATCTTTCCACAGAATGTTCAAATTATTGTAGACGATTGTTGGTGGGCCTCTGTTGACGCATGTGTGAGACCTATGTCATTTGAGTATGGCATATCTTTTTCTTGCAACAGTTACATGCTCAAACCCTGTTCTGGTTACATCATTGCCTTCTCTAATGGCTCTTTCCATTCTTCCTACCCTTCTGCTTAATTCACATGTTGCTCTATGCTGCCTACTTTGTATTTTCAGCTTGGACTGCTCCAATACATGAGATTGCTCATAAGTAGGTGATGTTTCACAGATGCCTTGCATCTTAGACCTCAGTCTCTGTTTTAGAGATCTTCTTCTTCTATGCACTACAGATACTGATGGCATGCTTTGCTCTTTATTGTCAGCTGAAGTGGCATGAATGACAGTGTATTCTACTACAGTTAATAAGTTGAACTGAATGCCTGTTCCACTCTCTGTGTCCCTGGGAATGTAAATGACAGTTTCTGCCTGGTCTGCTTCAGTGGGTCAGGATGTTTCATCCACATCTTGAGTTTCAGGTTGATTATTATTAGAAGGTTGATCTGTAGCAAGTTTGAAAAAGATGAAAGTATTTGTTTAATAGTGATGTAATTATATTTGAAATGTATCATTACTTATAATTGTTTTTGTTCTTTACATAGATTTTAAATTTCAACATCAACAATTATGTTTTGTTTAGAACAACACACCTGGAAATGTAAATGCCTATTTGGTATGGGAATGTTTTTATAAGCTACATTTGAACTACATTACTGACAATCCATTGTATCAAACACTATGAAAAACCGATATGTATTTTTAAAACAATGTTATATTAACTTCATTTGATTGAATGTTGTTCACTGTTGTTCAGTTATTAAATCAAAATGTTTCAAAAACACAGAGATCCACCCTTAAATAGATTACAGAAAAATGTACTCACAGGTCACGTGTGTTTCCTACAGTGGTTGGAAGCACACAGTGTTTATTTAAATACCCCTCACACACCAATAGGGCCCTTGGTGTCATGCTTCATCATGGGGGTCTTCCCGCCCCGCTGCAGGATGGGGCGTGCTACGACCTATGACTACGTGGGAGCACTGATTTTCAGGACTATGTGTGGTGTAGGAAAATGTGAATGGAAGGGTCAGGGGTGAGTGATAAAAGTGTATTAAACAGTACCAGGCTCCTATGGACTAGAAACTTTAATATTCCTTAGAGCTGGTACTGTTAAAAGAATGGGTCGGAGGTATCCTGCTTTAATGAGCGATCCCTCCTGTGTATGTCAACATGTTTCGAAGCTCACAGGCTTCTTCTTCAGGACAAAAACAGATCCCGTCTGTTCTCACTATGCTATTGAAACAATGTCGGTTGAATAGGTGAATATGTAAAGCGATATATATACAAGTAGTGTTACTAAGCGAAGAGGCCACTACTTGCCCCGAGGCCACCTCCCCAAAAATAATTAAAAATAAAAAATAAATTAAGGCCGGCCCCGGGGATGGGGTCCCCGGGGCCTAAGGAGGCCTTAGGAGGGGGGCCACGCAGCCCCCCTCCATGAAAATTTAAAAAAAAAATAAGGTGGCAATGACCCGGGGGGAGGCAATACCTAAGCGAGGCAGTGTCCTGGAGTTAAATATGACTGTAGGCACCCTTTCCACCCGTTCTAAGGCTCATGGAGCATTGTCTCCAAAAACAAATTACCATATAGAATACCTAGTGGGTATTGTATCTTGTGCATGACTGTGTGTTTCTGTAAAGTTTAAATATGTTTAATATATATAGGGAAAGGTGTATTGAAGAATGAGTGGGTGTATAAGTGTCTGAACGGATGATTTAGTAGGTGCGTGACTAACTCTATAAGTGAGTGATTAAACGTATCTTACTGAATGCATGGGTTAGTGACTAAACTGGGTGAATGTCTGTATCCGTCTGTCTGTTGCTGTGTAAGTGGCTGCGTGGGTTTGTGAATAGCTACATGAGTGTCTATATGAGTTATTGATTGGTTGTCTGAGTATCTGTATGGGTGCCTGAGTGTTTGTGTGGGTGGGGTGTGTGCAACTCTGTGCATAGATGTGTGAGTGGGTGATTCACTGGGTGGATGGTTTCAAGAGTGCATCTCTGATAGACTGTATGGGTGGGTAAGTGTGTGTAAGAGTGTGTTAGTGAGTGAATGTATGTCCCAGTGGTACATGTGTGAGTAACTACATATGTGAAAGGCAGTATATATGTGTGTTGGAGTATATAAATAGCTATAAGCGAGAGTGTGTGATTGTGAGAGTGACTGTATGGATGAGTGTGTGCTTGTATCAGAGATTGTATAAGAGCGTAAGAATGTGCTAGTATTTGTATGAGTAAGTGAGCTGGTGTGTGTATAACTGTATAGGTGAGTAAATGGGTGTGTGCTTAATTTTTTGCATGACTGACTAGGTGTGTGAGTACCTCTATGGATGAGTGGCGGTGTGTGAGTGTTTATATAGGTGTATGAGTGCATATAATAGTCCTGTACTGAGTGACTATAAGTATGAGTGACTGTACGGGTGAGTGAGTAGATGTGTGTGTGTAGACCTAAGAATCAGTGAGTGTGTATATAGTAATTGGTGTTGGAGTGTCTATGGTTTTGACAATGGCAGTCTGTAATTTACAGTGGGTGTATCAAAAGGTATATTAGGGTGTGAGAAGATGCATCAAATTATCACATGGATGATGTCATCAGTGATGTCATCAGTGATGTCATTTGAGATGTCATCAGTGATGTCATCAGTGATGTCACTGACCATGTCATGAGTGATGTAATATGTGACGTCATCAGCAGTGCATTGCGGGGCGCGAGTTATAGTTACCTGAACTAACTATAACGGGGAATTTCACGGGTTTTGTACGTGTGCAATGTCCAACTAACTATAACTGTCCCTAAAACCTATGGTTTTTCAGTGAATTTGTAAGGTTTTTTAAATGCTAATTTCTAACTATAACGTGCCTGAAACCTATGGTTTTTTCAGTGAATTTCAAAGGTTTTTTAAATGCTAATTCCTAACTATAACATGTCTGAAACCTATGGTTTTTTTCAGTGAATTTCAAAGGTTTTGTAAATGACAATTTTTAAATGTATTAATTGTTATATTTATTTTTTGATACTGATTTACTACATTTTTTTAAACTATTTATTTTTAGATATTTTATTTTTTAAATACATTGTAATTACATTATACATTACATTACAAAATATACTTTCTCAGAATGAATTACTTTAGTTTAAATACTTTGCAAATAGGCAAAAAAACTTTTAAGTACATTAGTTACAGTTGTTGCAATGGGCAACACAATTTCAAACACAATGCAACATTGAGCTCAATGTGATACTGATTTACTACATTTTTACCCCTATCCTTTGGGGTCTGTGGGGGGACCCCAACTCCCCCACGGACCATGCCGGCTCCCAGCCTCCTGCGGGAGCCGGCATTGCTTTTCCACATGGGGAGTTGCTAAAATGCAGCTCCCTGTGTGGAAAAGCAATTGTCTTTGGTTTTTGGAAGAGAGAGCAGGTTTCCTGCTCTCTCTTCCAAAAACCAAAGCAGTTTGCTATGGCAGGACGGGAGCCGCGAGGCTCCCGCCATGCCATAGCAAACTACAGTGTTCCGGGGGTAGGCACCCCGGGACACTGCAGGAGCCGGCCCTGGTGGGTGGCGTTCCCCAGGGCCATCAAGGGATCCAGGAGGGGGGCCGCGCGGCCCCCCTCCCAACATTTTGAAAGCCCCGGGGAGGTGGTGATCCCGGGGCTCTGAGGGTCCGTAACGGACCCCATATTTAAATCTTTAGTGCCCCGGGAAGGTGGCGGTCCCGGGGGCGTGTGGGGGGCTCGAGGCCCCCACACAGGTACTTATAAAATAAAAAAGAAGCCCCGGGGGTGGCGGTCCCCGGGGCTGCGGGGAGGCCGAGAGCCCTCCCACACCATTTGTTTTTAAAGCCCCAGGGGGTGGCGGTCCCCGGGGCTTGGGGGGGCCTTAGAGGCCCCCCATTCATTAAATTCATAACACCCCGCATGCCCCCGGGACTTGGCCCACCCGGGGGCCAATGATAGGATATTTGCTAAGATGCAGCTCCCCGTGTGGAAAAGCAATCTGCTTTGAATTTTGGAAGAGAGAGCAGGTTTCCTGCTCTCTCTTCCAAAATTCAAAGCAGTTTGCTATGACAGGACGGGAGCCGCGAGGCTCCTGCCCTGCCATAGCAAACTACAGTGTCCCGGGGGTAGGCACCCCGGGACACTGCAGGAGCCGGCCCTGGGGGTGGTGGTCCCCAGGGCCATCACTGGCTCCAGGAGGGGGCCGCGCGGCCCCCCTCCCCACATCTGCAAAGCCCCGGGAGGTGGTGGTCCCCGGGGCTTCGAGGGTCCAAAACGGACCCCCATTTTAAATTTGTTAGTGCCCCGGGGAGGTGGCGGTCCCCGGGGCGTGTGGGGGGACTGGAGCCCCCCCCACACAGGTCATTCAATTAAAAAAAAGAAGCTCCGGGGAGGTGGCGGTCCCCGGGGCTGCGGGAGGGCGGAGAGCCCTCCCGCACCATTTTTTATTTAAAGCCCCGGGGGTGGCGGTCCCCTTGCTTGGGGGGCCTTGGAGGCCCCCCTTAAAATCTAAACCCACCCCTGCATGCCCCCGGGACTTGGGCCACCCGGGGGCAAATTATCCGCGCACCCTAAGCGCATCCCGCCATTTTTTCTTTTCTTAAATGCTTTTTTCTGCCCAGGGGGTCCTTGTGGGACCCCCTGAGCAGACCTAGGGGGTCAGGGTGTTACTACCCTGCCCCCTTTGTGCGTTTTGCACACTTGTTTCTTGTGCTTTTCTTTTTAATCGGCGGGATCCGCGCACCCTAAGCGCATCCCGCCATTTAAAAAAAAAAAATGCTTTTTTCTGCCCAGGGGGTCCTTGTGGGACCCCTGGGCAGACCTAGGGGGTCAGGGTGTTTCTACCCTGCCCCCTTTTTGCGCTTTGCGCACTTGTTTCTGTCTCTCGGTTCTACCGAGGGACAAAATGGCTGCCAACACTTCCTGATTTGGAGTGTTGACAGCCACTTGACAGCCAATTAGCATGCAGCTCGTGATCGGGAGGGTACGCGGACCCTACTCGGCCATAGATATATATGTGACTTTACTTTTGATTTTCTCAGGAACTACTGAACGGATTTACACCATTTAAGCAAAAGGCACGACACTGAACCAAGGGCTACCTCTTTGCCAAATTTGGTGTAATTCCGTTCAGCAGTTCGGGCTGCAGCCGCGATGAAAGGTCCCTATGGAAAAATGAATGGGGAAAACGCGTTTTGGGACCCCCCTTTTTTCTCGGCCCCCGCTTGACGAATCACCCCGAGACTTTCAGGATAGGAGCGGACCGGAGCGCCCCAACAAGTTGGAAGCTTTCGTGAAGATTCGTCAACCGGCGCCAACGTTATTTGAAATAGAATGTTGCGGATTTCCTATGGAAAATAGGTCCTAACTATAACCATCTACTGGCGACCGCCAGTAGATATATATATATATATATATATATATATATATATATATATATATATATATATATATATATATATATATATACACATATATATATATATACACACACAACAGGAGCTGCCCATAAACCTAAGAAGGACAGGGTGACTATATTAACCATTTTGGTAATCATGACAGAATGGTTCCATCATGAGCACCAGTGCTCCTGTGCACATGACGGAACCATTCCTTCATGGGTACAGGGGCACTAAATCCCTCTGCTGCAGACAGCAAAGGGATTTCCTTTTTTTTGTTGGCCTCAGGAGGTGGGGAAGAGCTTCCCCAACCTCCCAAGGCACGCTGACGTCATTGCATTGAAAATGAAACTGAAACTTAGTTTTTAGTTTCATTGTTTCGGTGCTCGTGGGGCAATCTCAAAGCACCAAAACACTTGGGAGAGGTTTGAGGTTTGCAAGGGATTCTGGGTAACAGAACCTGATGAGAGCCACTCAAGTCACCCCATCCTAGATTTCTCTGGGTGTCTCGTTTTCAAAAATGTATAGGTTTGCTAGGTTTCCCTCGGTGGCGGCTGAGCTAGGGTTCAAAATCCACAGCTAGGCACTTTGCAAAAAAAGGGTCTGTTTTCACTGTAAAAATGTGTAGTGTCCACTTTGCATTTTGGGCCGGTTCCTGTCGTGGGCACTGGGCCTACCCACACAAGTGAGGTACCATTTTTATCCGGAGACTTAGGGGAACACAGAATTGTAGAGCAACTGTTATTACCTATTGACTTTTGATGCATTTCTGCCTTCCAAATATAAGACTATGTGTAAAAAAGAAGTCACTTTGAAAAATGTCCTATAATTCACATTATAGTATGGGTACCCACAATTTCGGAGATGTGCAAATAGCTACTGTTTCTAGACTCTATATTTTGTTCCCATTTTGGAAATACATAGGTGTCATTCATACCGATTTTTCACTGTTTTTATTTTCCCAAATAAATTGCTATCTACCTGGTACACAATAAAAAAAACATTGCAAGATGCTGCTCAGTTATTGGCTCTGGGTTCCTCTGGTTCTTGGTGAACCTACAAGTCCTATATATCCCCACAACCAGAAGGGTCCAGCAAATGTAACGGTATATTGCTTTAAAAAATCTGTCATACTTAGAAGAAGTTACAGGTGAAAAAACCTTGATGGATCTACAGTAATGACCACTTGCTGAATTCACAATTTTGTCTACTTTTCTGAAATGTATAGATTTTTAGGATCCAATATTGCTTTCATACCCATTTCTACCACTAACTGGAATGAGGTTGAAAGCACAAAAAATAGCAAAAATAGGCTATGTCCCAGTAAAATGCCAAGCTGTGTAAAGAATTTTGGTTTTCTGACAAAGGTCTGTCAGTCCCTGAAAGCTGGGAAGATGGTGACCTCAGCACCACATACCCTTTGTTGATACCATTTGCAGGGAAAAAAACAGACGCTTTCTTCTGCAGCACTTTTTTCCCATTTTTGGGTACCTTTAAAATCCCCAAGACGTTGGAAGAAAAGGACGCAAATTTGGTGTGGATACCTTATGTGGTCAAAATGTTACAGGGGCCTAAGCGACAACTACCCCAAATAGCCAAAAAAGGCTTAGCACGGGGGGGGGGGAAAGGCCTAGCAGCGAAGGGGTTAAAGAAAAACAGCAATTCTTCCCAGCGAGCATGTTATGCTCCTCCACCATTACATTCAATGGTCTCATTCAAAAACAAAATCAGGGGAAAACTAAGTAAACAGTAATGGATTCTTTCTATAACAAATACAATGTCCAAACAATGGAGACCTGACTATTTGTATATATTCACACATTAGAAATAGATAAAATACATACAGTTGCCATTTGTATACACAAGGTCTACAAAGCAATTATGAGATGCTCTGTGAAAAAAGTGATCACATGGTGCAATTGTCACAAACCAACACACAAAACAAAGTCCGGCAATGTGATTCAAACTGAAACGTCAGTAGAATTAAGAGGGCCCTAATTAAGGTGTAAATATTTCAATAGAATCATAAGAATTTCCATTAATTAATTAATCAATCATGAATTTCCTTATGAGCCCTAAATATTATTTAATTAGTCTTTGCGTCATATACTGTTGACTGCATTTTAACCTGAGCAAGGTTCCAAGGTCATTATCAGGACAAAAGAAGGGATATCCAGAGCACAAAGAGGAACTAAGGCTTCCAGCAAAAACAAATTAGGTAAACCTCCAATGGACAATGCAACCAATCAGAATCAGGATGCAGTAGTCCCGAGAAGCCACAACAGGGCTTATAGAGAAGGTGTGTAAAAATTCCACGGTATCCAAAATAATGGTGAAAAGGGCACAGGAGAGGCAACAATCCCTAGGAGGCTGGCTGGAAAATGATTGCTCCATAGATGAAGGAAAACTAGATAAATAAGTGTCTACTGGGCCAAAAGGTTCTAGTGGCAAAGGGAAATGACTTCCCTCAAAGGTCTCCAAATGGAGTATGGTGTATGGAAGACTCAACCTGTTTCCTTCTGAACCAGTTATAGCCCGGCACCTTTTGGCCAGATAGGCACTCGTTGATTCAGTTTTCCCTGTATATTAGTTGCCCTTTACCTATATTTCTCATGAGATCATCATGGGGCAATTCATGATGTTGCTTTCCAGCCCTTCAATCTCAGCAGCCAAACCAGATTTGTAATTGATTGGTGATGCAGTTTTACGATATTGGTGATGCAGTTTTATGATATTGCAGAAAGCGTGATAAGTTGTCTTTAGAGTTTCAAATCTCAGGTCCAAGCTGCCTTACCTGAGTGTCTGACCAAGGCCTTCCACTTTCTCCAGCCTGGTGATTGAGTTTATAACCACATGAAATAGTAGACCCTACCAAGTTCTGCTCATCACAAACACAGCTGTCGAATGTGATCTGGCAAAGTGGCTTCACTCCACACTGTGCAAATGAGCAGCACCGCCTAGCGATAAAAGCGTACCTTCTTTTGTCTCCAGGCCTGCTTCTAGCCCCAGGCCAGGGCTCTCTGCCAAAACTGTTCCTGTGGCTGCTCCACCTGTTGATAGTGGGCAAAGTCACCAGTATCCACCTTCTTTGTCTGTCCCTAGACAGTCACACAATGCTGCGCCCATCACCCCTCATCATTACCACCTTTGTCAGAGGTAAGTGGCTTTCTCCTGAATACTCGATCCCTTTGTCGCTCTGGCCTGCTATTTTTGCTGCTTCCCCGAGCATCTGGTTCTCCAAGGGCATACCATTAGATCCTACCTCTGGAAATCACTTGTATATGATAGGAACCATTGTCTCTCTTGGTTTGATAGGTATTGCTGGGAAGCCCAGAGGAGTCTCCACAGCGCTTTAAGCGCAATCCCTAGAGTTAGGGCGGCTATCGCCAAAAATAGGAGTAAAGCTTTTAAGACTGATCGTAACCAGGTGTGTTCTAATATCTCTGCAGACTCCTGGGCCGAGCATTTCAGCCAAGTGTACCACTCAGTCGATCTTGATAGCGAGGGATCTGCCCCCACTTTGTTTACACACTCACTGGATATTGAGTTCAGCATTGAAGAAGTTGCAGTGGCTATTTATGAGAGCCCGAAGTCTAAATCCCAGGGTCCTGATGGTGTCCCAATGGATCTACATAAATTGGAGGTGGACCTTTGGGTGCCTATTAATGCCAGTTTTGCAAATGTAGCCTGCAAAAAGGGTATTCTGGAGTTATTTCACTCAGCCATCATCGTGCCTATATTTTAAAAAGGCAATATGGCCTCTCCTAGCTGCTATAGCCTGATTTCTCTTATTGATTCTACAGTTAAAGTTATTGGCAGGGTGGTCCTTGACAGAATTATGTCTCAACTTACATCTCCTAATCGGTAAAAATACCATCGCAAAAAGAGGCTATGTTTATCTTGCTTTTATGGACCTTACCTGCACCTTTGATAGTGTGGTCAGGTCAAAACTTTGGGAGGTACTCAAAGCTAAGGGGCTGGAGCACGGCCTGGTGTTCTTTTTAAGAGCTTTTCACACCAATTTAAATGCTACCCTGAGATACAGGCACAACGGCGAATGTAGCGAGAAATTGGCCTGGGTGGACGTGCATGGCAAGGCTACGTGTTAGCACCAATTTTATTCTTATTTTATATCAATGATTTGGACTTTAATTTAGTCACCAATGGAAAGGACATACCAGTTGAGGGAGGGCAGAGCATCCCCATCCTCCTCTATGCGGATGATGCTGTTTTAATGTTCAGAACTCACAACGGTCTACCGTTACTTTTGGATCGTTTTGTAAATGTTATGGACAACCAAGGCTTGACTCCGAATTCCACTCAGGGCCTGATTAGATTTTGGCGGATGGTTTACTCCATCACAACGGTGGCGGATATCCCATCCACCAAAATATAAATCCTATAATAACCTATGGGATTTATATTTCAGCAGACGGGATATCCAACATTGCTGTGGCGGAGTAACCCATCCACCGAAATCTAAATCAGGCCCTAAGTCCTTTGTTATAGCCTGTCGCCATAAAAATATTCCCATTTCTAGAGCATACAAATCTTCGTACCTGGGGGTAACATTTGACTCCCAGGGGACTAGGGACCCGTGCCTGAAACAGAGGAGACTCAAATGTTGTGCTTCAGTTTGCTTTCTTTATAGTATCACCTCTAAATTAGGCAATAAGCCCATTGCACCTATGGTGGAGATCTATCAACCAAGGTGTTTACCAGTCCTCACTTATATGGCTAGTTTGTCAGGCCATAAGGAAACCATGTTCTTGCAGAGAGAGAATAGAGTGTGCAGATGAATTATTGGTGTTCTACCAGGCCCGTCTACATACTCTGTACATGAAGAGTTTGGTATACCTCATGTAGTTGATAAGATAATTCTAACACCACTGATGCTATGGTGCTCAATTTGGAAAAACCCTGAAGCAAATCAGAATATGATTATACTAGATTGTCTGTTATGAGACAGGGGCCTCTGTATCCAATGGTTTTTCATACATTACGGACACTAAGATAGGCAGACCTGATTTAATCCACCAACCTGCCAGCATTTCCAGTAGTGAAAACATCTGGGTTAAGACCAGAAACAGGGAGCTCAAGAATGGGGAAAGAGAATTGTTGGAGTTGAAGACATTTGCCAATAGGGATTATGTGCTGGTCCAAACTATAGCTGGTTGAAATTGTATTTGGAATAGGTCCCAAAATCAAGGGATAGGACCCTATTGACTAGATTCAGGATGGGTCTGATAAGAAGTCAGCTCTCATTCCCCCTGGGTCTGAATTCTATCTTGGTATGCTCCTATGATGGGCACTCATTGCAAACTCTGGTGCATTTTGTAATTTTCTGCAGATTTTACAGCTGATTTACCAAGAGTTTAATAATTCCAGTCCTTAGAGATGCCTCGATTCACTAGTATGATGTGGCCCTCCTATTTATACAAAGGCTTTCTTCTTTGGAAGTCTGATTAGGTGTGGCCACATTTCTGAAGTGTGCCCTCTGGCATAGATTATCCATGTCACTGCCTGGATTTTAAACTCTGTATTAGCCAGATTGTTCTAGTTTACATGATGTTCTGTCTTACCATTTTTTCTTGCATTTTGTTTGACTACTTTGGAATTCAAACTCCGTTTTGGACTGTAGTAGGAAGTTATTGGATGGTGTTATGTGATCTGGAATGTTGTTTTGTTTTATAAAATTGTAACATGTTTTATGTGTATGTGCTTTAATGATTCTGTATTTAGGAATCAAATAAAGTAATAAAGAAAAAAAGAAAGATATGGTATTCTTAATTACATTTTGAATTAAATCCTAAATTATTTTAAGTATATAAAACATTTTTCTCAAGGTCAAATCAAAAAATTAATTGCTACCCAAAGCAAAAACGTTTTTTATTATGCATTAATATTCATTAAAAGTGATGTGATAAATAATTGAAATTAATTTACCTATATTTACTAAAATGAATTGTTATATTCATTTTTTAATGCAAAAAGTTATTAAATATTTTATACTTATTTAAAATATGTACTGCTTTTGTATATCATTAACATTCAATTGTATTATTTTATGTTTGTTACTATTTGTAATAATTTAATGTAAATTAACATTATTTCCTATGAGGTTTACATTTAAGTCCCAGCCTGCATTATTTTCTATGAGAAGGTGTTGCACTTCCAGGTGATGGCCATGAGTTGAGCTAGTGTTACTACTGTTTTCCTTGCAGTAACTTGCACTTGGAAGTTAGGCTCTACTCCCTTTTTCATGAGGTAGAAACGTGTAAGTCCACACTGGTGACTAAATCTATATTCTAATTTTGTAAAAAGCCAAAAGTAGTAAAGTTACTCAAAAGTGTAAGAGCAAATTTACACTTGAAAATTTGTCATAAGTCTAAATTATCTTCATGAACAACCCTGTTAGATTTTGAAGGAAAATTAAAATCCTCCAATTTTTGGATAGAACTCTAAATTCGTAGTAGAATATTCTGGGTGATTTTCTTCCTATTTTAGAGACAGTATAGTGGAGGAAATATAGCATGTGGATTCTACCCCATATTTAGAGTTTCCTCCAACAATAAGATAATTTTCAGTCCCTCAAAATTCTAAATAAAGCCATAAACTTCCTTGGAATTTCATTTCTTTTGTGGAGCTATCTGATGATTGAATTGGCTCCCCAGTATACCTGTCTGTATTCCAATCATGGATTGTCTACCACCACAAAAAGAAACATTGGCTGATGTAGGAAGAGGGGAAATGTCTTAAATGGATCTGCAAAGAAATTGAGGGACCCAATCAAAATGCAAAGTCCCATTCCAACCTCCGCAATATAAAAAAGGGAAAGTAGATAAATCATAGTGTTTGTAACAGTGGTACACTAGTGTCAAAAGGAAGCTTCACAAGCTTCAAATTTCAAAGCCATAACTAATGACCAAAGTACAACATCCGAACTCTGTACCATTGTCACTGGAGACCAAGTGTAAAACAGTCATTGCTGAAGCATAATAAACTCAGAAAATTGGTCATATATAAAAGTAGACTGTTGAAAAAATAAAGATGAACTATTGCTTTTGTTACCCCCCCTCTCAGTGGCGGCTGGCACATGTAAGAGCAGTGGGGTGGGGTAGTGGGGGGGAGTCGAAAGGAGAGGTAAAATAAAAAAAATAAAACCACTGAGTCGGCGATGCAGCGAGCGCAAGGTAAGTGCTTTTTTTAAATTTTACCTCTCCTGTCGACTGTCGACTTTCCCCCTTCCACCCCGCTCCACCGTTCTTACTTGTGCTGGCCGCCACTGCCCCATCTAATACATGTCCCCATATAAAGTCTTTAACCAAAAGCATAAATCACGTGCACCACTTATTGGAAAGGCAGGAGACATCACTGAATCATCGAAACACAGAGTAAAACTAAGAAGTTACACATGATGGAAAATGCTAGGGCAGACGGTTTCCCAAATGGTAATGTTATATGGTAATGATTTTGGGGCAGATGTATCAAGGATTGCATTTGCGATTCCTTGATAGCGAATTTTAGCGAATTGCTATTAAGGAATCGCAAAATGCTATGTATGTAGGAATCGCAATAATAATTGCGATTCCTTAATATTCCTTAATTGCGAATTGCAAATTGCAATTCACAATTAAGGAATACCTTCCCATTCATTCCTATGGGCGTAGAGGCCCATAGGAATGAATGGGAAGACATTCTCAATTTGCGAATCGCAATTAGAGAATCGCAAATTGAGAATGCAATTTCAAGGGTGCCAGGGTGTCCTTTTGACACCCTGTTGCACCCTGAAATATGTATGTGTGCACATGTGGCTCACATACATGCCCTAAGGGCATGTATGTGCGCCACATGGCACTGAAAAATGCTAAAAAGTGCATTTTTCAAAGAAATCGCATATTACCACCAACTTGAAGTTGGTGGTAATTTACGATTCCTTAAGACCAAATTGCACTTTTTTGGTGCTTCTTACATTGGATTTAAGGAATCGCAATTTGCGATTCCTTAAATGCAATCGCAAAATAGGGAATCGCAAATTTTGCGATTCCTTATTTTGTGAGGCAGTTTTGCCTTAATACATACCACTAAGCAAAATTGCGTTCGCAAATGCCGAAATTCTGCGAATTTCCGCGTTTGAGAACGCAATTTTGCTTGATACATCTTGCCCTATATATAGTCACTAAAATAGAACAAAAACTAAAATATTGTAAACTTTAGTTGGCAGGATGCATATCAACACAGCACCTGCCCATATCTTGACATTCATTGTATTTAAAACAGCAAAAGCTTTGAAAGAAAAATTCCGTAAATCTCCTGTTCCTCCATTTTCCCAAGATTACCAACTTTTTTTTAATCAATGTACAAATCGCTTTGGGCCTATCTTTGTGAAATGTGAAAATGATCATTCTCATTGCCACTTTTTGGGAAGATCTTTCTTTATTCACATCACAGTCAAAAACAATAAGAGAATATGGGGGCACATGCATCATTGTTTTTTGCGGTCACAAAGGGGTAGATTCGCAGAATCTGCCCCTCTGCGACCGCAATTTTTGCATTTGGGATGCATCATCCCAAATGCAAAAATCGCTATTTAAGTAATCGTAAAATTTGCGATTACTTAATTGTGATTGCATTTAGGAATCGCAAATTGCAATTCCCTAAATGCAATGCAACAACAACAAAAAAATAGCGATTTCGATTTTAAGAAACGCAAATTACCATCAACTTAAAGTTGATGGTAATTTGCGAAAACTTGAAAAATGCACAAAAGTGCATTTTTCAAAGTTCTATGTTGCACACAAACATGCCCTTGGGGCATGTGTGTGTGCAACATGTTTTTTATGCACTTTCAGGGGTGCATCAGGGTGTCCTTTTGGCACCCTTGAAATTGCATGCGCAATTTGCGAGTACCTATTTGGTACTCGCAAATTGTGCATGCAATTCCCATTGATTCCTATGGGCCTTTAGGCCCATAGGAATGAATGGGAAGCCATTCCTTGTTTGCGATTCGCAATTTGCGAGTCGCAAATAAGGAATGTGTAGGAATTGCAAATTTTTTTGCGATTCCTACATGCATAGCATTTTGCGATTCCCAAATAGCGAATCGGTAAAATTTGCTATTTGGGAATCGCAAAATGCGGTTTGATGCATGTGTCCCATGGAGTCTCATGTAGGAAATACTTTTGCGGTTGCGAACCATGCAGTTCTCAGGATTACAGGGTTTACAACCACAAAGGAGTGTTTTTCAATGTACTAAATTCTTCTTGCGAGTTGGAAATTTCTCTCTTACTTGCAAGAAGTTTTTGGGACTCATTAACAATTGCAATTGGGGAGGTGAAATTGTCTTCCCCTCCCTATTACACGGTGCAGTGAAATGTATCAATGCTTTGTAACATCAATTGCGATCGCGAAACCATTGATCAGTAACCAACCTCCAAGTTATGGTGTCAACGGATTTTCAAAGGGGAAATGTTCCCAGGGCTACAGGTTCCACTTTCAGAATCATGTCAGGCAGTCTACAGAGGGAGCACACAGTGCTGCAGGTGACCACTACATGCTCTCACTAATATCTTCTCTGCTTGGCAACATGTTATAAATCTGCGCACCTCCCTTTCAGGGGCATAGGTTGCTTTAGTTGCTTTTAAAATGAAGATGGACACAAAAAGAATACAAACTCATGTATGTATGTCTTCTAGCCCTCGTAGGCCTCTGTCCCTCCATTAATAATAATTTCAGGAGGGTTGTAAAATACAACTGCGCCCGTTATTATTCATGATACAGGAGTTATTGCAACCGCCTACTGATATCCATTTTGCAATGATTACTGATTAGTATATCAGTTGCATCACAAAATGATGGGCAGGTTGCAGAAATTCAGGGGCTCATTTATGAGACCTAACGCATCGCTGCGGCGAGGCAGTGGTATGTCAGAAAAACTTGCGTTGTTGTACGACAGTTTAAAATGACATGGATGTGCCATATTTGTGGTACGGTCACCATGTAGTAAGGTCCCAAGGTGTGTCAAAAATATTGATGCATCAATGGGATGGATGGTGCAGAGAAAAGTGATGAATTGGCAGGCAACGTGGTGCTAAACTGCTTGGCGGGTCATAAAGTTATCTTTACGTGCCACAAATCAGCTTTGTGTCACATTGGAGTGTGTCATGCGTCAAAAAATGTCGCATTGGGAAAAACGAATTTCTACACATCTGAAGGAAGAAATGGAGCAGGCAGTAGCTGTCAGGGCAACAACCCCAGCACCAGCCAGGATATCCAGACAGAAACCCAGGGGAAGAGGAAGAGGAGGAGTGATTTCAGTGAGGAGGAGAGCCAAACTTTAATAACAGAGATGACAATGAATGAACATGATCCCTTTGTCACCTTAAAATTGCCATTAGGGAAGAAAGCCACCTGGCAGTCCATAGTGGAGAAGTTAAACAATGTAGGGCAACCTAAAAGGACAGTGCCAGAGTGCAAGAAGTGCTGGCAGGATTATAAGCACAGGCCCAAGGAGAAACTGACCAAGAACCTGAGGGCAGCCATGTGGACTGGCGGAGGAGGACCCGAGGACTAGGAGGTGCTGGACCCCTTAGAGGAGCAGGTGGCATCAGTCATATCAGCAGAGTTGGTGCCAGGAGTTGCCAGACATGACAGTGCTGTGTTTGAGGAGCAGGAAGATTTACAAGGTAAGTGGCAACAAGGGCAATATGGTTAAAAATGTCATGCACTGCAGCGAAGCAACCTATGTTCCTGCATTGCACTGTGCTGTGTGCAAGGGAAAGAGCAGGAATCTATCACATGTTAATTCATGCGTCACATAAATTTAAGTCATACTGCCGAGTTTCATTTTGCACAGCCCAGTCCATTTCTTTCAAGTTTGAACAGTCCATATGTGATGTGATGGCCCAGTCCAGGTTCACCTATCTATACTGGGACTTGGAGTGGAATGTATAACATGGCTGACTAGGACTTCAATTCCCACAATTCAAATTGAAAAACCTAGACTGGAGCAGCATATCATGCATGGACATTTGAACCATGCCAAATCTGACTGTGACAATGCAGGCCCCCTTGCACCCAGAGGCTAGTGTGTCTATCTCGGGCCCATGCAGCCAACATTTGAGTGTAAAGTAACGGAATGGGGTTGCCAGAGGATTAACTCCTCACCTGAAAGGGGGTTCAGGTGTGGAGTATGTGAAGTATCATCAAGTAGGATCATGTGGAGAGCCACGTGTATAGTCACTATCATGAAACTACATTGCACATAGCTGTTCCTATGTGCTGGGTGAGAGCACACAGGTGTCGGGCTTCATGCTAGAAACCACCCTACCTCCTGCCATGTACAAATGTATACTGGGGGTGTGGGTGGATGAAAGTAATGCACACCAGAGAACCATGAGTGTTTGTCGGAAGAATAGATGATGTATGAGCCTGGTGGGCTCCTGGTAGTGTAGTGCAATGGAGGGGTGGCTGAGCACATTGAACTGACAGTGTGTCTGAACGGGAAGCCAGTGGATAGCAAGGAGGTGAGTTGTGATGTGTGTACTGCAAGGTAGCCTGAGCTATAGTCCGCACTGCTCTGTCTGATAGTGTCACACTTGTGTCGCAGCTGTGAAGTGATGGTGTAGAAGAGGTAATTGGCTTTCTACATCCTACATGTAATGTGTGCCTGCTTGAAGGTGTGGCAGGTGTCAGGAGGAAGTCGTAAAAGCAAATGTCTGACTATGCCACATATGACAAAGCAGGAGGATGTAAAATAAGGAGAAGTAATGTGACAGGATGAGCCAGGTGTCCAGGATGATAGGCAGGTTTTGGCAAGGGTTGGCGGATGAGGTGTATGGGTCTAGTTGTGTGGCCAACCAGGGTAGGTACATGTCACAAAATATAATTACTTTCAGCATGTGGTGTGCACCTTGAGCCAAAGCTCTCACATACAGGTAGATATATCAGTCAATTGCATACGGTTACATATATTGGTTTTGTTGGTGTCACATGAGAGTCAATGTATGATCTGGGTGCTATCAGTGTGTGACAGTAAATTGAGTCCCTAGGTCTAAATAAGGATTGCCAGAGGAGTCATGTACAGGTCCAAGCGAGTGGGCCTGAGTTAAGAGATGTATGATACTCTGCAGATAACCAACTCAACAGATGAGGTGAATGTCAGTGGTTGCTATTTTACAAGTATGACAGGGCCTATCCCCCTCAGAGATGGTACACAGTGCCTACTGCTCTGAACTATGGAGATGACTGTGTGCATAATGAAATTACATGATTACACACAAATAGGTTAACCATGGTAAGTTCATGCCCTTACACATTCCTGCAGTGTAGCAAGATTGCTTGCTGTGTTGTATTGTGTGGATGTGTGTCAAATATGAGCCCTTGGCCACATTAATGAACAAAGTGCATGCAAGACAGCACAACAAGGCAGCCGGGTGTTGTTTACTGTGTGAAAGGCAGGGTGCAGGACCAAATCAAATACATGACCAAACCGATATCACTTTCACAGGATCAGTGGGATAAGTAATGCCTAGAGGGAATGCAGACACCCTAGTGACTTGGTGCACGGTGTACAGTAGTGGTGTCAATAAGTGAATTTCTAATCAGTATAGCCATCATGAAAGAGAAAGATAATCAACATGGTAGATGTGGCCCGTACCTGCACTTACTGTCACAGGCAGGGAAGGCCAGCAAGCTATGTAACTGTATTGCAATGTGTACAATGACATGAAAAGGCACCTGTGTCACAGAGTGGTTGTGTGAACAATGTAAAGGTATTGCCATGTGAAAGGCAAATGCAGTGAAACTTGACCTCATTTCCTTCCAGTTACATATGTCCTACATATCAATGTTTAACATAAAGTGAATGAAAATAAAGTCTGTATGTCAGCCAAATTACTCATGCCAACATCTATCATAGATCATCAATAACATAACCAAATTTAATTGCAGAGGAACTAACAACACCTCCTGACCAGCAGCTAGTCCTGTATGACCAACCTGTTGGCGATGACATCCTGCCCCCCATGGATGATGACACCTTCCAGCAACTCCTGGACTCCATTGGAACTTCTTCACATCTCTAGTGGAGCTGCCCACCACAGGACATGCCCCATCTGCCAACTCAAGCCCATCTGTGGACTCTGAGGACACCCAAGTAGCCTTCCAACAGTGAGTGGTCAGAGTCCAGCAGCAGCTGGTTGATGAGGCGTGGGAAGGGATGGAGACCATACATGCACCCTAGAAGACGTCCACAGGTGCCTCAGTCCTAATAAGGACACCTCTGAGGTAATCAAAGGTACCTTCCCCTGGCTCCATAGAATGGATGAGTCCCTGGCTGACATTGCTGATGTCATGAAGCAGAGGCAAGAACAACCGCTCTGCAGATGTGACATCAGTGAGGTTGCCACCCAGCTGGGGGCCATCTGTACCATTTTGCATTCTATGGAACATAAGCAGGACTCCTAAATAGCAAGTATGGGTGCCTTACAGAGCGACATTGTTGCTCTATTGACAAGCCATCAGGCCCTTGTCAGCTCTGTGCTGCCTTCTTTGCTGGCACAGAAAAATGCTGCTGGGGACAGGGAAGCTGCTTCTTCTGCCCCTGATGTGTGTGTGCCTCAAATGCCTCCCACACAAACACCACCACCTTCAGGGGAGGCACAACACCCATCAGAGGAGGAAGATGTGGACTTCACCAACTGCAAAGTAAAATTTGTCTGTGCCTCCTGGCCAGTTTCTTAGTGGTCCTATGTTTATCAACACCATCCCACCTCCTTGGTCACCTGGTACTGTCCCTTTTTGTATACTCACCTGTTTAGCTAATCCATTTGTGGACTGTTGCTGAGGCCTACCTTCCCTAATGGCAATTTGGACCTCCTCCTCACTGGAATTTTCCCCACTTCTACATGTCACATGACATGTATCCCATATGAACTCCATCTGAACATCCTTTGGTCAGTAATAATGTTGCCCCAAAAACTGCTAAACTGTTCATTCTGATGCACTCCTATGAACCAGGGTATTGTATGTCTGTTGCAGAAAGGACTAACTAGACCATGGTGGATGTGTATATACAAAACCCACTTCTTAGCATCTCAAGGAGATTGTGCTAAAGTCACTATCACCTGCTCTTGTTGTATATGCCCAAATATCATGTACATCCACTGCCATGTCATTATGTGGAATATCTTGTTTACCAATTGAACTGTGTGACAATAAGCTTCAGTAACTTGACTGGCACACGTTAGAAGGCCTTACTAATCACACAAATGTCTACCTGCTCAAAATGGGACCTGTGAGGCATGTGAGCCACTAACACTGTTTCTCACATCCCCATGTATCTCGTTCATTGAACATGACAACGTGATCAAGTGCAGAAAATAGCCTCAATGCTTACACTGAAGAGATCCTATACTACTTAAATTATGCAAGCACTTATAATATGCAGATACTCATTCTCAGACTCCTTCAGATTTTGCTTCATACCAATGTCATTGAAGGACGTAGAAGGTCAGTCCAACACCTTGGATGCCAGTACTCATGAAATGCAACTAATACGTTTTAAGGTCCTGGGTCAACTGATTAATGGTGTAGAAAGGTACACTGGGATACGTAGGATAAATGTGTTCCTCTGCCCCTGAGAGCCCTCACACACATTTAGTGTGAGTGTAACCACACATGACATCAATGTGATAATATACACACATATCACTAGTTAGGAGCCAGAGCACAGATCCAGGAACAAAGAGACACCTCCCCGGAGTAAGAGGAAGTGGGAAACTTATGTTTTTTTAAATTTTGTAAGTAGTTGCCTGAAGTGTCACACTCAGCAAGTACTCAATGCCAAGAATGATTAAGGGTTCTCCAGGCAGGTGGGGGCCACATTCATGATTTGTAACCAGCTAACACCAATGACCTACTAGCAGAATGGTGTAAGGGTGAGTGCATTAATGGCATGCACCAGTGTGAGTCCCAGCACAGCCAGGAATGGATAATCTGCAGTGACAGAGCCACCCCTACTATACATGTAGCATCACTTACACACACAGTGCTACAGAAGGTGACTATCTGTGTTGGGTTTTGCAGCAATTCACACAAAAAGGACCACTCACAGTGCCTAAAAAATGATGAAGAGTCCTTATGTGACTCAATTGTGAGGTAAACTAACTCTTGTCAATAGGCCTCTCACAAAGTCACACATATCAACAAAGACTGCAGGGAATAGCTACATCAGGTACTCAACTCAACTTAATCAATGATGACAGCACTTAAGTATGAAATAATTATGATGTCGTGAAAGTAGAAAATATATTTTATATAAAAGAAAGTCATCCTAACTACAACTACCTATCATACACTAACTTACACAATCTAAACTAAGCTTAACCTACCTATCCTACATTAACTTATGCTAACTTAACTTATCATAAACTATCCTAAACATTTAACACAAAATACATGTTAAACATCAACCCCTCACCCCCTTAACACATATACATTGGCACAATACTAACACCAACTACACCTAAACTCAGCTGTGAAAGTTTTATGGAGAAGACTAAAAGTCAGATCAGATGACCTTGATGGATGGGTTGAACGAAAAGGGAAAGAAGGGTGGAAGGAGGAAGGACGGGCGAGATTTAATATTTATGACTGGCAGAGAAGGATACGTGGGATGCATGCATAGGTGTCTGATAGGAATCAGATGCATGGGTGGTGGAATGCCTGAAACTCCCACAAATGTTAGAGGCCGAGGTAGTGGGAGAATAGATACATACCACAAATGTTATGTACTGTGCTTGCTAGTGCTACTGTGCCACTATGTGTAGAATTAATTTGTCTTACTGCTTTGCTAAGAGTATATTTTACAATAGTCTTGTTTTTTCTTCTTGATATAGCTACTTCTTCCAAAGTGAAAGTAGACAGGAAGGAGTTGGCAGCCAAGGCCCAGCGCCGGAAGGTGGAGGCCATACAAGCTGAATACCGGTGGCTGGTGGTTCTAGAGGAGGAGGAGGAGGAGGCGGCAGCAGCTGCAGCCTCCTCCAATGCCCCGGGCCCCAGCCACCCCCCTCCAGTGTTACGGTGCCACCGTCTGGCAGCCACCCGCCGCCATACTACATTAAGCACTGCTGCCCCCCCCCTGTGGATGCAATTGCCGTGCACTGAAGCGCCGCGTGGCCCGTCAAGAGGAGCGCATTTGTGTCCTGGAGAGGCGAGCCTGCTGAGACCCCGTTTATTGCCCCTTTTTTATGACTTATTTTGGTGGGTGGGAATCGGGCGTTGGGGTTTTCTCTTTTGGACAATTGGACATTTCATTTGTTGGACTTTTTCGTTCCGGGAAATGGACATAGGTTGGGGTTAGGGAGAGGGGTGGGTCAGGTGTTGTGGGATTTTTTTTACATAGTTTATTTTTGTTAGGGGATTAAATTATATATTTATACTTTATATACGATGTTGTTAATGTTTTGTGGGTGGGGTTACTGTTTGACGTCACACTGTTTCCTTGCTGGTACAGGGCCACAGCCAGTGTTTGATTTAAATAATTGGCTGAGTTACTAAGACACAAACAGATAGATGCGGTACCCCTCACTGAGGGACTTGTCCTACTAGTACTGTCAGTCTCTCCTCCTAGTCTATGCATTCTGCAACTGGACTCAAAGGGGTGTGTGAAATAGAATTAATGAAAAAATTTCCATTATTAATTATGCCTCCCCCAAACTTCTTCTCTTACCTGTGCTTGATGTTTAACATGGGCACGGCGAAGGCTGCATGGTGATGATGGTTTTCTTTCCCAACATGCCATGGTTGTGGTGGTAGTAGTAGTAGACCCTGGCAGTAGCATTTGCAAAAAAAAGAAAATGAGACAGTCAGTCGCCTGAGAGAGACTGTGGGAGGAGTAGTAGAACGAAGTACAGTACGGAACTTACTGCCAAACAATAATATGCCAAAATACAATAAAACATAATGGTAGCGGGGATAGCCTAGTACATAGAGTTACAAACTCTAGCTGTGTCGAGTCACTCGACTAGGCCTACAGTACACTCGACACAAGCGTAACCGTTAGTGCTGTGTAGGAGGATGACAACAAATCCAATCGATGCCGGCAATTAATGCTGATGGATTAGGTTCCTTTGGTAAAAAAATGATCTCGCAAATATACTGCTCATGGGTGGGCAAGCAGAAGAAGATCCTCACCCTGCCTTGAAATTGAATTAGTGTTGCTTTTGCCACATCCGCCCCAGCAAGCGTGTGATAAATTATTGGTGTACATTTAATTTAGTCACACCTCAATAAGTCACACAGCCCAGGGGAAGAGGGTTAGGGTTTGATGAATGGTTGGGAAGGGGGGTTTTGGGAAAGGTTTGACAAAGAAAAACAGTACGCATGGACAACAACAAAACACAATCTTGGCAGACAACCATATCCATAAATCTGTTAAGGGAGAAAAAGGAAATGCATGCATGATGATGATAACTTGATGGTTAATGATAAGTAGTCCTTACTAACTACTACTAGGCAATTAGACAGTACAGGGCAGCAGTATATTATGCAATTTGCCTTGCCTGTCTGCCCTCCGAGAGACCCGAATTACATACAGTTTCTGTTCTGTTGTACCGGCCCGGGCTTAAAGATAGCAAAGAAAATTCAAAAATAGCTGTATGGATGAATTGAATTATAAGCAGAGAGCAAACATAACAACAACAACAACACACAGTAGTAATGATTGAAGACAAAAAATGAATCAAATTTAAAAGATGATGAAAGTTGATACTGTTACTGTATGTTATCCTGGTCAAAATGGGGAGTTGCATCTCGGCATTCCTCTTGGTCCTCCCTTCCATGGACGCTCCGGCCATCAATCTTGGGTGACGCCACTGCCTGCCTGGCAGATGTAGATTCATTGGTAAGGTAAGTGAGAGTTGTTTTTCCCAGTATAGCACAGGGTAAGGGCCGGCCTGTAATTGTAGATGGGAAAACAAAAGGGATATTGAAAAATCAAGTAGAAAAAAATGCATAAATTACGGTGGAGTGCAACAAGAACACTTTCAGAGGCGGCATGGATACATCATGTCTACTCTAGTCTGTTTCCAGCATTAACCTCCAACAACAACAGGACAGAGCAGGTCCACGGCACCTGTGACCCATCCTCCATTTAGCGTACATTTTTTGACAGAGGCAGACAAAGCAGATATACAGCAACATAGCATTTTACAAATTAAGTGACTAAATCAATGCCCCGCTGTCAGTCATACCACCACACTCGACTCCACCACTACACAGACATGTAGGTCTGCAGTGGTTGTTGTTAACTTGGTTACCTTTTATGGCACTCATGAAACGCCCTGAGTTATTCCATCAATCATCTCGGATCGTACTGAGTGACTGCGAAGATATTATGTCACTGTGGTCATCATCATGGTGTGTTGTCCAACTCAGTGTGCAGTGTACAGATTGAGTCCCCTTTCCATATTCAAAATGCAATGGATCGGCCTGCAGTAGAAGTAGAAATTTGTTATTAAAAAACAAGAATGGAAACAAACATTGCATTGAGTTACTTTTAGTGTGTAGATTAGATAATAGTACACAATGAATTAACTTCATGCACTACAAACAACAACAACACAAATCACTCAGTCAGCGTCCAATTCATGTCATCATTCATTACCTGTTCCTTCTCATCTTCAGTTAATGGGCAGTCTGTATCGGCTCGGAAAGGAGGATAGCTATAGTAGTCATCATCATGTTCCACTTCTTTTGGAGAGACTCAACGAGGCAAGATTTTAGTTTTTCTTTGATTATGCTACATCCAATCATCATCTGGCTTGAGGGCAATAGATTTAGGTCGATTCAGGAGGATGGAGGAGCAGGACTCGGAGGAGTGGACTGAAATGCAGACAGCTGAAACTCATATATGGCAATAAAAGACGAAGACGGTGGTGATGGATTTGTTGTGATTTGAATTTCCAACCAGAAAGACAGACACACAAAAAAAAGTAAATAAGGGAGAACGACAGTAAGAAGTGGAAGCCTAGTTGTCAGGGAAGTATATCTCGTCCTCAAACTCTGGGGGTTCAACCAGAAGTAGGTAATCAGCATCTAACACGCTACTTCCGTCACCTGAGCCGCTGTCCTCATCTTCCTGCGTTGATTCATGTATTGTGTAATTCGGTGTTATAAATTGCTGATTCATTTTGATCATGGTTAACCTCTCCATGTTTTTTGGTGAGAGACTGGCCCTTTTCACTGTTAAAATGGAACCAGCAGCACTGAAAACACATTCAGAAGAGACACTTGCGACAGGGCAAGCCAGATAGTTTATCGCCAGCCTGCTGAGCACTGGCCATTGGCCCCTTTTGCCATACCAATAACGCAATGGGTTTTGATCAATGTAGACCTCTGTTGGGTCATGCAGGTAGGCCTGGACCACCCGGTCAATGTTCAGGGGTGCTACACTTTGTTCGGCCTCTTTTGTCTTTGCATCAGCACTGGACCTAGCAAGTCCTTGCTGTAAATACCAATCCTGTGCCGTTTTTACTGGGGCTGATGATCCGGTTCTTGCTGTTGTTGATAGTGTTGGTGTTGGTGACAGCTGTGAACCAAATGCACTGCCCTCAGGCTCTGAAGTTGAACTTGACGCCGGATGCCCTGCTGCAGTACTTGTTGTGGGTTTGAGGCCTTTAATTACCAGCCGTTCCTTTTCCAATTTACTGGCTGCCTCACCTATCCAAGTTTTGTACCGGGCAACATCCACTTCTGAAAAAGGGAGTAATGTCTTACTGTTCAGTGCCGATTTGTACGGTGGATCCAGAATTGTGGCACAAATGTAATGTTCTTGTGACAAAATCTTAGTTTGCACCCTTGCATTTTCAGTTAAGCGACATGATAAGCTCTCCACCAACTCATATGCTTCTTTTTTTTCCTCCACACCTATGTACGCTTCAGACACCTCCTTCAGCTGTTGCTCTAGCATGTGCAACAATTTGATAGCTTGGCCCATAGTACAGTCCTCCTTGCTGACTTCACTTGTGAAGACCTCGAAAGGAAGAAGCATCTCTGTAAGAGATTTAACTAGGCACCATTGGTCCATCTGAAGGGTCATGCCTTTCACAGTAGCATCCGCCCTTCGCATGACATATTCATTGATTGGTCTGTACTGCTCAAACAGACGGTCAAGCATGTAATACGTTGAGTTCCAACGTGTTGCCACCTCCTGGATGAGTGCTTTGACTGGCATTCTATAGTCACGTTGAATGATCCTCAGCTGCTTCCGGGCTTTAAAAGAATGGCTGAAATGAGTGCATATTCTGCGGCAGGTGGTCAGTAAGTTGCTGACTATGGGTTCTTTTTTCAGAGAGTCTTGAACTATAATGTTAATGCAGTGCGCCAAACACGGGACCCTGAAATAGGCACCAACCTCCATGGCCTTAAGTACATTACTGCCATTATCCGTGGCAACAAAACCAATGTTAAGCCCTCTTGGGCACAGCCATTCAAAGACCTTGCTGTTAAACTCTTCCAAAATGTTTGCAGCAGTATGAGATTTCTCCATGGCGAACATGGCTACAGTTGCACGTTTCCGAGAAGCATTAAAAATCTCAGCTGTGTCAACAGCACCTACTTCAGATAGCTTTTCTCTAACCCCCACAAAAGAGACCCAGTGTGCAGTAATGCACATGTAATCAGTGGCTTGGCAACTGGTCCACATGTCTGTTGTCAGGTGGATTTTGTGAACAGCACTCTGCTGCAAAGCTTGTCCAACCAATTCCAGCACATCGTGATGTAGTGCTGTAACAGCAACTCGGGCGAAATAGGACCGGCTGGGAACCTTCCATTTAGGGCAGATGGCTGACACAAATTCAAGGAAACCCACCCCTTCCACAAATGAAAAAGGGAGAAGGTCCAGCGCTAACATTTTAGCCAGCTTCGCATTGTACAACCGTGCCGTTGGGTGGTTGCGTTGGTACTGCCCCTCCGACCTAAGCATGCTATCAATGGTAGGCTGGAATATTTTCCTTTGTGGTGCACCCTTCTTCTTCAACCCAGTTAGGCTCAACGACGCCGCACTTTTGCTCATTGCAGTGCCTGGTTGCCTTGGTGTCTCAGGCTGACTCTTAGTACGGTGCCACTGAGATGTTGCTGAGGATGTGGGCGTTACCACTACACTGCTGGGGGTAGGGCTAGAAATGTCTCCCTCTTGTTGACCTTCCACCGCAATCATATCTTCCCCTACTTCTTCATCCCCAACAACAGCAATGGGTCCAGTTTTACTTTTTTCTAAGTGAAGTAGGTGAGCCTCCCACTTGATACTGTGGTGTTTTTTGAGATGACTTGTTTGTCCTCCGGTAACATAGTTTGTACCAAGCTTACCCCGCCTAACAGCCTGCCGACAAATTGAGCATATAGCAATGTTCTCCTCCTTACTGCTAACCGAAAAGAAGTCCCAAACTGGGGAGGAGAACTTTCTGGCGCTGCTGGAGGTGCCACTTTCAATACCAGATGAACTGGAGGGTGTGCCTGGAATTTGACTCTGTGTACTTACATTACCACCACCTACTGAGGTGGTGGTTGAGCTGGAGGTAGGTCCCTGCCGGGCCTTTGCAAAGGCAAATATGGAAGCTGGAGGTAGTGTTGGTGTTACCTGTGTTGGTGGTATCCATGCTACATCCCTCGCAGCGATTTTGGATAGTCTAATAATGTTGGTCTCCATCTCCGCAGGCCCAGGAGTGATGTTCATGATGACTGGCTCTTCATCATCATCACCCCCTCGTCTACATCTACCTCCATAACTCTAAGGCTTTCTGGAACCTTCCTTTTCACTAGCCTTGTCTTGTGGCATGCATCACTCTCAGGCTGAGCTGGTGGCTTCCAAGTGGCATCTAGATCATCAGAAGCGGGGCTTGAAGAAGAAGTTGATGGACTAACCCTCCTTTTCCTTGCTGGGGGTCTGGAAGACAATGGATCTTCTGAAACAGTGGCTTGCTCCTCTTCGTCTGCAAAAAGCTTGATTTCCTGAACTGCCCCTACTTCAGGTGGAACAACTACTATTGTGGGCTGTGGTTCCGGCTGTGGTTCCGGCTGTGGTTGCGGCTGCAGTTGCGGCTGGGGCTGCGGTTGGGGCTGTGGTTGCGGCTGTGGTTCCGGCTGCGGTTGCGGCTGCGGTTGCGGCTGTGGTTGTGGCTGCGGTTGGGGCTGTGGTTGCGGCTGCGGCTGGGGTTGCGGCTGGGGTTGCGGCTGCAGCTGGGGTTGCGGCTGTGGTTGCCCACTTATCTGCTGAGTTTCCGCCTGCGAGTGCGTGGATTGGGTACTACTTTGCGATAATGACATTTCAACATCACTGGTCGTTAGTAGACTGGCTACCTCTGCCACACTCATGGGCTTGGGCCTAGGTTGCAGGGGTGGGCCCGCTGATGCGGAGGTGCTGCTCCCAGCTTGGTCCCCGCTGGACACCGCTGCTGCAGGCGTAAGTTTTTTTTTACCAAAAAACACATTGGCCGGCACACCAGTCTTGGCAAGTGCCACTTCCTTCTTCTGTTCCTTCTTCTTCTCACTGGCAACTTTCTTGGTACTGGAGGACCTGGTACCTTTCTTTGGGGCCATCTTCTTCGGTTGTCAGCAGGACGCAGGTGCACAAGTTGCAGAGATGTCTGTGGTCACACGTGGACGTGACGCGCAGCAGGACTTCTGTCTGGAAGTACAACGGGTGATGATGATGACACCTCCTCCGCTGTCTTTTTGTGCACCTAAAAGCAAAGAAGCCAGGAGAAGAACATCAGTGAAATGTTGCATTTGTTGTTGTGGTTCAATTACTAGTAGTACAAACAAACAAATAAAATATATAAGTTAGTGTAGCCATTTGTGAGACTGTCAACAAGGGCTTTCATGGTATACTGTGTACACTGTCAGGAAGGATAGGAAAGAAGAGGAACAACAACAAAAATACAAATGTAATAGAAGTGGACCCTGTTTGGCATTAAATTATTTGCTCATCACATCATTCAGGGAGCTGCAGCTGGCAAAGGGGATGGATGGAAGCAGTAAGCCAAGAGGAAAACCATGCAGGCCTAAATGGCAAAAGCAGCACACTTATAACTCCCACAAGAAATGGCCACCAGCCAAATGGACACTCACAAATCACAAGCAACAGGCCTGGAAAACAATGTACTGAAAACAGGCCTATGATAGTCAGGCAAAGGCTGCATGCTAAACCACACTGCTTTGCCTGTAATGCAATAAAATGCAAAAACGAAAATCCACAGGGCTAAACAAGGCCTGCAACACACCACACACAACTAAGGCATGTATTTAACACCCCAAAAAACTGAAATACACCCAAAAATACACATTTTGCAATTCAATCCAATGCCATCCATGTGCCCTAAATGATGTTTAAATTCAACAGAACATTCAGAAACAGTTGTTTCATGCACCCCTGACTACCTCTGGGCCTACTGGATGAAAGGCCTGTTGGCAGACTAGGCCACAAGCTTGCAGGCCTATGGATAAAAGCACACTACCGGGCTTCAAAATGGCCACCAGCCTCATGGCCAGGCCCACAACAACAAGAAACTGAGACAGACAATGCAGGCCTATGGCAAAAAGCACACTGCCTGGCTTCAAAATGGCCGCCAGCCTCATGGCCAGGCCCACAACAACAAGAAACTGAAGACAGACAATGCAGGCCTATGGCAAAAAGTACACTGCCTGGCTTCAAAATGGCCGCCAGCCTCATGGCCAGGACCACAACAAGAAGCCTAGAACACAAAGGAAACACATGCAGGCCTATATGGCAAAAGCAGCACACTTATAACTCCCACCAGAAATGGCTACCAGCCACATGGACACTCACAAATCACAAGCAACAAGCAGGAGGCCTGGAAAACAATGTACTGAAAACAGGCCTATAATAGCCAGGCAAAGGCTGCATGCTAAACCACACTGCTTTGCCTGTAATGCAATAAAATGCAAAAACAAAAATCCACAGGGCTAAACAAGGCCTGCAGCACACCACACACAACTAAGGCATGTATTTAACACACAGCCTAAAAAAATGAAATACACCCAAAAATACACATTTTGCAATTCAATCCAATGCCATCCATGCCCTAAATGATGTTTAAATTCAACAGAACACACAGAAACAGTTGTTTCATGCACCCCTGACTACTTCTGCGCCTACTGGATGAAAGGCCTGTTGGCAGACTAGGCCACAAGCTTGCAGGCCTATGGATAAAAGCACACTACAGGGCTTCAAAATGGCCAGGCCCACAACAACAAGAAACTGAAGACAGACAATGCAGGCCGATGGCAAAAAGCACACTGCCTGGCTTCAAAATGGCCACCAGCCTCATGGCCAGGCCCACAACAACAAGAAACTGAAGACAGACAATGCAGGCCTATGGCAAAAAGCACACTGCCTGGCTTCAAAATGGCCGCCAGCCTCATGGCCAGGCCCACAACAACAAGAAACTGAAGACAGACAATGCAGGCCTATGGCAAAAAGCACACTGCCTGGCTTCAAAATGGCCGCCAGCCTCATGGCCAGGACCACAACAAGAAGACTAGGCCACAAAGGAAACACATGCAGGCCTATATGGCAAAAGCAGAACACTTATAACTCCCACCAGAAATGGCTACCAGCCACATGGACACTCACAAATCACAAGCAACAAGCAGGAGGCCTGGAAAACAATGTACTGAAAACAGGCCTATAATAGCCAGGCAAAGGCTGCATGCTAAACCACACTGCTTTGCCTGTAATGCAATAAAATGCAAAACGAAAATCCACAGGGCTAAACAAGACCTGCAGCACACCACACACAACTAAGGCATGTATTTAACACACAGCCCAAAAAACTGAAATACACCCAAAAATACACATTTTGCAATTCAATCCAATGCCATCCATGCCCCCTAAATGATGTTTGAAATTAATAAATACATCACACAGCAAAGGAACAGTTGTTTCATCATGTTTCATCATGCACCCACCCATGACTAGCTCTGGGCCTTCTGGCTACCCACAACTATTTATTTTGAAAAATGATGAAAAGTACAAAAATTGTAGTTGCAGCAACTGCAATGCCCCAATCAAACAACACCAACTTACTTGTAAAATCTCAAATCCAAAAATCCTCAAATCCAATGATAATGATGCAGCAGACACAAAGAGTGATTCTTCCAGCTCAAATCCAAGTGAAAAATGAACAGGAGATGGACAAAGCACTGGGAGGAGCCTGCTGGACAGGAACAGGAAGTAGGAGACTCTGTGGCACTTCCTCCCTCTCCGCCCAAAAAAATTTGACAAAAAAGGACAGCCAAATATCAATCTGAGGTTTTTTTTTCATCCAAATCATCAGTTTATAGAAGGTTTTATGCTGCTCGCGATATTATTCTTCTCCAGATTGAAAATTTTGCGTGTTCGGGATCGCAAGCTTTACCAACATTCCGCCGGATGTCCGATGGCGCGCCCGAATGACGTGTTCGCGATCGCAATCTCTCTCGCGGTGCACGATGGCGCGGCGAATGACGTGTTCGCGATCGCACACTCTTGCGTTGTCCGATGGCGCGGCGATTGATGTGTTCGCGATCGCAATCTCTCTCGCGGTGCACGATGGCGCGGCAAATGACATGTTCGCGATCGCACACTCTCGCGTTGTCCGATGGCGCGGCGAATGACGTGTTCGCGATCGCAAACTCTCGCGGGATCGCGCGGCCGGCTACCGAAATCTCGTGGCGCACGCAAACGGATAGGAAAACCCGTCGGCGAACGCAGGAATCCCGGTAAGTCGCTATCGCGCGCGCAAGAACGCATTTTTAAAGCGCGAACAAGAAAATAATTCCGCTGCGCCGCGGATCGCAGAATTGTTGGCAATTCCACGTTCTCCGCGGAACGCGAAATTGCCTAAATGCCGCAAATTCCGCAAGCGGAGCGGAATTTGACGCCCAGGGTTAGTATAAATTACTATTCCCACTCCAGTGAGTGCAACAGTAGGGAAAGTGTTGGATAGCGAAGGGGTAAAAATTACTATTCCCACAGAACAAAATTCAAGTTTAAAAACAAACAAAATATCAACTACAATACAAAATATAATAAAAAAACCCCAAAAAAACATATATAAAAATATAAAAATTAACAAAACAAATAAAAATATTTTAATGTAGCAAAAATCTAAAATTGACATAAAAATATAATTTTTTTTAATTTAACAAACAATTTACAAATAAATAAATATTTTGTAATAGAAATTTATCTTGATCAAAAAATTAAAAATTACATAAATGTAATATTTATTTTCCTACCCTATAACACCACACAATTTACAACACACATCCAAATTAAACAAAAAAGTGTACCTCTATAATTAACACAATTAATTATCAATGTAACAAATATTAATAATTATAAAACACATTTAAAAATGTAAAAATTAATGTACAAACCAAACGTTACAGCTATTGAACCTAAATCCCCAAACAAAATAAAAACTAAACAATTACCAAAAATATTTATCAATTAATAAATGAATATTAATGATCAAGTAATGATTAATTAATTTAAACTAAATTACTTTCCACCCTCTACCCCAAAAACACCAAAACACACACCTAAAAATATTTACACAATTTCCATTACTAATTTTACATTAATCAACTAATATCAATTAACAACAAATCATCGATTCATTTTTTTTTTAAATTACTTCCCACCATTTACCACTATAAACCCCACAACTCACAACTCAAAATGATTACACAATTGGCATATTTAAAATGTAATTAATTAACTAGCATTAACTAACAAATAATTAATTAATTATAAATAAATTACCTCCCACCATATTCCCCTATAAATACCACCACCAATTTCGTAAAACATGACACAATTAACATAATTATTTAACAATTAATTAATTAATTAATAACAATTAACAAGCAAAATATAAATAATTATTAATAAATTAATTCACACAATTAACACTATAAAATAAAATTAATTAAATATTATATTAAAAATATTAATACATGTATTAAAATTAAATTACTTCCCACCCTACTCCCCTATCAACCCACAACCCGCTCCTAAAAAAATAACACAATTAACATAATTACCAATTAATTAATAATAATTAACCAATTAATAAATAATTAATAATAAATTAATTCCCACAATTAACAATATAAAATAAAAATCAATAAATATTAATTAATAAAAAATATTAATAAATGAATACTAATAAATAAAAATTAATATGCAAGTTATTATAATTAATTACTTCCCACCCTATTCCCCTATAAACCCACAACCCGCTACGGAACTAAAACGCAAAATTTAATTAAAATAAAATTAATAACTTCTAAAAATGTAACACATATATTAAAAAACAAATGCAATACTTAGACAAAAAAATAGAGCGCATACATTTAAAATACATACTAAAATACATAACACTAACTAAAAAACGATATTTTTTACAACTATATTTTTGCAAACGATATTAATTACTTCGATATTTTAGAAAACGATATTTCTTACCTGAAACTCAATATTCTTGACCACGATATTCTTGCAGTCGATATTTATGTATCTTGATATTTTGCATTTGATATTAGTGCAAGTCGACATTTCCTACTCGATATTCTGACTCTTTACCCTGGTGAACATGTGAGAGGCAGGTGCTCTCTGTGTGTCAAAGGAATCATCAAAGAACCCGACCTAGTTAATGTTAGAGAGTACCTTGAAACCAAAACTCAGGGGCCGATTCCGATGTCGGACGGACTCAGGTCCGTCCGACATCGTCCAGGAGCCGTAACCGACCGACCTGCTGTCGTCGGTTATGGCCCTGCAAGTACGATGCGACCGAACCCTGTTCGGTCGCACTCGTATACTTCACAATGGGAGCATGCATTCCGAGCGGAATGCATGCTTGCATTGTGAAAAGCAGGGGTGCAGTTCATCCCTGCACCCTGTGGCCGGCACCCTAAGGTGCCTGCCACCGGGTGCAGGGATCAACAGAGGGGCACCTATGGTGCCCCCAGGCCGCCATTCGGTGGGCTCGCACCCATGGGGGCCCTACTGGGGGCCCCCAAAGACAGTTACCGACTGCCTTTTCGTGCCGGATTGACCGGCACGAAAAAGAAGTGAAATACTGCCATCGTACTCCCTCGGTCGTGAAGAGGCGGCCGGGGGAGTACTGAAGGATTCCCGGACGGCGGACGGGCTCTCCGAGCTTGTCGTAAGCCATCCGGAAATCCGAGTCGGATTCCTTTCCGACCGAGCCCATCGGAATGGCTCGGTCGGAAAGGAATCCGGCCGGCACGTTCCGATTCGGTCGGAAGGGCTCCGACCATCGTTCGGTTCCCTTCCGGCCGAAATCGGAATCGGCCCCTTAGTGTCTAAGAGGAAAGTAGTGATGTCAGTAGGTTGATACAGGAATTCCGTAAGAGTACCAGGCCCAATCTAGTTGTTCAAAAAGCTAATTGTCAACAAGATTGAGTTGATATTCCAGCTGCTAACACATCATACATTTGACATGTGGTCTCATGTATGTGTTGAATAGAATTACAGAGCGTGAAACTGTGAAAAATATATTTTATTACCATTCTATTTTCAGCATGGTACAATACATTCCTGGACTCCGGCCTAGAACGCTAGGGCCATTTGTAACTGCAGGAGTGGAATATGCAAATAATTCATATGAAGGAATTCTTGCGTACTTACTGAACAAACTGAAAAAGTTCCAAAATGCATGCGTTAGAAAGGCTCTGGGGCGCTGGAGAAGGAATCATGTTTCACAAGGGTAATAAACCGTTCACTGACTCAGGAATTGACCCTGCTGTGTGGCTGCCCGTAACGTCTCGCTTCCTGCAGTTTTGACGCTCTGCCGAACGCCAAACACCGAACGTCTAACCTCACCCTCTCACTTCCTGCTTCCTGCTGTTGAGGCGCAACGCTGGAGCGCTGAAACGGGAACGCGGAAGGGGTTGCAGTGTGAGGAGCGGCAAGAAGCGGCACCGTAGGGAGGAAGGCACACCGATTGGAAAAACGGGACCCTGAAGCTTGCTGGTCCCCAACGGCAAAGACGAACGGACCGGGAATGGGTCTGTGTGCATGAAGTACACGAAAGGCGCAGGTGTACAAGCCCTCTTTCGCTTAGGGGCTATGCACTAGAGGATTCAGTAGTTTTAGGGGAGTCCATAGGAGAAGCAAGTGGAGGCAACCGGCTGCAAACAGCAGCAGTGAGCCATTAATGACAGTTAAGGAAAGCGACAGAAGGTGAACAATCGGGCAGGGAAGTGCAGGAGGGTAAAGGACCTGGAAGAGGAAAGAAGGGAGGCTTGAAGTTCACTCAGCTCACTCAGCTCACTCAGCGTCACGGGCAGCCAGCCATCTCACAGCAGAGGTAAGTGCTTCTTTTATTATCTTGGGCACCCAGCCCCAGGGTATGTTTGGAAGATAAAAGGTTGACACGCTGTCTCTGATTGTGCAATACCTGAATTAGAGTGTGCCCGAAAGCCATAGAATTTAACTCCTAAGTCAGGTTGAAGAACTATATAAATACGGAAAGTGACACAAAGAATGGCACCAAGAAAGACAAAAGTATGCAAAGTGCCAAAAGCCCCCCTTATAGTGCCTAATGAGCTCGCAAATGATAATGAGCGTTCAGAGGAGTCTATGGGGAGCTCAAAGAGGAAGGAAAAGATGTTAACACGGAAGAAGCAAGCTGAAAGCGACAACACGCAATTGGGATTGAAAGGGGGAGCGATAGTGTCAAAGTCAATCAAGGACTTCGTGGGCAAGCACTTTAAGAGGATGCATATCCCAGGGAGAACCCCGGATATTAACAAAGAACATGAAAAAGAACATGAAGACACTGGCACCCCTACTCCTGATGTATCATTTTTCAACCAATTCAATTTAAGCCAAACTGAATTTAATCTAGAACCCAGACTGTCCTCATCCCCACGAATCTTCTCTATGAGTTGTAATGAAGAATCCGAATGGGAGGGGAATATCTCAGACGGAATAAGAAGTACTAAGAGAGTCAAATCGGATCCGGATAGGAATGCAATGCCAGATAAATGTACGGGTCAGTCTGTATGTCAAGGAATAGAGGCCACAGAAGGATCAGCGCGCAACACGTCATTGGACATAGACATTTCGGCAGCACCTTCAGCTTCAATGCTGGATATAATGTTGATGTTGCAACAAACTTTGCAAGGACTACTCGAAGTGACCATGTTAAACAATAACTTGCTATAAAACACACAAAACCCAATTTCAGAAAATTGTGGGGGAACTGCAAGGGATAAGGGGCCTAATGCCTTCTGTTGTAAGACCGGTCCCCAATACCCAGAATCAGGGTTGTGTAGAGGATATCGAGCAAGCTAATAAAGTGCAGGAGGTTTATATCTCTAGATGCCCGATGTTGATCAGAAGATGGGGAGAATACACGCGGTATAGGCATTACAATACACGGAGGGAAATACGAAGGTCGATGAAAGAACAGGAAAAGCTAAACACTGTAAGAAAAGGAAGGGGTGATTGGGGGTCACAACGGGCAACCCCCAAAGAGAGAAGTTCCACAGTTAGGAGAAGTAGGGTAAAGGAGGGTCTTCTAAAAGGGGTAAAAGCTGAAGCGAAAGGGAAAAAGGGGCAACCAAAAATCTATAGAAAGGAAGAGAAGGCGGATACAACACGTAAAAACCTCCAGGGGCAAAAGGGAAACAAAAGGAACACTGGCGAAGGTGGTAGTCTACCCAATGTAAGAACCAGTAAGAAGAAGCAGCAGGGAAGTGAGAATAGTGGTCCCACTACAGCAGAAACAAGTGGCAATGTGTGGATATATTTTGAACCATCTGAAACAGAGAAGGGGAGGAAATAATCAAGGAAAATTGACCTAAACCGGTCTCAGCTCCTCTTCTCTTTTTCCAAATGCCCAAGCTTGAGGGGAATTGGGTCAAAGGATCTAAGACAGGTAGGCTTTAGCCACATTAATATAGGGAAGGAAATCACCAAGGTGCTGGTGTATTCAGGGTTGGTAAAGGCAGCTATCATAAAAGCAGAAAATGAGATTTTAAAAGAAGGGATAAGGTTAGTTCTAGAAGAGGAAGGGGAGGAGGTTCATCAACTTAGAAGTACCTTCCTGAAATACTATGCAGGATTAGGGAGAAGGCAGATGAAGCTGATAGTTGGAGAACATGGGGAAAAAGATAATATCCAAATAGCAGAGGAGCCACCAGAGCCTTGCATCCCTTGGGGTAACTGGAGTAAAGAAGATAGTTACTTAGGTCCATTTCAGTGGAATCAGAATGAGTCCCACTGTCTGAGCAATGTTGATTAGAAAAAGGGGAAGTCGCGTAGCCTGACAATTACATCATGGAATATAAATGGGTTAGGAGGTCAGCATAAGGTAGGAATTGTAAAACGGCTAGCCCTGGGTGTAGAGATTATATGTCTACAGGAAACTTGGCTATGCGACAAAACCCCTGAAATCAAAGGCTTTTCCCAACTTCATAAGCCAGCCAGGAAAAACATGTTTGGTCGACCCTCGGGGGGGATTATGACACTCATATCAACAAGGATCGTAAAAAAAGTGATGGCATTAATTGTAACATGCAAATGGTTGCTTGTTTGTAACGTATCGCTATTGGCCATTGATAAGAAGTATGAGAGCCTGGTTCTTGTGAATGTATACATGCAATGGGGTTCCCAGGAGGAGTGTGGGGTGGAAATGGGACACTTCAAGGAAGATATGGGCGTATTGTGCGAAAAGCATGGTAATGATTTGATTATTGTAATGGGCGATTTCAACCATAAATTGAACCCAAAAAAACTAGACCCATGGTTCAAGGAAATGTTGTGTGCATATAATATAGTGCCAGCGGAATTTCCCAACTGTACCACTACTAGTCAAGAATCAGTATTAGGAAAGCATATGGGGTCCATGGGGCTGTTTTGTTTAAACGGCAGGTTGGAAACTGATCGCCCAGCAAAACAAACCTTTAAGATAGTCACGCAGATCTGCCCTTTTGATTATGTGTTTATACAAGCGTGGAGAAAGGTTTTGGGTTTCCCCAAGAGAAGGCAGTGATCATAACCCCCTGTATTTTAAATTATCTAGGCGGCCTATGATGCACCGTGAAATAGCACTTCCTCGACATTTAGAGTACCCCAAATGCCTGACAACGAAACTAACGGATGAATATGTAGAAAAATTGGCTCATTTCCAACAGACAATAAATTTGGAAAATGTAAGAGGGCAGAACGTGACCTGGTTTGAAGAAACAATAGAACATCGAGTACGATGCCTTAGAGTAGAATTAAAATACAAGGGAGTTGGCCATATTGATAAACAAATAACACAAGGATCAAGACCTGGGTGGTTTAATCTAGAATGTTTGAAGAAGAAAAGGCTAATAAAAAGAGAAGAGAGAAGCCAAAGAAAAATGTATGACCAGACCAGGCAGTTAAACCTGAATAAATTGAAAAAGGAGTACAAAATGTTAATTAGGAATCAGAAGAGGATTTTTAAAGAGAAATGCTGGGAGAATCTATTGGAAACAATTGAAACAAAAAACGTACAACAGTTTTGGAGGCTAAACAAGAAGCCTCCGGGCAGACCCCCGGGGCCCTGAGTTGTGTAGTGGAGGAAGCAGCATGGGAAGAGTATCTAGGAGAATTATATGGGACAAATGAAGTGGCCGCAATAAGTAAACAAAGACATTGGGGTGGGGAGGTAGATGATTTGAAAATTCTCTTTACGGTAGAAAATGTAAAGAAAACTATAAGTAAGCTAATATTAACCAGGGCAGCAGGGCCCAATAACCTCCCTGCAATTATAATAAAGTCCCAGGAAAATTGGTGGGCAGAATTTCTATCTCACATGTTTGTAACCATTCTAGATTCTGGCCATATCCCTCAAACCTGGAGGGGGTCCATTATTAGACCAATACATAAGAAGGGGGACAGAAGTGCCCCGAAGAATTATAGACTGATTAATCTGTTAGATATTGGAGAGAAAGTCTTCGCCAAAATAGTATTGAGTAGCTTGAAGGACTGGGTGGAACAGCGGTTGATCGTGCCGGTAGAACAAGGAGGCTTTAAGGAAGGTCACTCCACGATTGATCACTGTTTCGCGCTATGGGAGGTGGCGCAGAAGTCTATGGAACAAAGAGGGAAGCTGAATTGCTGCTTTGTAGACTTCCGCGCAGCTTTCGACTTGGTCGACAGGTGATGCCTCTGGGAGACGTTGAAAAAACATGACATCCCGGAAGGGCTCCTGATGATAATCCAGGAGTTACATACTCAGAACTGGGCCTAAGTTATTAAGGATACGGCGGGGTCCTTGACGCCGAAAATAGCGATTAATAATGGTCTAAGACAGGGCTGTGTACTGGCCCCGCTTCTCTTCGCAATTTTCTTGGCAGATCTGCCAAAGATTCTGGAGGTCGATAGAAGTGCGAGCCCAAAAATGAATGGAAAACAAGTATCCTGTCTACTATATGCTGATGACCTAGTAATCTTTGACCAGACAGAGTTGGGCCTGCAGCGGAAGTTAGATGCATTTAGTAAATACTGTGAGGAAAAGTATTTAACTGTAAACCGGGATAAAACCAAGATCCTATGCTTTGGGAAGAGAGACCTGAGGTTTAATTGGTACTTGGGTCCAACCAAGTTGGAAATTGTGAAAAAGTATAAATATCTTGGGGTCTGGTTCGATAAGTCTTTAAAGTGGAATACGCACCTGGAGGCCCAGAAAGCTAGAGCACTTGTATCTGTGGGCGGTTTGAAAAAATTAAATCGGATCTATGGGGATATGTCCCATAGACCCATGTTAAAGGCCTACAATGCTATGATCCCACTTCAATTCCAATATGGTGCAGAAGTAATCTGCTTAAGTGGCAAAATCTGCTGGGACGTTGAGGAAGGGAAATGTATAAAATCACTAATGTCACTACAGGGCTCATCCATGATTCAGGCAATCAGAGTAGAGCTGGGTTTGACAGCCTGGAATGTACAGACACAAATGGCCCTTTTAAGGTACTGGAATAGATTGGGCAATGGAGAGTCCATGAAAGTGTCACAGTGGGTTAAGAACGAGGTGCAGCTCAGTGATTTAAAGTGGGCCAAAGAGGTCAGGAAGAAATTGTATCTGTGAAAACCTAAATGTGAGAATCGACCGGCAGTCCCTACAAATAGAAATAACAAAGAGTGATCTCAGAACTCTAGGAAAGGAGTTGTCTAAGAAGGAAGATATGGAGTATCTGAGGGAAAAAGAGTCAGTGACATTTATGTTAACCAGCTGGGCGAAAGAAACCTGGTATCCTTATCTGGACATATTACCTTACCACCGGTTTAGAGCAGAAGTGTTAAGATTGAGAATTGGCATTAACCTGGTATGATCAACGGGAAAACAAGAGCAGAAATGAGGCAATCTGATGGCAAATGTTCATGTAGGCTGGGTACAAAAGGGATAATCTACATATTTTAGTTGATTGCCTAAAAGTGCTAGATCTGCGGAAGCAGTTTCTACACCCTATCTTTTTAAAATATGGCACCATTTCGCGTACACAGGCAATTGAACTTCTTACAGTTATGCCAAATCTTGATATCGCAATAGCTATTGCGAAGTACATGGTGGCCGTAAAAAGGTTCTTCATGGAAAAGGAAATGGGTTGAAGGATATGATGGAATGTATGAGAGTTTTAGAAAGTTTTAGCCGAAATATATCGTTTTAGGAAAATATTGTATAATAGGAATTTCAATTGTTTTTAAAATTCTTATGTCTGTTAATAGACGTGGGTATGAATTTTAGGATTAATATTATGTAAATTCAGAAGTAGCACATGGAACCGGATTTTTATGGAAATTGTGATGAATTGAGTACGATTTTAGAATTATTGTACAGGGGATATGTTTTATGCTGTTTTAAGCCCAATGGTCTAAATAAACGTAATTTTGACTGACTGACTGACTGACTCAGGTCTCCAAAATGTGCCTACAACCCACTCAGAAACACAAAGATCAAGTGGAAAGAAGCAGACTAGTAGAATTGTAGGTCAGAAATAGGAGGAGGATGTTTTTCTTCCTGGTCTTTAGCACACTCTTGCATGTTCTTTTCCATGCCGGTTTTCTCTCTTTGTAGTCGCTGTCCTATCTTTCTCTTCCTCCATCTTTTTCCTTTGTTTTGCCTTTTTCCCTTTCAGTCAAATCCTAATGATGAAAAATAAGTATTTTTCCCTATAAAAGTAATGCTTGTGCCCACCACCAGCAACCACTGGCACAAATTAAGCACTGGAATGTTAGGATGACCTGTTGGTGAACTGCATCTGAAAAACACACAAATCCATTAAAATCAGAGCTTCCAGATACCACCAGCATGACCTCCTGGAAAAGATTTCTGGATATCCCATAAAAAGGGAGAACACATCAACTGGTTGAAAACCTGAATGGGGTACGCAAAACATGTTCTTGGATATAAGCATCAAAATCCCCCTGTTAATCCATAATAGGTGCTATTTATCACCTTTGATAAATCCTGAACCCTGTGGTATCGTATTTTCTGAGGTGCAATGAATAGCACTGTCAATCCAAACTTGAAATCAGGCCTTAATATCTACTTCAGCAAGATAATACAGCAACACACGTTAGTGCAGTTAACTGGTGGCAATGTGAGAGGTGTTTTACTGCTGTCGCTGAGGGGGCATGTCAGGCCCATGCCCCAGCTTGATTTGTCCTGGCCCGTATTGGACCCCACCAGCACAGCTGTTGAATGTAACAGGAGGCAACACAGAACTGTGACTTGCCAGATACATTAATTTGTCCAACTTCTTTTGACTCTAAATCAGTGTTGTTTTGCTTAAAAATGTATCTATCTATCTATCCATCTATCTATCTATCTATCTATCTATCTGTCTATCTATCCATCTATCTATTTATCTATCCATTTACCTCTTTCAATATCTAGTCATGTAAGTAGATATATGTATGCATGTATGCATGAGTGATGTAATATGTGAGGTCATATGCAATTCATTGTGGGGGCGTAAGTTATAGTTAGCTCAGGTAACTATAACAGCTGAATTTCACTGGTTTTGTACGAGTGAAATCTGAGCCTAACTATAACGTCCCTGTAACCTTTGTTTTTTTCAGTGAACTTCTAGGGTTTTTTAATTCTATTTCCTAACTATAACATCCCTGTAACCTTTGGTTTTTTCAGTAAATTTCTATATTTTTATTAATCCTAACTATAACGTCCCTCTAGCTTTTGTTTATTTAAGTTAATTTCTACTTTTTTTATTGTTTAATCCTAACTGTAACCTGTCACTTTTGGGAGTGGGTGCATGAGTGCCTGTGGGGAGCTGTGAGTGGGTAAATAATTACCTCTGTGAATGTCTGAGTGGGTGTGTGAGTGCCTGTGTGGCTCTGTGAGTAGGTCTGTGAGTGCCTGTGTGTGTGTGTGAGTGAGTGTATATGCCAGTGTGGGTCTGTGAGTGGGTCTGTGAGTGTCTGGGTGGGTGTGTGAGTCCCTGTGTGGCTCTGTGAATGGGTCCTTGAGTGCCTGTGTGTTTCTGTGAGTGGGTGTGTTGAGTGCCTGTGTGTTTCTGTGAGTGGGTGTGTGAGTGGTGCTATGGATTTTGGGCATTTGCATACTTAAGGTATTTAAAAGGGAGAACCATGGACTCTGTTCTCACCAGGAGATGAAAAGAGAGAAACCACTCATCACAGTCACTACAGATCAGATTGCTCTCCATTAGATCAACGATGCATTCACCTCCATTAAGGATTTCAGATTGTTTTTCAACATGGAATATGAGAGGAAACACATTTGATTTGCCTTCGCCAAGCCTAAGAAGTTATGAAGTTTGTGCTTTACTGAAGTGGAGCTTCAACTGGGGTACCTGCTCTGTTTATATTTGTAAGTGATTCCAGTTGAGCTTTAATTTCTGTGAAATGCACACCAGACCCGAATGGAACCTACTTTTTCCCAGAAGAGTCTCCAGTTTAGCTGAAAACTTCTACCCAACTGGGATACTTTCATCTGGTTAGATAGTAAATGCTACCTTGTTGGGTATATGTCTTCTGCATATTCTACACTACAGCTGCAAAAAGGACCATGAGTTAATATTTCTTGTGTGCATCTCATTTCAGCAATGTGATTGCTCCTCAAGCATCTTCATCCACAAATCTGTGTTAAAGTCAATCCACGCCCTGAGAAGATGACGAGAATACAAAGAGGTAAATCTCCACTAAACAGGGGTACTTCCTCTTGACTAAATGAATTAAGTGCTTCTGTGTTTGGTGGAGATATGTTCGTATTCCTCTGCATCAATAATGCATCACCAAAATCGGCTGGAAATGCACTTAGGGGCTTTTTGCTAAGCTGTCCATCGACGTGGGAAAAAGAGGAAGACTTTTCCATACTAAGAGGGAAAATGGGGGGGCTGCACGGCCCTCCTCCCCAGGCTGATTTTGGCCCAGGGGACCCCAAACCCCGGGGCCTGGCCACAATTGAATTGGGCCGCACGGGCCTCCTCCCTTGGATGATTTCAGCCCAGGGGACCCCATCCCCCGCTGCCTGGCCGTGTTATGCTGGGTGCCCTGGAGCCCACCCAAGGCACCCAGTTTACACTGTTGGGGACCGTGGGGGGAGACTGACTGCCCCTGTTGGCTCCCCGCTTCCAAAGAGAGCTGGCATTGCTCCCATACCATGGAGCTGCTAAACATTGGGCTCCCTCTGTGTCGGAGCAATCCTTTCATCAGTTTACCTTCCAGCTTGGCAGCAGGCAGAGAAACAGATGAAAACACTGCTCCCAGCAAGCGGGAGCAGTTTAACAGCTCCTGCTTGCTGGAAGCAGAGTTAGTATTTGCCTTGACTTGGCAGGAGAAGAAACAGTTATGTCCGCATGGCCCCCTTCCACTTTCCTATATCTCATATCTCTCTATCCCCGGGAAGGTGGTGGTCACTGGGGCTTCTACGAATCCCAGGAGGGGGTTCACATGGCCCACTTGCTTTTATTAAAAACACAGCCAGTGGGAGGAGATGGTCCCTGGGGCTCAAAGAGCCTTTGGAGGGGGGCCCCGTGCATCCCCTCTTTTTAAAAAAAAATGCCACCGGGACCAGGTTCTCCTGGGGGCTCTTTTCACAACAAGTGCGGGAGCCCGCGCTTGTTTTTTTCTTTTTACCGGGGTCGCTGATCCATCGCAATTTTAGGAGAAATTGTTTTACGAAAATGTTTTTTTGCCCTGGTGGGGTCCCTGAGAGACCCCAGTACCACAGCTAAGGGGTCAGGGTATTCCTAGGGTTGGCAGCCAATCAGATCTCAGCACGAGATTACAATTTCGTGCATGCCACTTTTCTAGTTGACCCTACACTGTACTGCTCGCAACTGGATGCTATTCCACTGTACACAAATCCACTTTAAGCTACTCCACTCTATGCTAGTGCACTGTGCTCTACTTTATGGTACACTACTGGAGTGTTTCTATTCCAGTGGACGCCACTCCACTCTACAGCACTAATTTCTACTAAAATACAGTATATGCCACTGCAGTTTACCACAATGTATGTAAGCTATTCCGCTATACAAACATTCTGTGCCACTCCACAAAACGACACTTCAGTATATGTCAGACAGATAGATAGATAGATAGATAGAAAGAAAGAAAGATAGATAGATAGATAGATAGATAGATAGATAGATAGATAGATAGATAGATAGATAGATATACATAAAAAGTCAAATTTAAAGATTTCATGCACACACAGGGGCCGATTCCGATCTCGGCCGGTAGGGCTCCGAATCGGATTCGGCTTTACCGGATCCGATTCGGAGCCCTGTTTCCCGACCAATTCGTACGTGCGTCCGGGCGAGCGAGTACGATGCGAAATCTCCGACCGACTCGTTCGCGAGACCCAACCGCACCGACGGACTCGTACGCGAAAGCCGACCGCTCCGACCGACTCGCTCGGACACGCCTCGCACAGTGCAATGGAGACGTTCCCCGGCCGGGCAAGTACGATGCGCGCCGCGAGCAGTCCGACCGACTCGCGCCGTCTGGCTCGAAGGAGTAGTCAGAGCCGTACTTCGGGGGTCCGTGTCGGACCCCCCTGTACGCGTAGCCTCGCGAGTCGCACACAGGGGGGACCCATGGGTCCCCCCTACCTGTGCGTGTACGGCACGAGTCGCTTCACCGCGTACACGCTGTAGGGGGCGCCCTTGTTTGCCTCGCACCCATTGAGTCAATGGGAGCCCGCGTACGCGTTGTACGACAGGCTCCCATTGACTTCAATGGGAGTCCGACCGAATCGGGTCCAATGGCATACGTGCGCATCGTACTCATTCGGTCGGGCTGCTAGGGTCCGATTCGGTCGGAAATCTCTCCGAGTCCGGCTCGGTCGGAGAGATTTCCGGCCCGAATCGGAATCGGCCCCACAGTCTTTCCATTTTTATCTGTGGCTCAAGCTGTTTGCCACCCCACCCCTAAAATGATCTTCTAGTGGCACCACTAACGTATTTGTGCATTGCTTTGTCTGGAGCATATTGTATTCCAAATATTAGGGATTTTCTGAATACAGGTGATTGAATATAATTGCAAATATCTTGCCAAGTCATTGCAGAAGTGTGCTGATATTTGAAACAATGACTCTGCTATTTAGAGCATTTTCAATCATTTTAGAGCTGTGTCTGTATATTTCAGTCTACATATTTCAATGCAAATGACTTTGAGGTAGCCCATACCCAACATTTGAATTCAACATTTTCTTTCCCAATTTCATGCTTGCAATGGATACTTTCGAGGTGATCTAGTGATTTTTTAGCTGTTTCCTTTATCTCATTTTAGGAATGGGACAGTCAATTACATCTCGGGTGAAATGATACGTGTATCAAAGGATGTTTGCATTTGTCTAGCTGTGATAAGTGGTGCGGTCGTTCAGAAACCTGCCTACGTATGTTGGGGGAAAAGGGGGGTAACATGTTTGAACAATGAGATGTTGTCTTTCTCTGATTTTTTTCTAATAGTTGCACTAAATGGAGAATAAATTATGTTGTGAATGAAAAACTCAATGTAGTGACCTTCCCTTATTGAGGAAGTATTAATTTATTTCTAAGGAAATATTGAGCAAGTTTGTGAGAAAGTACACCCAACCACACATTAACGTCCTAAATTACAAAACTGTGTATGGTGATCAAAACCTTTTGATTTTTGTTATTTAAACAGAGGTAGCAGGCAATTAGTGGGCAAGAGATTTTTGCTTCCATACACGATTTAACACCTGCAAGTGCATAGTAAGTCTCTCTGTGGGTTATTCCGTATCAACATTTAGGAATGGTACAAATTAAGGTTTAGAGATACAGACAACACACAAAAAACTAGATAAAGTAGCTTGTAAATTATTTTCAGTATTTCTTATAGCACTCAACAAGTTAGTATTTGCTCAAAAAAATGCAACTTTCTTTTTTTTTTGAAGGAGCAGTAAGCAATGGAAGGTAAAACATAGAGTACAAAAGAGGTCTGCACTTGGAGTTTATTTTCTTCCTTTTTTCCTTTTCAACCTGGAGGATAAAATGTTCTTTAAATTAATAAGGCAAGTGTATTTATCCAAAACTCTATTGGTCCATAATCTGTACCTCTGATACATGATGGCACGTCTGGTGCCACTGGGCGCTGAAATGTCTAATTTTTCATAGGTGGAGGTCTGTACCTGGTAATCTAAAGATAACATATCGCTCAATAAAAAAAAGGTCATTATCTTTGTCTAAACCTCCAACAGTGCTTCTGGTATAAAATTATGTTTTCAGTTTCAACTCAATTATGGGCCCCCTGTCATTACTGGCTTGCTTTCAGAGAGGTTCTTGCAATTTTAACATTATTTTCGTGTAAAAGAAAGATACATTTCCAATGCCAAAAGTATAGCCCATACAAAACATCCAGTTCATGAACTGTAATCATGAAAGTTTTCTGAGACCTGAGCAAAACCTGTGTCTTCAATATCTTCTTCGAAAACAGACGTCATTGTCCACATAGTACCTTCTAGAAATATATTACATAAGTCCTGAGATGTGAAAATATATTAGTAGTCATGGGTGGTTCCACATATAGTGCTTTGTAATTGTAATTGTATTTAAATAATGCTTACTACCCCTGATGAGGCGTTGAAGCGCTTTTTAGCGAGTAGCATGTTACTTCCAGACCCAAAGGTGGATTAGTGGTGGATTAGTAGGGTGAAATATAAATTGTTATTGGGAGTGGTGGTTGTGGTAGACATGTGAGTCTGTTAGTTGGATGAAAAGTATAGAGGATGGATAGAGGAGTGAAGTGTTTAGAATGGATAATTTGGGAGTTCATAGTAATAAAAGAGGTTTGGGATGAGTCAGAGAGTGGAGTTAGGGGATATTGTGGAAGAGGAATAGGATGAGTCATATAGTGGAGAGCTGATGAGGTTTGAGAAAATTAGTTATTTTTTAAATTTTTCTCTGCATTGGGAGGAAAATATAAAAAGATGCAGAATCATGACCTCACATAAGAGGTATACATACATAGATTTTAACATGACAAGCATGAGATATTAAATTGTGCTGGATAAAGTCCGGTATATACATGCATGGATAAAAATTTACAAGCTCAGCCTTTCTGTTTTTGCTGTAAATTAAGAGTTTCTTGGTTTGTTTATTTTTATTACCATTATTTTTTATATTTTTTCCCTATTTTGTATTTGTCCCCCAATATTTCAGTAGTGAATCATTTATAGATACAATTGCTATAATCATATTTACACATTGTGACAGATATGCGTTATAATAGGAAAGTAAATCCATAAGGATACACTCATCATCTAACATGCTATTGATGTATTGATTTACTTATATATGGATATTATGATAAAGTTATTGCTATAATCATATTTATACATTGTGACATATATGTGTTATTATAGGAAAGAAAATCCATAAGCATATATTCATCATCTTATATGTTATTGATGTATTAATCTACTTATATATGAATATAATGATGTATGTACATCTGATCCATCCAATCCTCAATCAATGCAGAGATCAGGAGCAGCACACCCCAAGCTCCTGGACACAGTACCTTTATTTTCCCTTTATTTAAAAAGTCAAGTGAACAACAAATGCATAACCTCGGCCGAAGTGCTTCGGATTGCCCCTTTCTCCAGCCCATGTTATCAACCCCCAACTCTCTCATATTTATGTTATCACATTTCTCAGTCCTTCTCTCTTTTCTTGAATGAACTACTGAACCATATACTCCCTTTTCAAATAGTCAGAACTATTCAGCCACAATTTTTACTCTTCATGCCCAATCATTATTCATGAATTCCAGATAGATTTTTATCAGTGTGCTCCTTAATATTGCATTTATAAAAGAACAGCACCTCTTAATCATAGATACATGTAATTAGTTCATTCATATTATGTTGCTAGTGCGATTGAACATAGAATGATCTGAAATGAACATATGAGTATATCAATGTCATTGATTTTCATAAGTATCAACAAAACAGGGGTACTTATTCCTGTCTGGAAAAGATTAAGGAGAGCAGTTGGAAATAGAAAAATGTTAGGGAGGTCTTCCTTATGAGGAAGTGATGCCCTCACACACCCATGTGGGTGTCATGCTTCATCATTGGGCTTTTTGCTCCTCCTGGGTCTGGAGTTGCAATGCCCCACGGGCCCCGCAAGGGGGCTCTTTGTCTGAGATCTTTATAGTAAAATGGCCGTGATGATGTGTGCAGGTGTGTGGAGCTGTCAGGTGAGTGTGTCTGTGATCTAAAACTACCTAATGGGTGCCCGGTGACAAGTTTATTGAGGGGTCCCATTGGTAGGGTTAAAAAAGAGGTAAAATAAAGGCAGTCGATGCAGAGTTATGAAGCGCAACTGCCTGGTGAGTGAAGTATAAATACGTAGTGGTTTATACTTGGTCAGGGTGACATGTTTCATGCTCTAGAGGTCCAAGAGGATCTGTGGCATTTCTTCAGGACCAGAAATAAAGTGTAGACCCTGCTCTGAATCACAAAGGGTGTAGAAGTGTTATCATATATAACATGCGCTAGTGGTTCTGCATATGGTCATAGGAGTACCTGAGATAAGCTCACCCTATCATGTTTCACAATTCAACTTGGAGAAAAAAGGAGAAAAAACAAAAAAAAAGAAGAAAAATCACCACAGAATAAATTATTCTGTGTCCTGGTAAAGACACTCACATTGGAGAGTTGCCTAAACATTTTCTTGTATAGTGCAAGTCATGCTCTAATTTGTAAGCATTATCAGCAATTATTTATAAGGTACCACCTGAATCCAGGTATCTTGGTCGTCACCTATGTGAAATAACAATAGGAGAGTGTATCCCTTACAAAGTGTCAAGACAGACCAACATATAGTAACATATAAGACAATACATAACACACAATCCATCATTTCTTGTGTCATTAGACATCTCTGCCGATAATAAAAAAGGGGGATGCCAGCATTTCTTAACCCCAATAGTTAGCCTACGTGCGCCTTAGGTCGAGGCAGAGGACCATATATATACTGAGGTTAATCTGGAACAACAAACAAACAGGAAGCACTAATAAGAAAGGGCTCCTCTGTGTCAGTACTCATGTGTGCCCATTGTCCATGGAAGTGGCCATACTCACAATCTCGTACGCAGAGTCTCGTGTCGGACCTGCCCCTCTCCCTGCCTTCCTGGAAGTTGGGGATCAGTGCTGTCTCTGATGGATTTAAAGCGTGTGCGCGGCACAGGTGCACTGCATCTGGGCAGGACTGGTGACCCGGAAGTCACCCGCAAAAGCGGAGCAATGTGACCTACGAGCGTTGCAAGGCCAGTGGTGGCTGTCTATGGCAGCCATCTTGAAAAGGGATTACAAAGTATGGATATCCTATGTGGTAAACACACTGCGGCACACTATGTTGCTCAGTACCCTCGTTGGTGGCCATCTTACAGATATGAACGGGGCAAAATCAAGATAAAACCCCAGTGGGGACATGGCCTGACGCCGATGTAGACCAGAGCGGACCTCGGAGCTCCGGCCTAGGATTCCCTTATCCGACAGAATTCTGAGCCCCAGCCCCCCTTATACAAAAACAACAATTGATGGACAGAATGCAGAACAATGTCTTACATTCACCCCAGTACAGAGATCTGGGCCTAAATCCATCGTTTTTTTGCTCACCATGCCATTCCAGTTTGGACCCAGCCATATGCAAATCAGTCTTGACCCTGCGCCCAATGGGAACAGTCCAGCCCGAACTGCCAGGCCAGGTCCTCCCTGGACTGGAAACAAGCATCCTAGGACCGGTTTCAGGGTTTCACCCCTCTTCAGCCAGGATAGCTTGAGTCCAGTGGCATGGAGAGCACGGGACCCACGTCTGGGCATACCCGTCCCACTCGGGGTGACAAATGCAAAAACAACAATTGATGGACAGAATGCAGAACAATGTCTTACATTCACCCCAGTACAGAGATCTGGGCCTAAATCCATCGTTTTTTGCTCACCATGCCATTCCAGTTTGGACCCAGCCATATGCAAATCAGTCTTGACCCTGCGCCCAATGGGAACAGTCTAGCCCGAACTGCCAGGCCAGGTCCTCCCTGGACTGGATACAAGCATCCTAGGACCGGTTTCGGGGTTTCACCCCTCTTCAGCCAGGATAGCTTGAGCCCAGTGGCATGGAGAGCACGGGACCCACGTCTGGGCATACCCGTCCCACTCGGGGTGACAAATGCAAAAACAACAATTGATGGAGAGAATGCAGAACAATGTCTTACATTCACCCCAGTACAGAGATCTGGGCCTAAATCCATCGTTTTTTTGCTCACCATGCCATTCCAGTTTGGACCCAGCCATATGCAAATCAGTCTTGACCCTGCGCCCAATGGGAACAGTCCAGCCCGAACTGCCATGCCAGGTCCTCCCTGGACTGGAAACAAGCATCCTAGGACCGGTTTCGGGGTTTCACCCCTCTTCAGCCAGGATAGCAAGGGGGAATGATAGCTCAAGTGCCCCGGAGCAAGTAGATGCAGGCCGAGAGGCATTAAGCAGAGACTAGCGAGGGAACGAGGCTAGTGGCAGGAGGACCCGGGAAAACAGCAAACAAAATGGCGGCCGCAGCGCGAAATGGGTGCTGAAGCCGGGAACCCGGGGACAGAAGATCAGGTAGGACCGGCTCTTAGAAGCAACAGACATTTGGGGCAGCCCGAAATGAACACTCGCCGACTGGACGGAGAAGCGGCGACGCCAACAGAGTGTGGTGAGTGGCTATTGCAATGGCGTTAAGGCAGCCGCATAGAGGAGCAGAGGCAGGGAAGGCAAGAGTGGGCTGCGGGAGACATGCTGTGTGGCAGTTCCCAGGAGGACCCAACGGGGAGGCCCTGTCATAGCAGGGATCAGTGGAAGACAGAGGAGTGAGGGAATCAGAGGAGGTAGCACACACCTGGCTGGAGCCCCGAGTGGAGTGAAGGCGTGGGGGCTGAGAAACTTTAGGCCTGGTTACTAGGATTAGGCAGTACGGGAGAAAAGAGAGTGGCGAACGGTTGAAAGACATGCAGGATCAGGAGGCCTGCAGGCACAGATAGTGGTGACTTCGTGGGGGCAGGCCCGGGAGCAGAGAGAGGGCCCGCAAGAAGAGTGTGGAGTAGTCTGAGAGAGGCCCCGCCAAGGAAGGTCCTGAAACCCATAACGGCAGCTACGCAGCAACACAATAGGCTGACTCGGACCGAGGGTGTGGAGGAAAGTGAGTGAGTCCTCGAGCAGCCAGAAAGGTAACCAGGGGATCTGCATCCAGCAGAGCAGTTGTGGGCACAGACACGTATTTTGTCTGACCTGGTGTTGGTGGTTTTAGGACTCTGGGCACTTTATCACTGCTGTCCAGTGTAAAGTGCAAGTGCTCTCTATGGTAAAACATGGTAAGATTGGTCTACACCTGTTTGGCGAATTTAATTTACCTATCAGTCCCTTGTAAAGTGGTATCTCAGATACCCAGGGCCAGTAAATTAAATGCTACTGGTGGGCTTGCAGCGCTGCTTGTGCCACCCACCAAGGTAGCCTTTCAAACCTGTCTCAGATCTCTGCCATTGCAGGGCCTGCGCGCACAGTTTACTGCCGCTGTGATGTGGCACATAAAGTGGGTGCCACGTCTGTGACTCCCCTTTTACTACATATCAGTCACCCCTAAGGTAGGCCCTAGCTAGCCCAATGGGCAGGGTGCGCTGTAGGTAAAAGGTAGGACATGTGCCTTAACTGTGTGGCATATCCTGGTAGTGACAAACAGCCATTTTAGTTTCTCACTACTGTGAGACTGCCCTCTTATAGGAATGCATTGGGGATTCCCTGATATGTGCTTCTGTGGTAATTCCTGACCTGAGAGGAGTAGAGTGGTCAAGTTTGGTATGTTTGAGATAGTGGTAATAAATGCTGCGTAATGGTGTTCGCAGATTTATTATCACTATTTTAGAAATGCCACTTTTAAAGTGGGCATTTCTGTGTGCTATGTGTCTTTGTGCCTGCCTGATGTGTATTGCATGTCTGGCTCAGGAGTGACAGGGGCTGGGGAGGTGCAGTGGCTCCAGAGGGGCTGGGTGAGTCAGCACTAGGCTGAATGAACCTGACCTGCATTTGGAGTAGTGGGAGGAGTAGCCCCCGACCCTGAATAGGTCTCTGCCTGCCTTGTACAATGCTGGCTCCGCCCCCCTGCGTGTGTTGGGGCCAGAGCCTACACTAACAATGAGGGTGTTTGTGCACTGTAAAGAAATGTTTGAGTGCCCCCCAGAACTGGTTTGGACCGGGCACAGAGCCCTGTGTCAGGGGGAGAACAAAGAACATAGCTGGTATAAGTAATGGGGCTGTGACCCCATGTAAGGTGTGCTGTTGTGCTTACTTGGAACTTGGAGGGAGACTCTGCCAGGAGGAACCGCCATGGGACCCAGTTGCTATCCTCTACTGGGAGGCCCTGCGGGCTGGCCTCCTGGTGGGAGTCTCAGGGACCCACGAGACCCCAGGAGAAGGTCTGGACTGTTCCTGACTTTTCCTCTCTACCACAAGGAGGAAAGTCTGCAGGAGGGCTGGGCTTCATCCAGCCTGGCGCTGGGCTCCGTAAAAGACAGCGCGTGGTGATCGCTTCATTTGTTTTTGATTACCGGAGTGCCAGGTTAGGAGAGGAGCGCTTTGTGCCCTGCAGCGTGGGCAGCGCCTCCCTCTCGTTTATGGCCAGAGCAATGGAGGGGAGAGCCAAGTTGAGGAAAGCGCTCTCCTGCTCCCGGTCATGCCCCTTGAAGCATTTCCAGTGGTAGGCAGCCAGGGCTCTGCTACATGGCCCCGGGCTGTGAGGGAAACGCTGAGATCCGGAGGAATCCCTGGCCGGATTACGGGAGCCTACCCCGCATTTCCATTCACGAAGAGGAAGTCAGGCCGCTGCTATGCCTGGTTGTGGGCGGGGCAGAAATGACGGTCAGAGTGAAGGAGCCCCAGAGCGGGAGACTACCCCGCGTTGCCGTGTTCTAGGGAGGAGGGGCCCAGCCACAGAAGGGAGTCAGAGACTGCCGGCCCGACGGAGACATCGCTCCGGGATCAGCAGCCGAGACGCGCGGCCACCGGAAGCCAGGCAAAGGCTGAACCTGGTTGTGGGCGGGGCCCACTGCCGCTAAGAGCAGAGCGGGGAGAAGCAGAGCCTCCCAGCCTCGCATCAGCTGGGGGTTATCTTCTGTGGAGGGGAGATCGAGTCAGTGTCTCCCCTCCTCCTACCTTGAAGGAGCGCTGTTGACCTTGTGGACTGGAGGGAAGTCTCCATGGAGGTCCCGGTCCAGCACAGATGGTCAGAGCATCAGGGCATTCTTTTGTGGAGGCAGAGTTAGTTGCACCCCTGCCCCCCTCTGCTCCTGGCATTGTGTCCCTGAATGGGGTGAGACCTCGATGGAGGCCCCCTGGGACAAGAATTGCCCCTTGTTGAGAATAAGGTGGGCACGTGGTTCCACAGCCTATGCCTGGGATACCAAGTACATCAAAGAGAGCCAGGTATCGTGCTGGGGGTTGGTGCTCATGGAGTAGTGCGCGCACCTTATTGGTGGTCATTGCGGTGCACTGTTCGCATGGCTGTGATGACAATATGTGCCCACTAATGATGTTTGCTACGTGCATGGCTGTGGATGTTTAAGCCATACTGGACTGAGTTATTGCCTGATGGGTGCCCTCTGAAAGTGGGTACGTTGGTGCACTGTTGCTGATGCTAATGCATAATGTGTTTATGCTAAGTGCACTATTGCCAGTAGTTACTGGTGGTTGGTGATGTTCATTACTTGTGTGTTCTAATGGTTGTGACAGTGGCCCGATTGGCCCAGTCGTGTATAGAATCCCTGTAAAGTAATACCTAGTGCCAGGTGGCACAGTATATATATGTGATTATGTTCTAATGTGTTTTACGAGGAATACAAAGGCTATTTTTTTTATATAACCTTGTGTGGAGTTTCTTTTGTGGTGTGCCTAGTGTGTCACTGCTGTGTGTGTGTTGCGCAAACTCTTTACACATTGCCTCTGGGATAAGCCTGACTGCTCGTGCCAAGCTACCAAAGGGGTGAGCAGGGGTTATCTTCGGTGTGTAACTCCCTTGCCCTGACTAGAGTGGTGGTTTCTGCCTGGCTTAGGTGCATGCCCTAGCCAACCAGAAATCCCATTTCTATACTGAGTGAGGCAACTGAACCCCAGGCACCAGAGGGAAGCAGGCCTGTCTGGGCCAGAAAGAGCGCTGTCTACGGAGTGCGGAGACAGTTAACCGGGCAAACGATCATGGTCCCTGAACTGAGGCCCTAGGCCATTTGGAAGACGCCCAACGTCAGGGCCACTGCACGTCCAAGAGGAACAAGGGGTAACAGTTCACGAACTGCCAAGAGGGGCGGTTTGATCAGATCAGCTCAGGAGCCGGGAGCCCAACTCTGAGAGGAGGGTCTGGTGAAGATTGCTGATAGGAAAAAGCAAGGGACTGCTATTTGATGCCCAACTGGCAGAGAGGTGAGCAAGCATGAGGAAAGTACCGAAGAGGAAAGGACACGTTATCCTTGTTACGGGCGGTGGGAGCACCCAGACAGATGAAGAAAATGACAACCCAGAAACAGGGAGGGATGCCTCTGTTACACGCCCCACGCTGACGGATATCATAAAGGCTATCACAGCGTCCCGCGAAGCACTTGAAACGAAAATTGATGCCATTGGCACTGACCTCAGTCTCCTAAAAGACGATCACCGCTGCCTAGCGGAGAGAGTAATTGGCACAGAGAGGACGCTCGCGGACCTACCAACGGAGGTAACGGAATTGCGTAAATCCCTCACAGCTGTTGAAGCTAAAATAGGATACTAGAGGTGCGAGCAGAGGACAGCGAAGGAAGATCGCGCAGAAATAACTTGCGCATAGTTGGGGTACCGGAGAAGGAGGAAGGAAACGATATGATGCAATTTTTGAGGACTGGATCAAAAGGGAAGTGGCTCCAGAGGGGTTATCACCATTCTATGCCCTAGAGAGGGCGCATAGAGTCCCATCCAGAGTGCCCGGGCCACGGGCCCCACCAAGGCCCCGCCTGCTTCATTTCAAAGATAGAGACCACTTCCTTAAGCAGGCCCGACAGAAAAATGACTTACAGATTGGGAATAGCAAAGTTCTAGTGTTCCCCAATTTTACCAGAGAGGTTCCGAGGCAAAGAACCACGTTCCTGGCGGTGAAGAGGAGGCTGCGGCAACTGCAGCTCCCATATGCAATGTTGTTCCCGGCTCGGCTGCGGGTGGTGAGCCCCACTGGAGTTCAGTTCTTTCAGACGCAGCAGGAAGCCTGGGAATGGTTGGACTCTGGACTGGGGAGTGGATTGCGGGGAAGCTCTCCGGGATCGGCGAGGAGGGAAGTGGGACACGGCAAGGCAAGAGCACAGACCTCGATAGAAGCCCAGGCGGAATGATGCAAGGCCCTCAAAGCAGTGGCGGAGCTTACCAATCGGGGTCAACTCAGAGTGACAGAGAAGATGGTCGGTCGGAGGGGTCTCCAACAACTAGTGCAGCAGAGGAGTCAGAGGCGGAACTACCGAAAGTAACGCCTAACACAGCTGATGAACTTTGCTAACCGGAAAATATCAAGTCAGATGAACTGCAGATCCAGGTGGACTATATCCTTTTTGAAGATGCCATTGAAATGAGAGGGTAGGAGGGGCTTCAGGAGGAGTTGATAGACGGGGAAAAAAGGAGTGGGGCTGGGGCAGAGATTATCTGCGGAACCATGGGGGGATGCTGGGGGAGGGGCTCTTGGGTCTTGGCGATAGTTGCCACAACCGCATAGCCAGAAGAACAGTTTAAGTGTTTGGGTGGGAGGGGGACTACTTCTACCTGTCCTGGGGAAGGGGAGTTGGGAAGTTTGTTTGTTTTGATTTTTTTATAGGGGCCAGGCAGTAAGAAATTAGATAGGGAGATCTCTGTGTCAACCCAATGGGACCCACCATAGACTTCAGGTGTATCTCCTGGAACGTACGAGGGATAAACTCCATGACAAAGCACCACAAGGTACATGCATTCTTAGTACGCAGAGGGGTGAAAATTGCAATGCTGCAGGAGACACATATAAATGCGAAGGAAGGGGCTGCGCTGCAGCGTCGCTGGCGGGCCCAGGTGTACCGCACAAACTATTCAGCATTCGCCAGAGGGGTGCTAATCTGGGTAGGAGCAGGAGTCCCTTTCCAGTGTACTAAACAGTTCATAGACCCAGAAGGGCAGTATGTGGTCTTAATGGGTAGACTTGATGGAGGAACGTGATGATAAGGAGTATCTATGGTCCAAATGTGGACCAGGCCTCCTTTCTGGCAGTCTTTCTGGAATGTTAGGTCAGGCGTTGACTGGATCAGTGCTCTTAGGCGGAGACTATAATTGTGTTGAAGATGTGACCCTAGACCGCTCCCACCCTCCATTACAAGACTCACCAATTCACAGAACAGCAGTGGCAAGAAGAAACTGGCAACTGCAAAGGGGACTGATAGACACGTGGAGGGCACAACACCCTGGAGATAGGGACTATTCATTCTTCTCGCATTTGCACAAGCTACATGTTAGGTTAGACACCATAATATGCACTCCAGATGTGCATGAGTGTGTGCAGACTAGCGAATATCTGACACGAATGGATCACAATCCACTGCTGATTGGGCTTGGCTGGTCCAGGGTTAGGTCATGCATCCCCACATGGTGCCTCAGACCAGAAGCATTAGAAGATCAGGGGTATCAAGCAACAATCCGAATAGCCATCGAGCAATACTTTGACGAAAATGTGGGAACTGCCTTGAACCCTATATCAGAGTGGGAGGCCTTCAAGGCAGTACTTAGGGGCAGGTGCAGCTCCGAAATGGTGGGAGTGAGGAGGACTCTCTTGAGAGACACTCTAATAGCAGAGCAGCGTTTACGAGATATCGAGAGAGAAAGACCAGAGAATGTAGATAAGCAGGAGGAGTCGCTGGCAGCCAAAGAAATGGTAGCGGAACATGTGGAGAGGCTGCGTTGCTTTAATTACAAGAATTACATGATACGGGCGCATGCAGAACGAGATAAACTGGGGGCTCTACTGGCGTGGTTGGCCAATCTTGCCAAGAGAGGGTCTGTTATTCTAGAAATGAAGGATGAACAGGGGGAGGCCCGGTATCGTCAGCAAGACATAAATAGAATATTCTGTGAATACTACACCAGGTTGTATAGAAGTAGAGTATCCCCCACAGCTGAGGAACTAGACGTTTACCTGGGAGGGGCTGAACTGCCAACGCTCCAAGAGGAGGAAGCAGAGGCACTGGGGAGGGAGATAGAGTTGTCCAAGGTGAAAAGTGCCATTAAGGCCATGGCTAGGAATAAAACACCAGGGACCGATGGGTTCCCCGTCGAATTTTATGCCACATACACTGACCTTTTGGGACCCCGATTGGTGGAGATGTACAATCAAGCAAAACAATTGGGGAAACTACCGGGGACCACTAGAGAGGCTCTAATAGTTCTGTTGTTGAAGCCAGGGAAGCAGGCATCCAACAAGACAGCATACAGGCCCCTCTCTATGCATAATCTTGATTATAAAATCCTAAGCAAGATACTAGCCACCCGTCTATTGTGACTTATGGCAGAGCTTATACATCAGGACCAAGCGGGGTTCATACCAGCTCGGAACACGGCAATGAATGTCCGGAGATTGTTGCGAGTACTGGAAGCAGATACCTACTGCAGAGAGGAGGCTGCCATCTTTGCAGTGGATATAGAGAAGGCATTTGATAGTCTTGAATGGCCATATTTGTTTAGAGTGATGTGGGCATTCGGACTGGGACCCGAGTTTGTGGCATGGACGGCTCTGTTATACACAGATTCTAAGGCCTAAGTTAGGATGGGTAGGCTCATATCGGATAGCTACGGGGTGGAGAGGGGAACGCGGCAGGGATGTCCTCTATCACCCCTTCTATTCGCTCTGGGTATGGAGCCACTGGCTGCTAAAGCCAGGACAGGAAACTTATATCAGGGGCTGGATGTACAGGGCTGCACCCATCATATAGCATTATACGCAGATGACTGACTGCTATTCCTTAGGAATACGGGAGAAGATCTCAATGGCTCCAGGGAGTTGCTGCTGGCACTAGAGAGAGTAGAAGGCCTCAAGGTGAACTGTGGGAAGTCGTGTCTGTTTCCTACTAGACAGGGGTGAGACAAACCACAGGCGGTAGCTGGCGTAGAATGGGAAGGTAGATGCCTCCCGTACCTGGGGGTCCAAATCTATCATGATCGAGCGGATCTCTTAGAGGGCAACGTGGGAAAAGCTATCAGAGGGACGAAGGCCAGCTTCAAGTTTTGGGGAACCCTTCCCTTGTCACTGACTGGTAGGATATCGCTCCTAAAAATGGTGACACTTCCGAGACTCCTATATTTCTTCGGGGTACTACCGGTGTGGATCCCAGCGGAGAGGTTTCAACATCCCCGGACAATGGTGACGGAGTTTCAGTGGAACACTGGGAGGCGCAGGGTAGCCCTGGAGACATTAATGAGACCAAAAACAGAGGGGGGTTAGCAGCACTAGACTTTGAGTACTATTATATAGCTGCCCAGTTGCAGTGGCTCATGAAATGGGTTGCGAGTCAAATAAGGGGGACTGCACAACAGGGGGATGGAAGCCCGAGTCTGAACCTCCTCTCAAGAGTAATATTACGGTTACCCGTTAGGGAAAGTGAAATGGCTGCAGAATTACGAGTGGCTCGCAAATGCTGGGTTAGAAGTTCACAGAGGTCCAGAACTAAGCTCCCGATATTCCATTAGCGATATGCATGGCACTACCACATAGAGCAGACTGGCGAGGGCTAGAGACTTGGATGACAGCAGGGGTAACCACAGTTGGGATGCTTTAAGAGGAAGGAACCCTGCTGCCCTTTGATACATTTAGGGAGAGATAAGAGATACTGAGGGGGGACTTTCTATTGCATACTGCCTTAACAGCGGCAACACGCAAACAATGGGGGAGTGGGCTATCTGAACCGCCACTATCTGAGGGGTGCCAATATGTGGTATCGGCAGCAGGGACATTCAAGGCGGTCACTTGCTTATACAAGAGGCTCAGTCGAGCGACACTCCCTGCCCTCAAAGAGCTACAGCAGCGATGGGAAGAAGATCTGGGGGAACCTATAGATGAGAAAGCATGGGGGAAATTGACAGAACGTGTCAGTAAGGTCACTAGAAATACTAGATTCCAATTAGTGAACTTTTACGTATTTCATAGGGCATACCTCACCCCAGGACCTATCAATAGGCATTTTAACACAAGAACAGCGACTTGTACCCGCTGTGGGGAGGAAGGGGCAGAGTTTGTTCACATGTTCTGGAGCTCTCCAGAGATAGGAAGATTCTGGAGGGGGGTGACTGACATCCTTTCGGAAGTTACGGAGAAAGAAGTGGCCACAGCACCGGGATATTGCCTCCTACACAGATTCCCCCACACCTCTAAGAATAAAATCACAAGTAAATTCCAGGACCTGGGTCTTATATTAGCAAAAAGGGACATCACTAGTCACTGGAAGGCGCGTGGAGGACCCCACACAGATAGGTGTAAGAGGTAGTTGGTGCGTTGGGCAAGCTACGAGGGGGTGGTACGACTAAGGGAGGCCAGACGAAATGGAAGCGAGAAATCATTAGAAGCAGCCAGGGCGTGGGAAGCGTTGGTATCACAATGTAAGCAGCCAGAAACAGCAATAGAAGAAGTGCGGCAGGAGACCTTACAGGAGGTTCAACCCTGAAGTAGCCTGATATAATTATATGGAGATGGTGGAATAGAGAGGGAGGATTTGGGAGTGCCCTCCAGAGATTAGGAGTCCGAAGGGAGAGCAGAGAATAGGAACTCTGGGTAGAGGCTTTGTGAGAGACTTCCCGAGAGGGGCACTAGGGCACACAGTTTAAGACACGTCTGGCGGGAGGGGGGAAGGGTTGCCACTTGGCATGAAACAGGCAAAAGCAGAGTATAATACTTCAGCCGTTATATTCCAGTAGCTGATAATGTTGAGGGAGTGCATGCGTAGAGATTGACTATACCACAACTGAACAAGGACATAATGGGAAATTGTTAAATAGGAAATGAGGAAGGGATGCGAGGTGTTTCAATTAGAATGTACTGAAATATCGGCTATGTCATGAAAATACCCATACTATTGCCTGTATGTTGACATTAGTAAACAAATAATAAAAAAATTGTTTAAAAAAAGATAGAAACGCAAGTGGTGCACTATGCATTTTTACAAAAGCGAGTACTCCCCGTCTATAATGTGGAGGTCATACCTCCTGTGTGGGGAATCAAATCTGGTTTAGTGGTATGATGTCAGTGTCTCCCATACCAGAATACTGATTACCAAAAATAATGGTAATAGTAGTGATGACTGTGGTACGGGGGACAAATCAAGAAAAGAATGGGGCAAAATCAAGATAAAAACATCAGTGGTGCACTATCCTTTTTAACATGGGTGAATGCACTCTGTCTTTTATGTGGAGGTCGCACCTCTTGTGTGAGGAATAAAATTTAGTTTAGTGGTATGATGTCAGTGTCTCCCTTACCAGAATGCTAGTTACCGATAGTGAGCATGGCTGATTAATAAAGGTGAACACCCCCCCGTCCTTAGTAATGAAGTCGCACCTTTTAAAAGGAGGAACATTAACAGAGTGTTCCTAACCAGGGTGCTGATTGCCAATGGGTATGCATATATATAGCCCTTGTTGGAGAGTACTGGTGGATTTAGTGGGATACATCTGCATGAAGTCCATGGGGTCCGACCACTCTCTGATGGTGAATTTAAAGTGGTAAGACAACTGTCCGGGAATGTTACTAGGTTCCTTCAGATAATATAGTTCAAGGGTCATGATTTAGAATTATCTAGTGCAGTCAAGCCACAGGATGTCATTATTTAAACCCTGTATATGGCTCCTGAGCCAGAAGACCCATTGTTGCTCTTTCGTAAATAGCGATCGTTGGTCCCAGCGATCATTTGCTTCCAAGATGGTCCCTTTCAAGTCTTATGGGGTTTCATTGTTGTTGACAAAACGTGTCGACATCTTGGTGGTGATGGGTTTTTTGCACCTAACATTACTGCGATGCTCCATGATCCTGATCTTTATCGCTCTTGTAATCATCCCATTGTAGCGCAAGTTGCATGGGCAGGTTATTAGGCATATGCAATTTTTTGTGTTGAAGTTAGTATGGTTCTTTTGTATCCAAGGGCGGGTTTCTCCCCAAAAATTGCATACACCTAATAACCTGCCCATGCAACTTGGGAACTACCCAGAGTTCTCTGCTTCTTTTTTGCATAATTTATGCAGCACTCTATGCCTGAAAGGGTATTGTTTTGACTTATACTGGGTGCTCCCTAGTCTCTGAACAAAACTACACCTCTCTGAAGAGCTATAGTTATAGTGAAACACGTCAGGGGTTACTTTTATTAATTTCAGGTTGGCTTGGATGGTATCTTATCAATCCAAAGCTGTAATACTGTGCCTGGAGTGGTAGAAAGGCTTCTGTCATTTTACAGTTCGGCGTGGATGGCACTGTGCTTATCCTATCCTATGTAAAAATCGCAAAAGGCTTTGTCCCTTTCTATCTCGGCGTGGATGGCACTGTGCTAATCTTATGGTTAAAAAGCATTTGAAAAGCAGAATTTAAGGTGAGCAAATTCAGAGTGTTGCTGGTGTTGTAATGTGCTCTAGACAGGAGCTGCTTTCCAACTAAACTTAGGAATTACCCAGCTCTCTGCTTCTTTTTTGTACAATTTCTGCAGCACTCTATGCCTGAAAGTGAATTGTTTTGATATATATATATTCACTGAAAAAACCATAGGTTTCAGGGACGATATAGTTAGAAATTAGCATTTTAAAAAACCATAGAAATTCACTGAAAAACCATAGGTTACAGGGACGTTATGGTTAGAAATTAGCATTTAAAAAACCTTTGAAATTCACTGAAAAACCACAGGTTTCAGGGACATTATAGTTAGTTGGACATTTCACTCGTACAAAACCAGAGAAATTCCGCCGTTATAGTTAGTTGCGCCCCCGCAATGCACTGCTGATGACATCGAATATAGCATGTTTTATCGCATGTTATTACATTGCGTTCCTTTACAACGATTGTTAGAACATGATACCTTTACAAAGCAAGTCATTAGATCGACTTGCTGTAGGGGGCGCGCTGGACTTAGGAATAGTATAATTTACTATTCCAACTCCAGCCTGCGCAACAGTAGGGAAGGTGTTGGAATAGTAAATTATACTATTCCTTAGGTTAGAGCGCCCCCTACAGCAAGTCGATCTAATGATTTGCGGTGTAAAGGCATCGCGTTCTAACAACGGGGTCGTTGTTATGACCGCGTTGTAAAGGAATGCGATGTAATGACAGCGTTGTAAACGCTGTTTCCGGATGACATCACATATTACATAACTCATGACATGGTCAGTGACATCACTGATGACATCACTGATGACATCTCAAATGACATCACTGATGACATCACTGATGACATCATCCAGTGACTGAGTGTTTTTAAAAAGTTTAAATATGTTTTATATATATATATATATATATATGCCAAGGTGTATTGAAGAATGAGTGGGTGTATGAGTGTTTGAATGGATGATTTAATAGGTGCATGACTGACTGTATAAGTGAGTAATTAAACATGTCTTACTAATACATGGGTGACTGACTAATCTGTATGAATGTCTGTATCAGTCTGTCAGTTGGTGTGTAAGTGGCTGCTTGGGTTAGTGAGTAGCTACATGAGTGTCTATATGGGTTTCTGATTGGTTGTCTGAGTACCTGAATGGGTGCCTGAGTGTCGGTGTGAGTGGGTGGGGTATGTGTGACTCCCTGCATGGATGTGTGAGTGGGTGAGTCACTGGGTGTATGGGTTCAAGAGTGTATCTGTGAGGGGCTGTATGGGTGGGTGAGTGTGTGTATGGCTGTGTTGGTGAGTGAATGGATGTCTCAGTGGTATATGTGTGAGTAACTACATATGTGAAAGGCAGTATATGTGAGTGTTGGAGTATATAAATGATTATATGTGAGAGTGAGTGATTGTGAGAGTGGCTGTATGGATGAGTGTGTGCTTGTGTCAGTGATTGTATAAGAGAGTAAGTATGTGTTAGTATCTGTATAAATAAGTGAGGTGGTGTGTGTATAACTGTGTAGGTGAGTAAATGGGAGTGTGATTGATTCTTTGCATGACTGACTAGCTGTGTGAGTAACTCTATGGGTGAGTGGCGGTGTGTGAGTGTCTGTATGGGTGTATGAGTGCATATGATACTGGCTGTATTGATGAGTGACTGCATGTATGAGTGACTGTATGGATGAGGGAGTGGATGTGTGTGTAGACCTAGGAATCAGTGAGTGGGTATTATGGTTTCGAGAATGTCAGTCTGTATTTTAGAGTGGGTGTATCAAAGGTTATATTAGGCTGTGAGGAGGTGCATCAGATTATCACATGGATGATGTCATCAGTGATGTCAACAGTGATGTCATTTGAGATGTCATGAGTGATGTCATCAGTGATGTCACTGACCATGTCATGAGTGATGTAATATGTGATGTCATCAGCAGTGCATTGCGGGGGAGCGAGTTATAGTTAGCTCAATTAACTATAACGGACGAATTTCTCTGGTTTTGTGCGAGTGAAATGTCCAACTAACTATAACGTCCCTGAAACCTGTGGTTTTTTCAGTGAATTTCAAAGGTTTTTAAAAGCTCATTTATAACTATAACGTCCCTGAAACCTATGGTTTTTTTAGTGAATTTCTATGGTTTTTTAAATGATAATTTCAAACTATAACATCCCTGAAACCTATGGTTTTTTCAGTGAATTTCTAAGGTTTTTTAAATGCTAATTTCTAACTGTGCCTCCATAGGTAGAACATGTGCAGAAAGAGGAAGAAAGGCGCAGAAAGAAGCAAGAGAAGTGCAGAAAGAGGCAAGGGAGGTGCAGAAAGTGGAAGAAAGGTGCAGAAAGAAGCAAGAGAAATGCAGAAAGAGGCCACAGAAGTCCAGAAAGAGGAAGAAAGGTGAAGAAAGAAGCAAGAGATGTGCAGAAAGTACCAACAGAGGTGCAGAAAGAGGCCTACTTTGACTGTACCTTACAACAGACTCATACAAAGTACCCTAATCACTAATCCTTCTCCCAAGATGTCTTATACCTCACGTTTCTATTGAAGGTTCACTATTAATCGATGGCTCAGAATGTTAGGCTGACCAAATATAAAACTGAAATCCTAAGCATATCACTGTTGTAAGTCTGACCAAGTTTGTGAAGGTATGCATGCATGTCTATGCTTTTACATAGTGACATGTTAAATAAAAATAAACATACAAACACTTGAATACCTGTATTTCACACAGCATACTCTGTAAATTTGTGTAAAAAAAGGTGTATGCATTTCTTTCTGCTCACAATGCAGGGCACATGGGTATTCAATAGTATATTTGAGGGGCTCTATAACACATATATACATAAGACATGTCTGCCTGTGCAACTGAATGACAGAGCAAAACTAAGAAGATTTGACCACCTATAAGAGAAGCTACCCGCTTTTTAAGCTACCATCTTCAGATGCATAACACATGTGAGAATACATGTGCACGTAGACATATACCTCAGTCACGAGAGCAAGCAGACCTTTAAACTTGACAGCTTGCACTTCCCATTTGAATATAGAAACAGGTCGAGAGAAGTACAGAAAGGAGCAAGAGAATTGCAGAAAAAAACAAGAGAGGTGCAGAGAGAGTAAGAAATGTGCAGAAAGAGGCAAGAGAAGTGCAGAAAGAGGCAAGAGAGGAGCAGAAAGAGGCAAAGGAGGAGAAGAAAGAGGTAAGTGAGGTGCAGAAAGAGGCAAGAGAAGTGCCGAAAGAGGCAAGAGAAGTGCAGAAATAAGCAAGAGGGGTGCAGAAAAAGGGAACAGGGGTGCAGAAAGAGGCAAGAGAGGTGCAGAAAGAGGGAAGAAGGGTGCAGAAAGAGGCAAGAGGGTGCAGAAAGAAGCAACAGACGTGCAGAAAGAAGCAAGAGAAGTACAGAAAGAAGCAACAGAGGTACAGAAAGACGCAAGAGGGGTACAGAAAGAGGCAAGAGAAGTGCAGAAAGAAGCAGCAGAGGTACAGAAAGAGGCAAGAGAGGTACAGAAAGAGTGAAGAGGGGTGCAGAAAGAGCCAAGAGGGGTGCAGAAATAAACAAGAGCAGTGCAGAAAGAACCAACAGAGGTGCTGAAGGAGGCAAGAGGGGTGCCAAAAAAGGCAAGAGGGGTGCCAAATCTTTCAAGAGAGGTGCAGAAAGAAGCAAGAGCAGTGCAGAAAGAACCAACAGAGGTACAGAAACAGACAAGAGGGGTGCAGAAAGAAGCAAGAGAGGTGCAGAAAGAAACAAAAGAAGTGCAGAAAGAAGGAACAGAGGTGCAAAAACAGGCAAGAGGGGTGCAGAAAGAGGGAAGAGGGGTGTGAAAGAGGCACAAGGGGTACAGAAAGAAGCAAGAGAGGTGCAGAAAAAAGCAACAGAGGTGCAGAAAGAGGGATCAGGGGAGGAGAAAGAGACAAGAGAAGTGCAAAAACAAGCTACAGAGATGCAGAAAGGGGTAAGAGGCATGGAGAAAGAGACAAGAGAAGTGCAGAAAGAAGCAACAGAGATGCAGAGAGGGGGAAGAGGGGTAGAGAAAGAGGCAAGAGAAGTGCAGAAAGAAGCAAGAAAAGTGCAGAAAGAAGCAAGAGAAGTGCAGAAAGAAGCAACAGAGGTGCAGAAAGAGGCAAGAGGGGTGTAGAAAGAGGCACGAGAAGTGCAGAAAGAGGCAACAGAGGTGCAGAAAGAGGCAACAGGGCTGAAGAAAGAGGGAAGAGGGGTGGAGAAAGAGGCAAGGGGTGCAGAAAGAAGCAAGAGAGCTGCAGAAAGAAACAAAAGAAGTGCAGAAAGAAGGAACAGAGGTGCAAAAAGAGGCAAGAGGGTTGCAGAAACAGTCAAAACGGGTGCAGAAAGAGGGAAAAGGGGTGTGAAAGAGGCACGAGGGGTACGGAAAGAAGCAAGAGGGGTGCAGAAAGAAGCAAGAGAGGTGCAGAAAGAAACAAAAGAAGTGCAGAAAGAAGGAACAGAGGTGCAGAAGGAGGCAAGAGGAATGCAGAAAGAGGGAAGAGGGGCGCAGAAAGAGGCACAAGGGGTGCAGAAAGAAGCAAGAAAGGTGCAGAAAGAAACAAAAGAAGTGCAGAAAGAAGCAACAGAGGTGCAGAAAGAGACAAGAGGACAGCAGAAAGAGGGAAGAGGGGTGCAGTAAGAGACACAAGGGTTGCAGAAAGAAGGGACAGAGGTGCAGAAAGAGGCAAGGAAAGTGCAGAAAGAAGCAACAGAGATGCAGAAAGGGGGAGGAGGGGTGGAGAAAGAGGCAAGAGGGGTACAGAAAGAAGCAACAGAGGTGCAGAAAGAAACAAAAGAAGTGCAGAAAGAAGCAACAGAGGTGCAGAAAGAGGCAAGAGGAATGCAGAAAGAGGGAAAAGGGATACAGAAAGAGGCACGAGAAGTACAGAAAGAAGCAAGAGAGGTGCAGAAAGAAGCAAGAGAAGTGCATAACGAAGCAACAGAGAGGCAGAAAGGGGGAAGTGGGGAGGAAAAAGAGGCAAGAGGGATAGAGAAAGAAGCAAGAGAGGTACAGAAAGAAACAAAATAAGTGCAGAAAGAAGGAACAGAGGTGCAGAAAGAGGGGTGCAGAAAGAGGGAAGAGGGGTGTGAAAGAGGCACAAGGGGTACAGAAAGAAGCAAAAGGGGTACAGAAAGAAGCAAGAGAGGTGCAGAAACAAAACAAAAGAAGTGCAGAAAGAAGGAAGGTGCAGAAAGGAACAAAAGAAGTGCAGAAAGAAGGAACAGAGGTGCAGAAAGAGGCAAGAGGAATGCAGAAAGAGGGAAGAGGGGTGCAAAAAGAGGCACCAGGGGTGCAGAAAAAAGCAAGAAAGGTGCAGAAAGAAACAAAAGAAGTGCAGAAGGAAGTGAGAGAAGTGCAGAAAGAGGCAAGAGAGGAGCAGAAAGAGGCAAGAGAGGAGCAAAGAGAGGTAACTGAGGTGCAGAAAGAGGCAAGAGAAGTACAGAAAGAGGCAAGAGCAGTGCAAAAAAGGCAAGAGGGGTGCAGAAAAAGATAACAGGGGAGCAGAAAGAGGCAAGAGAGGTACAGAAAGAGGGAAGAAGGGTGCAGAAAGAGGCCAGAGGGGTGCAGAAAGAAGCAACAGAAGTGCAGAAAGAAGCAAGAGAAGTGCAGAAAGAAGCAACAGAGGTGCAGAAAGAGGCAAGAGGGGTACAGAAAGAGGCAAGAGAAGTGCAGAAAGAGCAGCAGAGGTGCAGAAAGAGGCAAGAGAGGTACATAAAGAGGGAAGAGGGGTGCAGAAAGAGCCAAGAGGGGTGCAGAAAGAAACAAGAGCAGTGCAGAAAGAACCAACAGAGGTGCTGAAGGAGGCAAGAGGTGTGCCAAAAGAGGCAAGAGGGGTGCCAAAATATTCAAGAGAGGTGCAGAAAGAAGCAAGAGCAGTGCAGAAAGAACCAACAGAGGTGCAGAAAAAGACAAGAGGGGTGCAGAAAAAGGGAAGAGGGTAGCAGAAGGAAGCAAGAGAGATGCAGAAAGAAACAAAAGAAGTGCAGAAAGAAGGAACAGAGGTGCAAAAAGAGGCAAGAGGGGTGCAGAAAGAGGGAAGAGGGGTGTGAAAGAGGCACAAGGGGTACAGAAAGAAGCAAGAGAGGTGCAGAAAGAAGCAAGAGAGGTGCAGAAAGAAGCAACAGAGGTGCAGAAAGAGGGAACAGGGGTGGAGAAAGAGACAAGAGAAGTGCAGAAACAAGCAACAGAGATGCAGAAAGGGGGAAGAGGGGTAGAGAAAAAGGCAAGAGAAGTGCAGAAAGAAGCAAGAGAAGTGCAGAAAGAAGCAAGATAAGTGCAGAAAGAGGCAACAGGGGTGAAGAAAGAGGGAAGGGGTGGAGAAAGAGGCAAGGGGTGCAGAAAGAAGCAAGAGAGCTGCAGAAAGAAACAAAAGAAGTGCAGAAAGAAGGAACAGAGGTGCAGAAAGAGGCAAGAGGGGTGCAGAAACAGGCAAAACGGGTGCAGAAAGAGGGAAGAGGGGTGTGAAAGAGGTACGAGGGGTGCGGAAAGAAGCAAGAGGGGTACAGAAAGAGGCAGGAGAGGTGCAGATAGAAACAAAGGAAGTGCAGAAAGAAGGAACAGAGGTGCAGAAAGAGGCAAGAGGAATGCAGAAAGAGGGAAGAAGGGTGCAGAGAGAGGCACAAGGGTTGCACAAAGAAGGGACAGAGGTGCATAAAGAGGCAAGAGAAGCGCAGAAAGAAGCAACAGAGATGCAGAAAGGGGGAGGAGGGGTGGAGAAAGAGGCAAGAGGGGTACAAAAATAAGCAAGAGGGGTGCAGAAAGAAACAAAAGAAGTGCATAAAGAAGCAGCAGAGGTGCAGAAAGAGGCAAGAGGAATGCAGAAAGAGGGAAGAGGGGTGCAGAAAGAGGTACGAGGGGGCAGAATGAAGCAAGAGCGGTGCAGAAAGAAGCAAGAGAAGTGCAGAAAGAAGCAACAGAGATGCAGAAAGGGGGAAGTGGGGAGAAAAAAGAGGCAAGGGGGATACAGAAAGAAGCAAGAGAGGTACAGAAAGAATCAAAAGAAGTGCAGAAAGAAGGAACAGAGGTGCAGAAAGAGGCAAGAGGGTAGCAGAAAGAGGGAAGAGGGGTGCAGAAAGAGGCACAACGGTTACAGAAAAAAGGGACAAAGGTGCAGAAAGAAGCAAGAGAAGTGCAGAAAGAAGCAACAGAGATGCAAAAAGGGGAAACAAATGTGAAGAAAGTGGCGAGAGTGGTGCAGAAAGAAACAAAAGAAGGGCAGAAAGAAGGAACAGGGGTGCAGAAAGATGCAAGAGGGGTGCAGAAAGAGGGAAGAGGGGTGCAGAAAGAAGCACAAGTGGTGCAGAAAGAAGCAAGAGAGGTGCAGAAAGAAGCAAGAGAGGTGCAGAAAGAAGCAAGAGTAGTGCAGAAAGAAGCAAGAGTTGTGCAGAAAGAAACAAAAGAAGTGCAAAAAGAAGGAACAGAGGTGCAGAAAGAAGCAACATGGGTGAAGAAAGAGGGAAGAGGGGTGGAGAAAGAGGCAAGGAGGTGCAGAAAGAAGCAAGAGAGCTGCAGAAAGAAACAAAAGAAGTGTAGAAAGAAGGAACAGAGGTGCAGAAAGAGGAAAGATGGGTACAGAAAGAGGGAAGAGGGGTGTGAAAGTGGCACGAGGGGTGCAGACTAGACGCAAGAGGGGTGCAGAAAGAAGCAAGAGAGGTGCAGAAAGAAACAAAAGAAGTACAGAAAGAAGGAAAAGAGGTGCAGAAAGAGGCAAGAGGAATGCAGAAAGAGGGGTGCAGAAAGAGGCACAAGGGTTGCAGAAAGAAGTAAGAAAAGTACAAAAATAAACAAAAGAAGTACAGAAAGAAGCAACAGAGGTGCAGAAAGAGACAAGGTGGCAGCAGAAAGAGGGAAGAGGGGTGCAGAAAGAGGCACAAGTGTTGCAGAAAGAACGGACAGAGGTGCATAAAGAGGCAAGAGAAGTGCAGAAAGAAGCAACAGAGATGCAGAAAGGGGGAGGAGGGGTAGAGAAAGAGGCAAGAGGGGTGCAGAAAGAAGCAAGAGAGGTGCAGAAAGAAACAAAAGTAGTGCAGAACGAAGCAACAGAGGTGCAGAAATAGGGAAGAGGAGTGCAGAAAGAGGGGTGCAGAAAGAGGCACGAGGAGTGCAGAAAGAAGCAAGAGAGGTGCAGAAAGAAGCAAGAGAGGTGCAGAAAGAAGCAAGAGAAGTGCATAAAGAAGCAACAAAGATGCAGAAAGAGGGAAGTGGGGAGGAGAAAGAGGCAAGAGGGATACAGAAAGAAGCAAGAGAGTTGGAGAAAGAAACAAAAGAAGTGCAGAAAGAAGGAACAGAGGTTCAGAAAGAGGCAAGAGGGTAGCAGGAAGAGGGAAGAGGGGTGCAGAAAGAGGCACAAGGGTTGCAGAAAAAAGGGACAGAGGTGCAGAAAGAAGCAAGAGAAGTGCAAAAGGAAGCAACAGAGGTGCAGAAAGAGGGATGACGGGTGGAAAAAGAGGCAAGAGAAGTACAGAAAGAAGCAACAGAGATGCAAAAAGGGGGAATGTAGGAAGGTGGAATCTGACTATATGGTTGCCCCCACTTTTTTCCTGGTGTTTGGCTGGTTTATGACTTAGTTGGACTGGGATCCTGCTATTCAGGGCCCCAGTCTATCTGCTTCCTCTACAAAATGGTTTCTATGTACCTTAGGCACATTTCTGATTGGAATCTGGAGTGCCCTTATAAGTCCCTAGTATATGGTATACTATGTACCCAGGGCATAGGTACCTCAGAGGCCTGCCAGGGGCTGAAGCATGTATTATGCCACCCCTGGAAGGCCAGCCAAAATGACACCACAGGTCTGCTACTGCAGCCTGGGTAAGGTGGTGCATGCACCCCTTACTGTGGTATAGGTTACCTATATCCCTACATATATACACACATATAAACCTATAAGTCACTCCTATGGCAGGCCTTATCAATCCTGAAGGCAGAGTGCTTGGTTCTGTTGTGAGAGGGTGCCCCTGCATGAGCAGAGCCCCTATGCAGCATTCGGAGACCCTTCTCTGATGCTGTTTGTAGTGCAGCCTGACCATATACTCTTAGTGCATTATATCCTCGCGGTACAATGCTAAGTTTGGACTGGCTGCACCGAAACATGTCGTGTTTGGTGTCAAACATCTTGGAATACTACCCCCCGCCAGTCCTGGCGGCGGGGGTAGCATTCCACCCTTCTAGAGGGAGAGGCATGTACACACCGGGCTACCCGGTAACTTCTTTCCAGAGCCCTGGCATCACAAAATGGATGCCGCTACCACAGACACGGGTCTGGCCTCCTGCTGCTGACTGAAACTCCAGCAGGGGAGGCCTGGACAATAGGTTTCCTGTCGAAGGGAGGTGTAACCACCTCCCCAGACAGGATAGTGTGTATTGGGGCTGGGCGGGAGCACCCTCTGGTGCTTTGAAGTCCTGCACTGGGGGCACATTTGGTGTCCCTGTGCATACCCCAGTTCAAACCAGTTCAGGGGCTTCCAGCCCCTGCTCTGGCACGAAACTGGACAAAGGGAATGGGTGTAACCACCCCTCTTCCCTGACCCTCCCATAGGTGGGTCCCCAGAGTATGTCCAACCCCCTAACTTTGTATAAGTATGGGACCCCAGTCCTTAGGACTTTAGATTACCCTGGACGAAACTCTGACACTGAATCCTGGACCTTCGATGCTCTACTTCAAGATTAGAGGACGGAAGAATCTCCCTTGGGGTCAAGGAGTGACTCCCCTGCTTGGCAGGCACCAAAGAAGCAATTGTCCGGTCTGCATCGCTGAAGCTCCCGCCAGACGCCGAAGTCTTTGCAACACTAGAGGTGGATTTCCAGACTTCCCCGAGGCTGCCCTGAGTCCCCAGTGAAGCTGAGGCCCGTAGCTGTCGTGGGTAACGTGGAACTGTGACCCCTGGACACCAAGAACTTTTGCAAGTGCACCCTCTTCCTGGTCTCCCACGAAGTTGTGCTTTGGGCTACGAGTAGCCCCCGCCTCCAGCACCGACTGCACCAATGATCACTGGCCTCCACTCCACGAGTGTCCTGTGAGCCAGCTCCAAGTGCGTCCACTCGAGGCTCATTTGTGGTCGCTAGTCTGTTGGCTAGTGGGCCCTCCCAAAGGCAACTCTTCTTCTGCTTGGGCTTCCCTGGTTGCTCCAGACGTGCCCTGACTTACCCTCGCTGGGTGAGTCCCTCAGACCTTGCTGGTCTGTACCACCATCCTTCTTCTATTTCCACGAGACTTGCTGTTGCCAAGGCTTGTTGGGTCCAATCCGGTCGCCGACACCTCAGCAATCGACAGACTTCATGGGACAGTTCGAATCCAGCTCCTGGTCATCGTCGACACCTCCTGGACCTCGTGGCTGAAGAGTCAAGATGACCGTCAACCTACCTGAAGCACCCGACATCGGTGGGCATCTGCTCATCGCCTTCCTGGTCACTGGCTAGTGACCCAGACTCTGTCCCCTCTGCTTTCAGGTTCTTCCGATCTTCGATCCACCTTTGGATCCACCCGAACACTTTCGACTTGGTCGCCAGCAGCACTTTGCAGCAGATCGCCATTGAAAACGATGACGAAACCCGACCCCGAAAGACACCTATGCACCCGGCTTCCCTGGGTGAGGTAACTCAAGTACTCCGGTGCTCCCGTGGGTATAGACTCTAGAACGACCTAGTTCTAAAGGGGTTTGCTCCAAGCCCTCCTCTAAGTGTCCTTTTTCTTTAAAACTCCAACTGCGACATTCCCCATAGAAGTCAACGGCGGCTCGCGGCTGTGTTCTCACACTGCACGCGTCCCCCATGGGTCCCCTGTGTCACTACCTTGGGTGGTTCCTTGAGGGCCAAGCACTTCTACAGGCTCTAGGCCTTGTGTCTAGCTCCGTCGTGGTTCTTATACCACTTTATTGGTATATGGTTTGGTACGCCCCTAGGGCTCAAACGTGTATTTGTGCTATTACTGTTGATAACTGACTTGTAACTTATGTACTTCGAACTCTAACCTCATAAAGAGACTAGAGGGGTGTGTTTAAGACTAAATACATATATTTTAAATATATACCTGGTGTGGTCCTCTTTCATTTGGTCACTCAAGAGATTATAGACTGGTAAAACAAGCTGCTTTACATTCCTTCAAGACTTAGCCTGAAGGCTGCTCTCCATAGCTACCACTAGGATAGCTTTCAATAAAGGTTGTCTTTAACCTATCTCCAATAAGGGGTTGTTTGGACTGGTGCAAGGTGTCCACTATAATTAGTGGACAGCATATACCAGGCCAACTTCTCACATTGGTGTGCAGTGTGTGGGATTCCAGCTTGCTATTGTTTTACCAGATAATCTCAATTGAATTGATCAACTGAAAACCACTAAGGGTACCTTAGGTACATATAAAACAAGCTTAGGATACAGTAAGTTCTACTGAACTTAGAGTTGTGTGTTAAGGGATAGCACACCCTTTCTAGAACTCAAGAGAGTTTAGTAGGCCACACTAGAGTAGGTAGTGCATACACCACACCACACTAGTAATGTCTTCAGGGCCAGGAACCAGTGGGTCCCAGCCAGAAGCCAATGGGCTTCTTCCCTCCAAGTATGATAATCTCCCATTCTTGGAATTGAGAGCATTAAGCACTGCTAGGAAACTGAAGACAGGCAAAAGTGCCAACACCCAATGCCTCATAGAGGTACTCCTGCTGGATGATCTCAGAAGACTACCAGGGTCTGAAGGGGTAGGCAGAGAGGGTGGGGCAGAAGATGAGGAAGGGGCCAGGGGTGAAATCACCCAGGACCCCCCCTCTGAAACTGGCCAGGAAGGTGACAATGACCTTGACCTGGAAAATCCAGCTCCTCCTGTGGATGAGGAGGAGGATCAGAATGACCTCCCCTTTGTCCCCCCAGGAAGAGTTGTGAGTGTGCCAAGAAGGGCTAGATCTCCTTCTCAGGAGTCTAACCACTCTGACACCTCAGTAGGGACCTCTATTTCTTCTCATAGGAGGGAATCCTCTCATGAAAGGAAAGAGAGACTGCTCAAGTATGGAGAAGCTCAGTTGAGACTCAGAAGAGAGCAGTTGGCTATAGACAGGGAGTCCCTAGAGCTTGAAAGACAAAGAAAAAAGATGGGACTAGAGTCCCATGGTGGCAGCAATTTCCCCAGAGATAGGGAAAGGTCTTATGACCATAGAAACCTGAGCAAGATTGTCCCTCCCTACCAGAGTGGGGATGACATCCACAAATGGATAACTGCTCTAGAGAGGGCCTGTAAAGTACAGAGGGTCCCTCAGGAGCAGTGGGCAGCAATCTTGTGGCTCTCCTTTGCAGACAAAGGTAGAGATAAGCTCCTCACTGTTAGAGAGGAGGATGCTGACAATTACAAAGTCTTGAAGAGTGCTCTGATTGATGGGTTTGGCCTAACCACTGAACAGTATAGGTTGAAGTTCAGAGATACCCAAAAGACTCAGACTCAAGACTGGGTTGACTTTGTTGATTGTTCTGCCAAGGCTCTGGAAGGTTGGATACATGGCAGCAAAGTGCATGACTTTATAGGATTGTACAATTTGATTATGAGGGAGCAGATCCTTAATAATTGTCAAAACCAGCTTTTACACCAGTACCTGGTGGACTCTGATCTGACTTCTCCCCAAGAATTGGGAAAGAAGGCAGACTAATGGGTCAGAACCAGGGTAAGGCCTAAGAATCAGGGTGGTGACCAGAAGAAAGATTCTACCAAGTCCCAAGAGAAAGGTGGGGATAAATCTAAGGATAAGTCCACTACAGGGCCCCAAAAGTCCTCTTCTGGGGGTGGGTCCCAAACTCCTTCCTCTCCTGAAAAGAAACCCTATTGCCATGTCTGTAAAAAGCCTGGGCACTGGAAATCTGATCCCAGTTGTCCCAGGATTGGCAATAAAGAAAATGTTCCTCCAACAACTACTACCACCAATCCTGGTACTACCAGTAGTAATCCTCCAGTTGGGAGTAGTGCACCCAAAAAGTTAGGTGCTTTTGCAAGAGGAACAGAGGTGGTCCCTAGTTTAGACCGGACCCCCTCAACAGACTCCTCTGACTCTGATGGTGGTATAGGATTTGCCACCTTTACCATGGGTCCCAATGCATTGGGCAGGTACAGACTGGAGCCAATAATTAATGGTCAGAAAGCTGTGGCATTTAGGGACACAGGGGCTAGTGTCACCATGGTGGCAGGGAAACTAGTCCCCCTCACCAGCTTTTACCTGAGTTTAAATACCAGGTAACCAACATTGATGGTGTCAGAACAGATCACCCCATGGCCATAGTCAATCTCAGCTGGGAAGGGGTCACAGGCCCAAAAGAGTGGCAGTGTCCCCAACCTTGCCTGTAGATTGCCTGATGGGCAATGATCTGGAAATTTCAGCCTGGGCTGAAGTTGAACACCAAACCCATCTGAGAATGCTGGGCGTCCCAGTAAACGTTAGTGGGGCTGTGATGGCCACAGCCCAAGCCCAGGGAAATTTTGGAGAGATGGAGCCTGGAAGAATGGCCCACTCTCCCCCAAAAGAGAGCACAAGGGTTGAAGAAAAGTCTTCTTCCCTCCAGACAGTAGGTAAGGGTCAGCCTCCTCAGGGAACTGACCCTACCCCTAGTGAAGGAACTGCCCCAGAGGTAGTCAGGCCTGGCCTGGCCACACCCCTGATGGCAGAGGACCCTTCCTAGGTGGTACCCAGTCTGGAGCAGGTAACCTGCCCCTCTCTACCCTGCCTCAGTCAGCCCAGGGCTGCAGAGGTCAGGGAGGTCAGTGGACCCCCAGGGCCCCCTGTCCAGAGGAACCCCCCATCAGCAGATTAGGGGCACCCAGTCTAGTAGCCCTAGCCAGGTGAAAATTCCTCAACACACTGAGGGATCCCCCATACCTTTGTGTAGGGACCTCCCCAGAAGGACTCTGTTAGGCAAGGGCAAACCTGGGACCAAGAGGTTCCAAACCTGCCATGTCCCTCCAGTGGTCCATCCAAAGGGACCCAACCCCCAGCTGTAGGCAGCCGAAGGTTGACCCTTAGAGCAAAGTGCAACTCAGTCATGGAAAGACAGGCATACATGGTGACCAGTGATCTGAGGAAGCTGAGACCAACCTTCCTAGGGCCTCACTTCCCTACTCAGACCCCTCACCAGCCTTGTACTTTACCAAAGCACACCACAGGTAGTAATTCCCCATGGTGGAGACCCTCTCATACCCTTAGGGTGAGGGATTGCTTAGTGGACCATAAGACAGGGGTCAACCGTGCTAGTGCAGGTGCTTCCTTATATGGCCACTTAGTCAATAAAGGCTCAACTGGCCAAGGTTAGCCTTATCTCCTTTCGTTTGGGGGGGGGTTATGTAGGAAGGTGGAATCTGACTATATGGTTGCCCCCACTTTTTTCCTGGTGTTTGGCTGGTTTATGACTTAGTTGGACTGGGATCCTGCTATTCAGGGCCCCAGTCTATCTGCTTCCTCTATAAAATGGTTTCCATGTGCCTTAGGCACATCTCTGATTGGAATCTGGAGTGCCCTTATAAGTCCCTAGTATATGGTATACTATGTACCCAGGGCATAGGTACCTCAGAGGCCTGCCAGGGGCTGAAGCATGTATTATGCCACCCCTGGAAGGCCAGCCAAAATGACACCACCGGTCTGCTACTGCAGCCTGGGTAAGGTGGTGCATGCACCCCTTACTGTGGTATAGGTTACCTATATCCCTACATATATACACACATATAAACCTATAATTCACTCCTATGGCAGGCCTTATCAATCCTGAAGGCAGAGTGCTTGGTTCAGATGTGAGAGGGTGCCCCTGCATGAGTAGAGCGCCTCTGCAGCATTCGGAGACCCTTCTCTGATGCTGTTTGTAGTGCAGCCTGACCATATACTCTTAAGTGCATTATATCCTCGCGGTACAATGCTAACTTTGGACTGGCTGCACCGAAACATGTCATGTTTGGTGTCAAACATCTTGGAATACTACCCCCCCCGCCAGTCCTGGCGGCGGGGGTAGCATTCCACCCTTCTAGAGGGAGAGGCATGTACACACCGGGCTACCTGGTAACTTCTTTCCAGAGCCCTGGCATCACAAAATGGATGCCGCTACCACAGACACGGGTCTGGCCTCCTGCTGCTGACTGAAACTCCAGCAGGGGAGGCCTGGACAATAGGTTTCCTGTCAAAGGGAGGTGTAACCACCTCCCCAGACAGGATAGTGTGTATTGGGGCTGGGCGGGAGCACCCTCTGGTGCTTTGAAGTCCTGCACTGGGGGCACATTTGGTGTCCCTGTGCATACCCCAGTTCAAACCGGTTCAGGGGCTTCCAGCCCCTGCTCTGGTGCGAAACTGGACAAAGGGAT
>CAWUFW010018432.1:0-222075 GCA_963921515.1 Calotriton arnoldi
CATTGGCTGGCAAACATGTACACCACCAATGACATGGAAGGCCTGCTGGACGGCATCGCATACCTGACAACCTGTAAATACGTCGGACCACAACGCAGGTTCCCCGAGTGACCTATGATGTCCAACCCCGCACCCATGCTTAGCTTCCGCACGGACTGGCCAGTCACCACCACAACAGCCATACCAAACGACCGGCAACTGTAACCACACCATCAACGACATCGCCATGACATCGGATATGACCGGGACATGCACACTGTTCCCCATCACATCCAGGAACACCGCATGCATCGTGGGAGGCAGTGGCATGGGCTCTGTGTATCGCACCCACATGGACGGAACTGCACGAACAACCAGGACACGACATGGATCCAGCGCCCATGGACACACACACCGCTCAGTGGACATGAATAGGTCGCCTGGAGTCTGTGGGTGCTGCACCCTCCCACCCCCGCCCCGGGAATCCCATACCAGGACCTTTGCATGGACGACAAGTGCATACAACAACAACACGACCCCAGTGACTGTGACATGTCCAGTAACCACCACAGTGCAACAACAAGTGGCACGCCGCTGCATGCACGCAAGCACATGCCCTGATGTCATCTCACATGCACGCGTGCATGAGGAACAACCGCAGCAAACCTGTCACATGGAACTGAGATGGACTGTGCCCATGATGCCAAGCGGTCTGGTAGGCTACATGTATACCGTCTGTGTCAAAGTCCGCAGCTCCGCAGCTATACGTAAATGTACATTAGCACAGCCTTGGCCAAGCAGATGTCACTCTGAAGCCCACATCCCACATGCAACAGCCAATCACATGTAACCCCACACCCTATCCCATTTGCAATCATGCTCAGTATATCCTCAACATGTATCCCGCTGCCAGTAGTGTCCACTATACTGCATCACAGAGGACAGAAGACTCAATATAATGTTTGAAACCAAAACTGTCTCCGCTGACTCATTTCACAAGTACGAATGAGAGAGGATGAGAGTATGTGAAGTACACGGCAGTCGTGACATGACCATGTAGTCCACTGGTATTGGATGTCAACGCAAATGAGTAGCACTACTGTGGAAGACACACATGTGTCGTGTGAAGTCGTATGGACGCAGTGCTCAGGTGGGTGGGTGCGACGGGTAGATGCGCACATGCCAAGTTGGAGCACGCCGTGTTGGGAGGGGTCATGAACAGTACACCACCGCTTCCCTGGGCATTGTGAGAGGACACCTGTCGGGGGGAGTGAACACGTGTGTGCACAGCAGCCGGGCACACGTACAAAGCGGTACCAGGCGCACCTCAGCCCACCCTCTGTGGACAAGCTGGATCCTGTTGTGCGCCCGCCATGCCCCTGACAAGGCACACACAGCCCCAGTCGACCAGGTGTAACCCCAACATAGTCAATCCGCACAGGCGATACAGGGCACGGGATGGCAGTGGAGCATGGTGTGTGAGAGGTCTCCTCGCGCTCCTCCTGGTCATATCACGCAGGCAATAGAACCTCAACGTCTAGCATGGCACAAGTCAGATGGAAGTGTAGGGGGACGCACCACAGCACGAGCAGCACTGACGTCACGGGAGGTGGCTCGCACCATCCCATCCATTGCCCATCATACCAACCACGCCACATGCCATTGCGACTAAGTGCAAGCGCGTGCGCCACCACCCCCGAGCCCTCCCCAGAGAGGCCAAAGAGTGAATGTGTGGGCCATCAGCCACAGACGGACGCGGCCTGGCCGCAAGGGCAGCCACAGCCACTGGGTGTCGCAGGTGGCGGATCCGGAAGGCGAAGACTGTGATGCATAGTCCATGCAGGCCGGGTCACCATTTGGGGCACCACGCAGGTGGACGGCGTCCCGCGACACATCATACCCTGAGACAGCCCACTCGTGCAACTGGACCCACACATACACTCCTTGCCCTCTCTGGTGCGAGCTTGGGGCTGCCTGTGCAAGCGCTAGCCTCGCAGGTGAGCATGCATATTGGGGGAGCGAGGGGAGGACATGAGGGCTGGGGCGAAGATGACTGTATCACTGTCAGTTAGTACAAGGGATGACCCAGATGTGGAAAGGAAGAGACGTGTCCCGTGTGTACTGCAACTAGTCGCCAATACAACTACCCCCCATGTCCGGAATGTAAGCCCGCACCTAGGCCCGCCCATCCGCCACATCGAACATACCACCAGCACGACAACCTTCCCATTCGAAACACTGACTGGGGGTGGCGACCAGTGTACAATCATGTGTAGCCTACCCACGCGTACATGTGGGCCCTCCATGATCCATGTCACCTGCGGCAAAGTCATGACATGCGCAATGAGGGAAGTGAGGAGAGCTGTCCGCCCCACGCGCAGAAGGTGCATCAGCTCCACAGACCCAGCAGCGAGTCCAGCAGGGGTCACATGTGCAGGGGCAGCTGTGCCTGGTGTGAAGGCACATGCATATAGACAGCACATCGACCAATGTGTAGTCTGCCCACATCTACAGTCCATCATCATGCGGACATAGGAATTGAACACAGGGCAACACATCTTAGTGGGTGCACCCACCGTGACCAACAATGCGCAATCATCGACGTACCCGCCCTGTGCATGGCCCCCCACCCAACGGCGGCACATCCAGTGCCACCATCCCACACACACAAGCCTTCCACGGAACATGCTGTGTCCAATGGTCAGTACAGAGTCAGCGCCCATCTGGTGGATCCTGAACAGGAGACACATGCACACACATGCCAGCTCCCACTATGTACGACTGCCACCTGGCACGTGCAATGTAACCTCTCACCTGTGACGTGTGACTGCAAGCACACAGCCGTCTTGGCATGGGGCTGTCAATGTGGACACCTGTCAATGTTTCGGGAGGTGTGATCCGTACAGTGCTGTACATAGGGTGCAGTGCTGACACCTACTACTGTCTCATATCCCCTCGTGCCACAGGTCCCACTTGTTTTGGCCGCTCAGCCTGTGCCCACATCGTCGTCGTCGTGTGCCATACTCATCCAGCCGCGGAAGCAGTTCCATGCTCAGCAGACATTCATGTTGCCGTGGCGTTGCCGCTTGACGGATATGCAGTCAGTCCCCATCAGCACGCCCCGCAAGTCATTGGGGCCTGGATCCCCATGTGCATGCACATGGCAGTGGTTTGTATCACTAGCCATTGCCATTGTTGGGAGACCTGTGTAAGTGTATTGTGGCCGTGCCGTCCCAGCTTGACAGCTGGGCTGTGGCTCCTGTGCTTACTCAGTCATGTCAGTGATGTGTATGCGAAATTGCTATGTGTCGTGTTGCTTTGACATGTGTCCTCTGCCATTGTCCCTAGGCGGAGACCGAACATTGACCGCCCATACCAATTGCTGGCGGACATGGACGATACAGAGGTTATTAGGAAGTTTCGGCTGGACAGGCCAACCCTGCATCGACTGTGTGCCATGTTAGAACCCCATCTCCGTCCCCGCAGGGTGTATCCGACTGCTGTCACCCCCACGGCTAAGGTGATGGCCGCCATGCATTTCTTCGCCACTGGGTCATTCCAGCACACAGTGGGCATTGGAGGAGGGATGTCCCAGCCCATGTTCAGCAAGGTGCTGAGGGATGTACTGGCAGCCATGATGCTGTACCGGAACAGGTACATCCGCTTCCCCAGGGCTCGTGAATTGGCGGCAGTGAAGGGTGCATTCTATGCCCTTGGCAGAATCCCACACGTCGTTGGAGCCATTGACTGCACACATGTCGGCCTTGTTCCACCACAGGCCACTGAGCACCTGTACCGCAACAGGAAGCACACGCACTCCCTGAATGTGCAAGTGGTGTGCCTTGCGGACATGGTGATCACCCACGTGTGTGCAAAGTTCCCAGGCTCGGCCCATGACGCACACATAATGCGCAACAGCATCTTGCCACGACTGATGTCCAATATGCAACAGGATCGTGCCTGTATTGTCGGTGAGTATGTGGAGTGGTGTAGCGTGCTGGCTGTGCGATGCTGTCCCCTGTCCAGTTGGATTAGCAACGGTTCTCTGTGTCCCTCACACCCAGGTGACTCTGCGTATCCGAATGGGGCATGGCTGCTCAGTCCATTGAGGAATCCTCGCACCCCAGCAGACGATCGCTACAATGAGGCACATGGGAGGACCAGACGTGTGGTCGAGCGTACCTTTGGCCTCCTCAAGTCCAGGTTCAGGTGCCTGGACCGCACCGGGGGTGCGCTGGCGTACTCCCCACAGAAGGTGTGCCGGATAGTGGTGGCGTGCTGCATGCTGCACAATCTGGCCATTCGGAAGCAGATCCCCCTCATCGTGGATGACGGAGATCAACCAGGGCCCCAGCCCGCAGACCAGGACAGCTCGAGTGAGGAGGACAGCGGAGAGGAGGAAGCTGGTAATGTGCGGCAGCAGCTCATCGCCCGCTACTTCACTTGACGGTGAATGTCCATGTACGATGGCTGATGTGGCTGTATCTGTGCAGGTGTGTGTGTGCTGTGTCAGGGTGGCCGTTTGTTCACTGCGTGCTGTGTGTCAACGCTCCATGGCCAGGGTAGTATGCCACTGTTGGTGGCTGTGGCATTGTGCCCTATTGCTCTGTGCGATGTGTGTACATTGCTTGTAGTTGTTGACATGTACTGTGTGATGGGTGTGTGACACACTCATTGAATGTGCTCCTGTTCTGTCTCCCACCCCTAGGTCCCTACAGGCCCTCCGGATTCAAATGCCATGCCACGCATCAGGTGCCTTTCCGCCCAAGGTGGCCGTTGTATTCCGTACAAATAAGACACAGGGCACAAACAGCAGTTAGTGAAAAAGGTGCATTTATTACAAACTGTGACATGTGATTGTGTGTAAGGTGATGACAAAAGTGGTGCGTGCAGTGACAATGAGCTGTCGGTCATGGCTGCGTGATGATCAGGGTGTACCCACTGGTTCTATGTCCATAGTCCAACACACACATGCCATCCAGATGGCTGTGTGGAGTGGGATCGTAGTCCAAGTCAATGCAGTGGCTGGTCAAGGAAGGCTGGCGGAAGGCTGGCTGGCTGCCTCACTTGCGACTGGAGCGTGCGAAGTCCTCCCGGGAGATCTGTTTCCTCTTCGGACGGCCCCTTCCACGTTTGCGAGGGGGTGCCTGCTTGCGACATGCTGGTGGTTGAGGTGTGATCACTGGCTGTGGACGCAGGGGAACTGGACACTGCTGCTCCACCCTGCGCCCCGGCAGGTGGTGGCGGAGGGGGAGCTGCTGTCCCTGGCTGTGACCTCACCGCCACCACCAGCTGTCCCATGAGGTCCACGATTTGGCCCATACGGGCGTCCATGGACCTCAGCACCCCCAGCACCTCACGCGTGTCTGAAGCAGACCGGACCCATTGTCCTTGGGCCTCTTCATAGGCCCCAAGGACTCTGGCCATGTGAGGCAGGGCATGGCTCCCAGGGGAGGCTGGCGTTTCCCTGACCCTGCTCCTCCTACCAGTCCTGCTGCCACCGGCCTGCCCACTAGCCACATTGCTCACCACGGTCCTCGCTGTGGCTCCCAGGGTGGATCCAGTCGTCCGGGCCACCACCTGCGCTGGGGCTGGTGCCAGCGAAGACGTGGCGGTGGTGGCGGCGGTGGTGGTCGGTGCGGCGATGGTGGCGGTTGCGGCAGTGGTAGTGGCCACAATGACCGTGGGTGTGGCCGCAACGACAGTGGCAGCAGGGGGCTGTGAATGTTCAGCAGCCCTGGATGATGGGTTGGTGGGTAGGAGGGGTCCTGGGGAGCGGCTGGGCCCTGCCACACCAGATGGGCCTGCTTGGTTGTCCGTGTCCGAAGAGGAGGACAGATCCTCCAGATCCGTGTGTCCTCGTTGGGGGCTTGTAGGCTGGCTGTGCTGGCTGCTGGCTCCATCCCCAGCATCCAGCAGTTCGTCACCTGTGGAGAGAATGAGATTTGTTATTGTGTTGCACCTGGCGAAGTATGTATTTGTCGTCTGACATTGACAGTTCATGCAATCTCGTACATGGGTTTCCCGGAGGCGTGTGTGTGGCTGTAGCATCTGTAGTTGTGTGTGCTTGGCAATGGGACTGTGTGCTGTGCACATGTGGCATGGGACGGATTGGCCATGCCGATGGGTGTGTTGCTGTGCCCCTACTTATTGTGACTCTGGTGTATGCGGGCTCCTGGCCCATCCTGGGTCTGGTTTGTACTTTGCTTTTGGGGTTCAAATGGAACGCTCAGGAACGCATATGGCAACATGGGGGCTATGCCCCAGATTCGCATTTGGGAGGGGATATGCTTTTGGGGTTCAAATGGAACGCTTAGGAACGCATATGGCAACATGGGGGCCATGCCCCAGATTCGCATTTGGGAGGGGATATGCTTTTGGGGTTCAAATGGAACGCTTAGGAACGCATATGGCAACATGGGGGCCATGCCCCAGATTCGCATTTGGGATGGAATATGCTTTTGGGGTTCAAATGGAACGCTTAGGAACGCATATGGCAACATGGGGGCCATGCCCCAGATTCGCATTTGGGATGGAATATAGCTTTTGGGGTTCAAATGGAACGCTTAGGAACGCATATGGCAACATGGGGGCCATGCCCCAGATTCGCATTTGGGATGGAATATGCTTTTGGGGTTCAAATGGAACGCTTAGGAACGCATATGGCAACATGGGGGCCATGCCCCAGATTCGCATTTGGGAGGGAATATGCTTTTGGGGTACATGCTGTGAGCCATGGGTGCCGAACGTGACATGTGTTGTGGCAGCATGACAGTGCATGGTTTGAGGTGTGTGCATGCTTGACATGGCCTGCATATTTGCTGTCTGTTGTGATTACTGGACATGGCATTGGACGCATCGTTATGAGTGAGTGATGGTTGTGTGCCAGCCAACGTATTGCAGTTGTCCCATCTCCTTGGTGTGCGTGCTGCCCTGTGCCATGTGCATCACTGCAGTGCTCGGGGGGGTGTGGCCCATGTTGTGTGTTGTTGCTCACAGTGTGTCGTGCACTTCATTGACTTCTGGCACATGGTTGGTCATGGGCATGTATCTTAGCGTGACTGCTGTATGTGTGGCAGCTGTGCGGATGACATGCCTTTCATGAGACTGGGGCTGACGGATGGGATGGATGGTATGTTGTTTGTGCATGGTGTGTCTGTGTGTTTGATGGGTTCAGTGGTGTTCGTGTGCATTTATGTTGTTCCGCTCTGTTGCGTCTAGTGTTGTTTGTCTTACATAGGCGTAGTTGTGGGGTGTGTGGTTGACAGGCAGTAGGGGCTACATGGACAGGACTTCAATGGTGTTTCGGTTGTGTGTGATGAGTTGCACAGTGGCTGCCGTGTGGGACTATATTCAGTGTGGCTTGTGCATGCAGACGTGGCTCCTTGGGTGTTGCTATGTCTGTGATGGGTCATGTGGGGTGTGAGTCTGTTGTTCATGTCCGTGTGCACATTGTTCACTTGTTCGTGACGGTGGGTGGTGCTGCGTGTTCGTCTGCTACGTGACATGTCCCATGTGTTGGTCGTGTTATGGTCCTCATGCCTCCAGTAATCCAGCCCTGTCCAGTTTCCCACCTGCAAGTTGTTCGTGCGTGCACTGTACTGGATGCCACATGGCTCTAAGCGGGGGTGCTCCATGTTGCAGGTCTGTGGGGGTGGGAGGGTGTTGTGGGTCGTGGGGTGGCTGGACACCCACTGACACCGATTGCTGTGGACCGTGATGTCTGCCTTTCGGCTGTCGTTGTGCACTGCGGTGGCTGACACGTGGCTGTGGGGTGTGGGGGATGCTCCTCCTTGCTGTGCTGTGGGACTGGGGCCTGGTGTGTGTTGTACTTGGGCTGTCCACCGTCCCACCCACTGCACTTTGTGTTCCTGCCACTTACCTGTTACTTGTCGGTTAGTGCAGCTGTGGCGGACACATGGGTGTGGTGGGTGCTCGTTGTGGCGCTTCTGGCATATTTGGGGACCTGTTGGTGGTTACGTGGCTGGCTTAGTGTACACATGTCCCCACGCATCTTACAGTTGTTCTGTTTGGGCTGTGTGTGGTAGTGTCTGTTGCATGTGTGTGTGATGTGTTGTGTATTGTGTGCTGGACATGGGGGTGTTTGTCCCTGGGAGCTGTGGCATGGTGGTAGTGCATGTGAGTACATAGCGGTGTGCTGGTATACATTAGTTTGTACTTACCAGCCTCCACTCCCCCTGCTAATCCGGCGAGGATCTCCGGATGGATTACGACTCGCACCTTCTCCTCCCACGCTTTGAAGGTCTTAAAGAGCGCGGGATTCCCTCCGCCAGTGACGGCAGCCAGCTCTCTGTTTTTGCCCTCCTTCTTCTTGACCAGGCTCTTTACGTCATTCCAACGTTTGTTAATCTCGACTCTGTTCCTGGGCAGGGTCCCGACTGCATTGACCTGGTCTACGATCCGGTTCCACATTCTGTTTCTGGTGGCTAGTGGTGTGTGCTGGACCATGTTCCCATAGATTTGTGGGTACACCTTGATGATCTCGTCGACCATGACCGTCAGCTCCATGGGCGTGAACTTGGGCATTCTTTGTGGTGCCATGATGTTTGTGGTGCTGGTGCGGTGTGTGTTGTGTAATGTGCAGGGGGTTTGTGGTGCCGGTGTTTGGTGGTGGTGGTGGTGGTGGTGGTGGTGGTGGTGTTTGGTGGTGGTGGTGGTGGTGGTGGTAGTGATGTGTGCGTTTCTGTGGTGTGCTGCTGTCCTTGCTGTGTCACTGTGTCCTCTCCTCTCCTCTCTGGTTTGCAATGTAGCAAGGGGTTGTGGTCTGTGGGAGTGCTGCTTTTGTACTCACCTATGTGGGTGTGTCCTCATGGTCTGTTGTTTTCAGGTGTGTTGTGTCTGGTGTTCTGGCCTTTGTATTTTTTGTTTGTCCGGGGGTGTTTTCGGGATGTGTACTGTGCTTGTGTATTTGTGCGTGCCTTGCTGTGTGGACTTGTTGGCCATGTTGTGTGCTATTGGTTTTGTGTGCGGATGGTTTCTGTGCAGGTACGTTGGCGCCATGGCTTCTGCCGTGTCGATTCTCATCGGCGTTGTTTGCGCTGGCGGGCGGTATATTTGTGGTTTTTCCGCGCTCATGTCGGTGCGATCGTAATTTCACGTGCGGTGTGTCGGCCGTGAGGGCGGGCGGTTTTGTGTTGTCGTGCGTGTTTCCGTCCGTGGCGGGCGGTTTGTCTCCGACTCGGACGTTGGCGGGCGGTATTTTGTGTGCTTTTTCGCCGATGGCGGTATTCGGTTTGTGTAATCGTAATGGCGTGGTCGGTGTTCAGGCGGTGTGTGCGGGCGGATTTTTGCCGCTTCCATGCCTGGCGGAATTATTTACGCCGGGTATCGTAATGGGCCCCTAAGTCAGTAGTGTGGAAACATTCCTATACAGAGAGAGCGGCTCCAAATTATTTATATAAGCGACAATGGAGGATGAATGACTGGAACGAGAGTAACAGGTATTGCTGCAGTCAGATATTGTAATGAAAGAGAAGAAGTAGGGGGTACGTTAACTGGGGCGGTAGGTGTGACAGCTGTAGAGACTGGTGCACCTTGTGCCTGTTGTTGTTGCTGATGGGGAACAACAGGGTATATCCGTGCTGGGACATATGGTGGCGGGGGTCGGGCATCTAATAAGGTCTCCATAAACATATCCCTGTCCTTCTGAGCCACATAGGACCTATCAATTTGCAACCGAAATCTCCTGTCCGCACATTCTATCCCTGTTTCCTGCTTCTTCTCATAAGCGACAGCCTTCCATGTAAGGGTCTGCATACCTCGCTTTCTTGCATCCTTTTCCATTTTTAATCGCCTCAGTTTGGCCTCCTTCTGTTAAGTACGGAGGGAGTCAAACATGGACTGTCTACTGCATCTTTTAAACAACTGTTCTTGGAGAAATCCCATCTTTTGTTCATCAAAGGAGCCTGTCAAAGGCCACTGTAACTCTGCATTGTCCCTCGTATATTTGTGCCATAACGTACTAAACATAATAGGGCCAAGGCCATGTTTTATATACATATCAAAATTAGGACTGCCCTCAGGAGGTGCAGGCTGGGATTCTGCCAACCATGCATCTGTAGAACAACAACCACAACACAAACTCCGAATTTTACTAAAACCAGGCATTGCAAAGAAAAGAAAAGCGAAGTCGTTATTTTACCTGGCAAAGTATTTCCAAACACTTTTTACCAAAACAGCTCTTAGACTGAAACAAAGCCCATTTACAGTGGTACCACATCCACATAAACTGAAACAGACTCACCTGGTGTCAGACGCATAGACCGACCAGTTCTCCACTGCTGACTCTTTGGACCAAACAGTCAGATCACGGGTTCGCCGTTCAGGACTCCAGTCGGGATGACTACTGGGCGAGGCACCCTCTGGTGGGACAGAGGCAGCAGCTGCAAGAAATGTATCTCTTTGTGCAGGGATCCCCAAGCCGTCAGTCTGACCTGATGGTGTTCTCGTCCTTCTCTCCTTTTGTGGAAAATGGATGGGTCATGCCACGATGGAGTCCCTGTTCGGGCGCCAAATTAAGGAAGTGACCCGCTTAGGGCCACACGGGTCACCACAGACCGCCTCTCAGCCTTCCATACTGAATGAAGTGTCAGAGAAACAGTTGAGAATATACACCAATAATCGTTTATTAGTATATGCTCAGAGCGGGGCTCCGTCTGCACAGTCTTGTAAGAGTACTACAGAGGGAACTGAAGAACTGTAAGCATAAAGATACATTATGTACATTTGCATGGTTAGCTAAGAACACGCCCACAGTGGAATTTTCCAAACAGATGTGGCCGTACAGCGAAAGACAAAAAAAAAAAAAGGTTTCTACTCTCATATCTTACACAGTTCAGGACGGTAGGCAGTCAAAATATCGAATTTTAAATATCGACCTACACTAATATCGAGTTTTTAATATCCTAGGGACAGAATATCGAAGTCAAGAATATCGACTTTAAGGTAAGTAATATTGATTTTTTTAATATCGAAGTAAGTAATATCGAAGTCATTAATATCGTTAGCAAAAATATAGTTCTAAATAATATCGATTTTTTTTAGTGTTATGTATTTTATATGTATGTTTAACATTTTTTTTAAAGTTTTTAAATTATTTTTAAATATATGTATTAAATGTTTAGAAAATAGTAATTTTTTTTAAAGGAAATTTTGCGTTTTAGTATCAGAGCGGGTTGTGGGTTTATAGGGGAATGGGGGGGAAGTAATTTAATTATAATTAATTAATTAGTTTTTATTTATTGTTATTCATTGTTAATTTATTGTAAATTAATTATTAATTGGTAATTAATTTATATTAATTGGTTAATTTATAATTATTAATTATAATTAATGTACTATTAATTTTTATTTATTGTTATTGTTAATTAATTTATTGTAAATTAATTATTAATTGGTAATTACTTTTAATTAATTGATTAATTGGTAATTAAATTAATTATGTTAATTTTTAATGTGTAGCGGGTTGTGGGTTTATAGGGGAATAGGGTGGGAAGTAATTTAATTATAATTAATTAATTAATATGATTTTATTTGCTATTCATTGTTAATTTATTGTTAATTAATTATTAATTGGTAATTAATTTATATTAATTGGTTAATTTATAATTATATTAATTATAATTAAGTTATTATTAATATTTATTTATTGTTATTGTTGATTAATTTATTGTAGATTAATTATTAATTGGTAATTCATTTTAATTCATTGATTAATTGGTAATTAAATTAATTATGTTATTTTTAATGTGTAGCGGGTTGTGGGTTTATAGAGGAATAGGGTGGGAAGTAATTTAAATATAATTAATTAGTTAATATGTGTATATTTATTATTATTAATTTATTGTTAAATAATTATTAATTGGTAATTAATTTTTATTAATTGGTCAATTAAAAATTATATTAATGGTAATTTATTATTATTTTTTATTTATTGCTATTGTTAATTAATTTATTGTTAATTAATTATTAATTGGTAATAATTTTTTATTCATTGATTAATTGATAATTAAATTAATTGTGTATTTTTTTATGTGTAGCGCGTTGTGTGTTTATAGGGGAATAGGGTGGGAAGTAATTTAATGTTATTTAAGTAAATATTAATTTAATTTAATAGGTATTTATTAATAATTATTTTGTTAAATAATTAATAATATGTAATTTATTTAAAAAAAAAATTAATTTATAAGTATGTTAATTTAACCCTTATGCGATCCTACATTTTCCCTACTGTTGCACTCACTGGAGTGGGAATAGTAATTTTTACCCCTACGCTATCCAACACTTTCCCTACTGTTGCACTCACTGGAGTGGGAATAGTAATTTTTACCCCTACGCTATCCAACACTTTCCCTACTGTTGCACTCACTGGAGTGGGAATAGTAATTTTTACCCCTACGCTATCCAACACTTTCCCTACTGTTGCACTCACTGGAGTGGGAATAGTAATTTTACCCCCCGCTATCCAACACTTTCCCTACTGTTGCACTCACTGAAGAAGGAATAGTAATTTTTACCCCTACGCTATCCAACACTTTCCCTACTGTTGCACTCACTAGAGTGGGAATAGTAATTTTTACCCCTACTTTATCCAACACTTTCCCTACTGTTGCACTCACTGGAGTGGGAATAGTAATTTTTAACCCCCCGCTATCCAACACTTTCCCTACTGTTGCACTCACTGGAGTGGGAATAGTAATTTTTACCCCTACGCTATCCAACACTTTCCCTACTGTTGTACTCCCTGGTGTGGGAATAGTAATTTTTACCCCTACGCTATCCAACACTTTCCCTACTGTTGCACTCACTGGCGTGGGAATAGTAATTTTAACCCCTACGCTATCCAACACTTTCCCTACTGTTGCACTCACTGGAGTGGGAATAGTAATTTGATTTTCTCCGTTATCTAATATTTTGTATTTTTTTAGCTAACGTACTGTATAATTATTTTTAAAAAGTTTTAAAATAATTTTAATTTTTTAAAATTTGTTACATATATTTATTTAATTTTTATTTATATTATTCTTTTATGGGTATAGATGTATTTATAATTTATAAAAATAAATTAAACAATTTATAAGTTATTAAAATAAATATTAAAACATATTAATAAGTAAGTATATATATATTATATATTATATGTATATGTTTAATGTATTTTCAAATTATATATATTACTTATAATTTTTAAGCATTTTAAAATATTTGTAACTGTTTCTTTTAATTATATGTATTATTTACTTTATTTTACAATATTTTTTTAACTTAAATTAAAAACGATATTTTTAACAACAATATTTTTGACATCGATATTTTTTTCTCGATATTTTTGTACTTACCTTAATGTAGATGCAATGTCGATATTCTTGTCTTCGATATTTTTGCTGCGATATTTTTGTAGGTCGATATTGTGACCTTCGATATTTAGTCAGTGATTCGTTCAGGACACTCTCAAGGCCGTTCCATCCTGTGCTGCGATCAAACTGCCAGACAGGTGGGAGAGGTTCTTTATCAGGGAAAACTATACACTGGCACAAGCAATTCTTCGTTAAAGAAACAAAACTTAGCAAAGGGTATTTCTCGGAACAGGTAAGGATTAGTTTCGAACCTCACACAAAATGGAGTGGGAAAAAGAAAATGGCGCAGCGAATGCTAACTTATACATGGCATTACGAGAGCATCAACGAGCATAATCTAACAGGGCGATAGCTATCATTCTACAAAAACAAATAAAAATTCAAAATAAAATTTTCAGTTAGTATCCTGAAATTATTATACAAGGTCGGTGTACTAGATTTTCACCTGTGGTCCTTCCTTCACTGTTTTTACATGAAAAAGAGGACTTAGTACAACTGCTGTTTGCATAGTGTTCTGAGTACGAGAGGAAGAACCACCTGTCGTATTAAAATAACCCTAAGCCCTAGAAAATCTTACAGCCTCAGGCTGCCATCTCAGCACTCATGTCCTGAAGCTGGAGACGTGGGTTCCAATGTAGTTTGGGATGCTACAGACTGTCTGCTGAGTGAGTCCTTGTGGTCTGCTTGCTCTTAGCCCATGGTAACTCTGGAGCGGAGATAGCGTTCCCTTCCAGTGAAGTAAAACCGACGTAACATCAAACTCAGCAGCTTTCACTCGATAGAGTAGGAAAAAGAGACACATGGTTAAATCCTTGAAATTCTCTTATTTTTTTGTCAAAAACATGGGGTAAAGCAGATGTTAAGTTCTAATAGGAAGTCCAATTCGGTTTCACACAGGGTAATTCAATTCACCTCTGTCTGGAACAATCCACTTCTAGGTTAAGGGAGAACCAAGCCTTGGTGCCACCATCTAATAATACCTTTCCTGCCACAGTCACCTAAAGATTGACAGGCATGAGATTAGGGACTGGCCATGTACTGCTGTTTGAGGCATTTTCCAGGTTCAGCATCCTGTGCCCACAGCAACGCCTACCTTCAGAAATAAGAGTGACTTATTGGTAGAATGACCAAGAGGTTACCTGCTGTCCACTGAGTAGACAACTATTCCCTATGTTTAGAAGAAGAAGCTATGGCGGGGGAGGGTCAGTCCAAGTGCTTCCAGTTTTACTGCTCGGGAGAGAGGCCAGCTGTAGAAAGAAGCTCCCTCAAACCACGGCTCTGGCATTAAATGTGGAGGGAGACAAAGAGCAGCCTGTTGAAACCTCTGTACCCATCCAACCACACAGCAACCACTTGCACAAAAAATGAGAATTCGTCTAAAAGACAAAAAAAGGATTCAATCCCAATTTAACAGCTCAGGAGGAAAAATCATACTTTTAGTACATTCGTTTGTCATGTATTAAAGATTACGACCTTGCTTACATCGGCTTCATATGTAGAAAACCCACACTTTAGGGTGGCGAGTAAACACAGAGGTTGTGCTCTTGCAGGACTTACCCTTCAGGGACAAATCGTCGGCCTATGTCCAAGAAATGTACAGGCTATCCAAACATGCCAAACCACCAAGAGAACGGACAGCCACTTTTTATATTCTGTACATTGACTCATTGAGATTAGCTTTACTTTACATGTGTTTTAATATTTCATATATCGTGCGAAGTGACCTGTTATCTTACTCTTGTATGGTAAAATAATATACTCCTTACAGTGGGAAGGGTGTTCTTGTTGTAAAATCTGTTTTTCATTGGTTAATAATGTGGTTAGTTGTGGCTTTGTTGGCAGTACTCTCGATATTTGTCAGTGACTTGTGAAATGCTACGAACACTGTAAACGTTGGTGTGGTCACTTTGGGCTTGACAGGCACCAGGGTGGTGAGGAGTGACTGCAGTCAGTGGTCTGGTTATTTTTGGCTCTTCCGGCAGAAGTGGGGTTAGTTGTATTTCTTGGGGCTGCAGTGTGGTTAACTGTAGCCAAAATTGTATTCATTTGGTTTGTATCGTAGTCGGCAAGAGAGCATGGTGGGTTGAGCTTTTACTTTTGAGGTGTGTATGTGCCTGTAAGTTGCAAATTTGAATTCAGTACTTCGTCCTTCTGAAGTCAGTGAAAGGCCTGTATAATTGAGTTGGGATAATACTATCACTATTGCAGCTCTACGACAAGGTAAACAAACATACATAGTAATATGCACGGAATAAAAAGCACGCTCATATTGTCGACTATTGGAAGTAATGTTTTTAGATATTAGCCTGTGGGGTGTTGTATGTAGTTTGCAAGGGACATTTTGTAGTTTCATGTTGCTTTTGGTACTTAATTTAGTTAGCTGTGATTCTGTAGTCAGCACTATAGTTAGTTTTACCTGAGTGGGAAAGGGTGGGTCTTGGGTAAAAGTGCTTTAGTTGGGACGGTTCTGGTATTTTTGTGTCCAGCATAGGGCTCCGGCAGCAGTAGTTAGATTTGTTGGAGGTACTGTGTGGACAAGTTAGTGAGGCGTTATGACGGCAGTAGTTTGGTTGTTTGGCACCTGTGCCAGTTGTAGCATGATAATTATTGTTTGTACTGAGATATAGCCTAGTTAGAGTTATATTGGCAGTTATTCTTAAATAGTATACTTAAACTGAAAACTAAGGGCCAGATGTATAAAGCATTTTTGAGGTCTCAAGGAGCATGTTTAGGGCTTCCCTTCCAAATACGGAATGGTAGTGCTATGTATTAGTGTTTTGTGACCAAATTCCAGTTGCAAAACATTAATATTTTACCACCTCTTCAAAGGCGGTGGTAACCCATTCGCAAATGGGAAGGTGTCCCATGGGACCCCTTCCTCTTTGAGACTATTTAAAATATATATTTTTTAAGAACAGACAATCGTCCCACAAACCACTGCCTACTCTTAAACAAGCATTTGCAATGCAATCGGTCTCGCCTTTGGGACCTTATAAGTATTTACCGATGCAGCACATTATCGCACATTACTGCAATGTTAACACTCGCCACTACCATCATTCCAGACGGATTCTTCTCATCACTCCTATGAAAGTTTTTCCCCCCTCTTTAAATCATTAAACCCATGTCAGGACCACTAAGAACAGTCCAGCCCAAACTGCCATGCAAGGATCTTCCTGAATTCAAGCATACCATCCATTGCTTTTTTTAACACTTCATTTTATTCACCAACAGCAGCAAGGATGCCAAATTTCATTCCACACAGGGCGCTATCTTAGAAAGCGCAGAATATGCGCATGCAGGTGCTGAGACATGTTCCGGGGTAGCGTGCGACTCGCAATGAAGCGCTATATAAATTAAATTACAATTACATAACACACACACACACACAGAGTGGTTGGTGGCAGGGGCTTGAACAAATGTGCAAAAGCTGTACCAACCACGTGCAAAGACTGTGACTGAAGCACATGCAAAAGCTTTGACTGAAACATAGGGAGGCACTGTGAGAAGCAAAAGGCTGTCATTACCCTTCCGCAGCAAAGCTCAAAGCCTGGAGACACAGATGCCCTGTAGCAGCAAGCATGCTGAGCTCTGATTCGAATTACTTCCCTTAAAACGCCAATGGGGAGGGGTCATTGCCACGCGGCATTCTGTTTATTAACTTGAGAGCGGTGAAGGCTTGGATGCGCAGACATCGCTGGACATGTGCATACCTGCTTCCTATCGGTAGCCCGTTTCTGTCCCCTTGGGCTGCTCTCGCTCCCACCCTCTTCTTTCAAACAATCACCTCCCTGCATCCATCTGAGGGTGTGCGAGGGTTGGAGGTTCTGTCCCTGCCAGCTGTCTGCCACTATACCCCGTCTCCGAGGTGCAGCACATATAGCGCCTATGGAGGGGTTACTTGGCAGCAGGGGCGGTCACTGGTGGAAGTAGGCCTAGCCCAGCTGCAGCCACGAACAGCACTGAACCCAGGGGTAACACTTCACAGCAATCAAAGTGAGCGGGCAAAAGTAGTGAGTGAGCCCTGCGTCTCCGTTAGTGTTCACAAGCGCGGAAGGGCACATGAGAGACACTACTAGTGACTGCAATGAAGACAGGGCAATAAAAAACTGTACATCAAACTTATTCTACTTAACTTGTCAAAAACAAGAATGTAATGAACATGCGAAGAAGGAAGGCAACATACATCAGGCTGGGAGAGACCCCCTGTCTGTGACCAGCACCGAGCAGTGGATTAGGATCTCCCTGCACGTTAGACAGAGCCAGGGGGAAGAAAAGCACTGGAGGCCGTGTGCGGTGTCTATGTATAACAAGCGCGGTCCCGAAAGTAACAGAGCAGCGCCTCTAAGCCCGCTGTCACTCACCCAGCAGCAGCAGCTTGAGCTCGCGGCGGGCGTTCTGCTTGTCCTTCTTGATCCGCCGCTCGATCTCCGTGTTGATCCTGTGCTGCTCCTTCTCCTCCGCCGAAAGGCAGCAGCCCGCCATCCTGCCCGACTACAGCAACAAGTGTGCCAACGCGGGGCCAGCACCTGGCTCCTTCCCCCTCGTCCGACCAAAAACAGCTACTGCACACTTAAAACCAAATCCCGCAATCCCTTCCCAAAACAAGCGCGGTCCCGAAAGTGAAAGAGGACCGCGCTGCAGCCGGAGCATGGGGATCTCTTGTCCTTATGGGGCCATGTGTTTCTAAATCGAAACACATGGCCCCATAAAGATAAGAAACTGCTTTGCGACAGCAGCAAAGCAGGCCACCGAGTCCGGCTCCGAGGCGAAAGAGCGTCCACCAAAATCCCTAATTTCCAATGGCAGGCCACCGTTTAGCATAAACGGTGACGCCAGCCAATGGAAATGAGGGGCGGGACTTCAAGCCCCCTTCTCAAAGTCCTCATTTACAATATATCTCGCCGGGCGAGCAGCGCATGCGCTGCCACGCCAGGCGAGACCTAAAAATGAAAGTTACATGTTTCATTTTTTGTTTTTGAAATGCATTCCGTTGTCCTTTAAGGAAAAAAAAGATTGCTTTATTTAAAAGCAATCACAGACATGGTGGTCTGCTGACCCCAGCGGGCCACCATCCCTGTGATGGCTATCATTCCTAATGGATAGCAAACTGCGACCTACTCTACTAATATTCAAAAGGTAGGTCAATTTGCTGCCCACTGGGATTCTCTAATGTAGAGTACAAAGATTTTGTGGAATAGGGACTTCCAAAATGTGATTTGCAGAAAAATACAATTTGGAAATCCCTATCCCCAAATTTTGTACAGTTGTGTACATTTGGCTCTAATCTCTTCTTGTTGCTGTTAATTAAGGCATTATTGTGGTTGTTTTGTTCTGAAGCTGTAGCAGTACTATAATTAGATGTGACTCTGTGGGCAGGATTACAATGATTTAAGTGCTCCACTGGCAACCTGTGTAGTTTGGGGTTCTCTCATTTATAGATTATGTAGTTAATGAGATAGCTCATTGGATTGGAACTATGCTTACGTTTGAACCCCGACAAGACAGACTCAGCCTTTCATCCTTCTATGGTGAATACGATTGGCACTGTTGAGTTGGTTGAGGACATATACCATTTAAATTCAATAGGCAATCACGTTTTTTAATATGGACAGAATAAATGGCAACTATTGCTTTACTATTATTATTGTTGTTAAATAATAAGAACAGTAGTAATGGAAACATTTGGAGTGCCATCCCCCGACTGTCGGAAGGCATTGTGATGCCATACTAATGGCAGATGGTGCAATGGTTGTTATCATTATTGTTAGTAATATCATTAAGACTCATTGACTCTGATATTTGGTTGGGACAAAATCAAACAACAAAATTCCAAAAATAAACAAATAACGTTTACTTATGATTGGAAGTAGTGACACATATAGGGGCCGATTCCGATTCGGGCCGGAAATCTCTCCGACCGAGCCGGACCCGGAGAGATTTCCGACCGAATCGGACCCCTGCAGCCCGACCGAACGAGTACGATGCGCACGTATGCCATCGGACTCGATTCGGTCGGACTCCCATTGAAGTCAATGGGAGCCTGTCGTACAACGCGTACGCGGGCTCCCATTGACTCAACGGGTGCGAGGCGGACAAGGGCGCTCCCTACAGCGTGTACGCGGTGAAGTGACTCGCGCCGTACACGCACAGGTAGGGGGGACCCATGGGTCCCCCCTGTGTGCGACTCGCGCGGCTACGCGTACAGGGGGGTCCGACACGGACCCCCAAAGTACGGCTCCGACTGCTCTTTGGAGCCGGAGTGCGCGGCTCGGTCGGACTGCTCGCGGCGCGCATCGTACTTACCCGGCCGGGGAACGTCTCCATTGCACGGTGCGAGTCGAGTCCGAGCGAGTCGGTCGGTGCGGTTAGACCCGGGAACGAGTCGGTCGGAGCGGTCGGGACGCCCGGACGCGCGTACGAATCGGTCGGGAAATAGGGCTCCGAATCGGATCCGGTTAAGCCGAATCAGATTCGGAGCCCTACCGGCCGAGATCGGAATCGGCCCCTTAGTTGTGGTAAAAATAAAATGTAGAAAGGTTAGTGGTTGGAACAGTTTGGTGGTTATGATTGTGGAGATACGTTAGCTGTGTTTATGTGAAGTTCTTATTTGTTGCTACATAGTCAATATCCTGATGAGCCATGGTTGGGATGGGCCATTCTGTTATTAGCTGTTGCTAAATGCTGAGTTTTGCATGTGATCAGTGGAGAGGATAGTCCATTTGAGGGACTGACTAGTCGTGAGTTATCTTATGGAGTTTCATTATATCTTCTTTTGACATGAGTGTGACTGTCAGTAGAAAAACGCCGGAACGATCAGAGTTTGCGGTCAGAGCGCTGGAATTTACAGGAAGTGTACCTGCGGTTGCCAGGGAGCCATGGTTGCTAGAATATTTGCAGGAGTTGAGTGACATTGGACAGGGTATGGTTCATAATAATAAGATCAGCACAGAGTTTGATTCAAAGTGACGAGCAGCATGGACTTGAACTTTGCCTATTTAGGCCTTGCCTACACACAGATTTTAGCAGTCTGTTGTTGAAAACCAACTGTCGGCAATACTTAGAGTAGGATTTGGGTCTGCCCATTGTAAATTATTGGGTGACTTTCTTGTCAGTCTAATTTCTTGCTTCAACGGCTTCCCTTCCTCTTCTTGTGTTTGTGTTTACCCTGGAGTGTAGCTTCTGTACCATAATTTTGATTGGATTACTTTAATCCTTTCACTACTTTCATTTAGCAACCTACTTTTTTCTATTGCTTTTAGCTTTTAGCATAGGATTGCACACATTTTCTTGCTCTCTCCCCCTCTCTCCTGTGTGTTGCTTCCCAATCACAACCATGCCCCTTGTGCTCTCTGTTGCTGCTCCATCCCAACTCATCTGTTGCTTCCCAGTCCTGCTCAGCTTTTTTTTCCAAATCTGTTGTTCCCCATTCGTCTCTGCTTCTGCTCATCGATGGCTTTTAGTTGCTTCCCACACCCACCAAGCTCCTCCAAAGCTCCCTCAACCCTGGCTATTGTTACCCGCTTTGGATTTAGTATCTCTACAGCTCCTCCATTGCAACCCTTACCCCTCGGCACCCCCTTACCATGCATCCCTCTGTGGCCTCCTTTCTCCTGCTCCATGGTGGGTGTTGGAATTGGCTTTGCCAATACCTGATGCTTTTAAAATGTGTCGCCATTTCAACAATGGCAACAAGCCTTGCTAAAACTATAGAAAATAATTAGAAAACATTGTTTTCTATACTTTCAAGATTGCCGCCACTTACCATGATGCAACATGCTAATGTCAGCAGTGTCCATTTGGACAGGATAGAAAATTATGTTTTCTATACATTCTATTCTCTCAGAATGGCCACCATGTTGCATCATGCAGCATGTTGATACACATCGTCACATTACTTGACACAACTTGGAGCCCGTCTTGAGCGCATACAACATATAGATAACATTGTTTCCTATACTTTTCAGACAGCTGCTGTGTTGCATTGTTGTGTTGCATCACAGAACACGGCAGGATCTTCAAAGAATAGAACACAATGTCAGAGCCAATAGCAGCTACATTGCATTGGCTTAGCAATACATATTGGCTTTGCTAGTGCTGATTGTACATGTGTCAGCTTTGTGTTTGAGATCTGCAGCATGCAGCCTAGAACATAATCATGATGTAGTAGAGCCCAATATTCAATCTGCCATTTGGGTTGCACTAGTTTATTTAGGCTAAATGATCCCATAAAATTACAGCACAATATCAGGAATGTAGTTTGTATACATAAAAGATTAAATGGTTACCTTTTCTGTTTCTTAATTGTTTTGAAAGAAAAGGCCAATGCCACCACAATGTCAAAGTATCCAATAACATTTCCCATGCTCTATGCCTTGTTAAAATTATGTACCAAAGGAACAGAAGACACAAATAGTTTTTGGGCACTGGCATAAAAGGACAGGGATGGTGTGGTCCGCACATACAGGCAAATTAGACAATCACTCGTGGTATCAGGTAAGGTGTAGTGCCAATTTCAAAGGAAAAATAAAATAGAAATAAAATGAAAATTTTGATACAGAGCCAGTTGATGGCAGCTAGTCAAGGCCACGCTTGATTACAAGTCACAAAAAAGTTCCTCATTATATAGTACTTGCAAATTACAACTGTATTTCACACTGTTCTCTGCCAGTGTTGACAGAAAAGACTATCCTCCAATGAGGATTGATTCTGAGCCATAAACGCAATAACTAATTCCAGATATCCAGATTAAGTGTTGTGTATTTAGGGGCTCTGGCCAAGGTCTACAGGGTTTGGATTCCTAACCCACGGGTGCGAAGACTGAGTTCAGTGCACCATCGCTTGAGCGGGAAGTACAGGTTACTGTAGCCCCACACAACTAACTGAGTATTCTTGTTGGCGTGGTGTCTGTGCTTTTTGAGTTACTAACAGTCCCTTAAAAGGTTCGGGAACACAGTGGTAATTCAAACTAAATTTAGTTTTTAGAATAGCACACTCAAGCATTGCCCCAATAAAAGACACTATATATTTAAGTGTTTTATTTCAAAAGTTTAATCCTGTTGCTTAGTACATGAGTACTAATCTCATAGAACAAATAAAACAGCACTTATGCACATTGCTACTAGCGAGAATAAAATGAACAGTCCCAACATATTTAGAATGTTCCTAGCAGTCTACCACCCTAAAGCTACTTCTATATGCTACACTACCAGAGCATGGAATAGCTAACTTGCCTCTAGAGTTTCTTAGGACCCAGTGAACTGTATACCTGTTACCGGCGGATCAGCTGTGGTTATTAGACTTCAGCCGGGAGAGAGTTTTCCTTCAAAAGGAAAACACAAGATCAGCTGGGCTCAGCTCCTCTCATCCTATAGCATAAGAGTGGCTAATACGACAGTCTGACATACCTCTTGTGATAACCTGGTGCAAAGGGACTCTCAAATGTACTGGTTAATTCGAGGGGTTTATATAGGTTGACCACTGACTTTTAGCCTACATTGGGAGGACTTTCCAATAATCCCAGGTATAACTGATCTAAACCAGAATGATGAAAATACAATAACTCAGACAAGATGTTTATCCTACATGTGTACTGTCAAACCTAGAAACGTAGATATGACATAGCTTGCAGCAGACTTGTGTCAACTGATGCTATAGCAAAGTCATTGTTTAGATGAAACGACACTTTCACAAGTTATGCAAAAAATAATGTCATGCTGAAAGTGGATCAAAGGCTGACAGGCTAACCTAACGTTCTCAACATGGAGTGTGAGACACTAGTAAATTGTGCAAATAGATTTAAATCATTCTCAAACCTAAAGAAGTGCAGAATCTCTCCAATTGACATTTCACATTAAGATTTTCCTTTGAAGCACTAATTAGTATTGCCACTTCACTTAAGTTGGGCTTCAGTTGGGCGCTGATGATTCCGGGGACTCGGAGGAGGGTAGGTGTTGCCGACTGGGCCGCTAAACCAAACCGTGAGTAAAAACCGTGCAGGCCCTATAACTGACCTACATACTCTTGTGTTGGTCACTATTAATAACAGACCTTACTTTGTAATAATGTCTTCAGGTAGCACGCGTATCATGCAGCGCCTCCGCGTCACCCGATGACACGGCTTTCCACAGAACTATAGGTAAGCTCGCTACCCTGGACTCCCCTCTGTATCCATGCACTACGAGCTATGAGACAAGATATTCGCTGTCTATCACGGTGTATAGGGGCGCACAATATAAGGTGATACTTGAATACAGCTAATTGTCCGCTACAGCCTCCTCAGTGAATAGTATGCATTTATGGAGCTGCGTGAGTTACATGTTTGTATGTCAATGTTTGTGTGTTTTTTGTGCATACACCTGAACGCTGCACGTCATGAAGATGATGTATGCCACAGACAAATAACAAGACCGCCTTACAAATACCCACGACTCACCCGATACAAGCTTACTATGACCTAGGGGGCCTTAACAACCGGCACTAGAAGTGGTACTCGAGCCACGTATATCACTCTGATACATGATTACGGGGCTCGACTCTGTATTATTTATTTTAACAGATACACAATTGAGCTAGACTACAGCCAATTATACAGATGGTAACACCTGAATCAGCATTGATATATGTTTCAGATCTTCTCTAGGTCTCGCCTACGAGATACATTTGGGTGTAAGCTACAGATCTCAGTCTCAAGGCCCTCGAGGAACCATACTTAGCCCACTAGAACCCTGTGGGCACTTTTTTAAATATATGTACAATCAATTTTAACAACTCATAGGATGTTCATGTCCATCTGATTTCATAATTAAGTACTTCTTATAATTGCCTATCAGAGGCTGTATTTCTTTTTCTGAGAGAATAGTATGTCTCTGAACACCAATTTCAAAACTGCATTGCAGCATTATATGTGCAGAAAGATGAAAGTGTCTAAAGAAGGGAAACTGAAAAAGCAGCCTGATAGGCTTCCGTTGTAAAGAGAGAAAAAAGGATGTTGTCCCTTTAAGACTCTTTGAAGATTCTCTACCACAATGCACCATACTGGCAGTTTGCCTAAGTGAGCCAGTTCTTTTTTCCAGCTCACGTGAGCAGGACCATGAACACATGTGAGTTTAGAACCTCAAATTTCTACATAAAATACATTTTTAGCTGAACATTTTAAGCTTCATTCAACATTTTTAAGCCTTTCCTGCTGAGTAACATCAAGTAATCAGGAATCCTGAGAGGAATTTACCTCAAAATGCCTTCTCTTTTTCAGAAATGCAACTCATCTGGCAGAAAAAAAAGGCGGTGTCAGACACCCCCCACAAAGTTTGTGTGATATGTCTCCCTAAGGATCACATTGTAAAAGACTGCAACATCTGTAGTAAGATGTCTAAATGTACACTTAAAGACAGAGAAGGCTCAGGATGAAGGGTCTCATGGTGGAGATGAAAAAAGATGAGCTCAAGAAAAAAAGAAGCCTTGCAAGATCCTCTTCTCATGCCTTCTCTGAAAAACAGCCTTCCATGAAAGAATCCCATAGAGGGAGCGCTAAAGAAAACTCTTCATCTAGACATTGCTCTCAGTGTCATTCTGGAGTGTAGTCTTAAGGCCCGAATGGCGACATGAAAAGAAGATCAGATCAACGATGACTCACAGGTATCCTGTGGCGTTGAAGAAAGACACACGAGGTCGAAAGCTCCATCTACAGCATTGCAGACCTCATCATTCAATGTCCGGGATTTCGCAACCGGATAAAAAAAAGACCATATACATCTATCCCCTTCTCCATCAACGTTGAGGAAGCGACAGTTCTCCCAAGCATGTCCGGATCACCTTCCCAGTATGTAGCTTCATTGTAATCTTCCATTTCATTTCATGCCCCACGCTTATCGTCACCTGAGATGAGTGAGAATTCTCTGACATTTTTACTTCCTCATTCACGACTACACTTAAAAAGAGAGTAGAGACTTTATCACTACCTTTTTCTACCGCCTCTCACCCAATTATGCCAGAGCCTCATCTGTTGCCATTAAGGCCATTAAAACCATTAATTCCATGTGAGGATTGACTAGAAGAACCTCTAAACCTTTACAACTATTGCCAAGAATGGTTTCAAGGCAATGAGGAGATCAATTCCTTCACTCCTCCAAGTAGTTCTTTAGAAAAAAGGAGGAGATACAGATTTCCAACAAGATCAATAGCACCCTCCACGACTACAGATGACATTACATCATACACTCCAGCTTCAGCGGCTTCCCCATCTAGACACTACTACCTTCTAAGAAGTATTGGTTAGAGGGGTTCCTAAGCTGAATATCCATCTAGATGCCCCATAGCCAACTGTATTGGTGATATTTGAAACCTTGTAAAATAGAGTAGCTTCTTGGCCTCTTTTGCCTTTGGTTCCAGGTCTTTTGGAAATAGCGGATAAACATTTTTAACTCCTGCCACAGTTAAAGCTGCAAAACCAAGATTACTGAAAAAATATGAACTGCCACAGCATGACTCAGAATTTTAGACTTCAGAACCAAAAGCGTACTCTGTGATAATACCCACAATGAGGAAAAGGCACGCATCAGCTCTGGGAACAAAAGCTGCTCCAGAAAGAGAAAGTAAATGCATAGACACTGTTGGTCAAAAAGTATATGGGACTGCAGCCTCACATCTTAAAAATAAAAGTGCCACTACCCTTCTTGGTCGTTATCAACGTAAGATATGTGTGGAGATGGGATGCTTTATTGAAGATCTTCCAAAATACCGTCAGCAGGATTACACTGAGATGCTGCAAGAAAATGTGTCAAATTATTAGTGCTGCTGTAGATTCTATAGAACTGGCAGCAACTGGATATTGCCATGGCATATCTATAAGGAGATCCTCATGGCTTTATTTAACTCCTCTAAAACCAGAAGCACAATTAAAATTATGAGCTTGCCTTTTGCTGGAAAATCTCTGTTGGGCCAGCACAGAGAGGAGGAGATGCAAAAAGTGAAAAAAAGAGCGAGACATTAAGAGCAGTTGGTTTAGAAGAACAGAAGAAATTATTCCGACCACAATACAGATCAAGAGATCATAGATACTACCAACATAGGGTTCACGCCCTTCACTGATTCAGCACCAAAAACAAAAGCAACATCCACAGACTCAAAGATACCCATACCGACGCCACTCATCAAAACTAAAGACAACTTATGCGAAATCTCAGTCTTCTTGAGGAAGACAATCTTCGAGTACAAGGCAGTGACAGTTTAATACCCCCATCCTCTGTAACCTACTCCAGCTGGGGAGGTGTATCCTGAAAAAAGGCAGAGTGGACTCATCACATAATACAAGTGGGTGCTAAGTACTTTGGTCATGGACACTTGCTACATTTCAAATACATCTCTCCTCTGAACCCGCCAAAACCTACTGTGAAGAACTAGCTATCTGTGCTCCTGCAAGAAACGTCCATCATTTTAAAGAAAGGAGCCTTCAAACCTGTTCCTTTAGACCGAAAGGTTTTAGGCATATACTCCAGATATTTTCTTGTAATAAGAAAGGGTCCAGAAAAGAGAATTCAGACTCATGTTAGATCTCCATATTTCTTCTCTTTTCCTAGGCTGTCATTTTGTATTGGTGAATCCTGCATCTTTCTCCCATCAGTTGATCCTCTGAGAGAATACAGGTAAGTAAAAGGGAGAAAGTGAATTTAAATAAAACAACTAATATTTACTTCTGTCCTTTCTTGTGTCCAGATTCTCTTCCTTAATGCATTCGACTTACTTTGCTCCAGCTCTATCTTGAGATCCATTTGTTTCCGAAGAGTAACAGGCTTTACTTCTCTTTCGATCTATTACCATTTTACTTTCTTTTGTCTCTCTGGCTATGCCATAGGTTCCTTCTTGCTCTATTCACACACCCTGACATATTCTATTCCCTCTCTAGTGCTCTTTTTTTGATAATGAAAATCTTTATAGTGCTTTTTGAGCTTGCGGTATGCAGGCTAGCTGTCAAGGTTCTTAGACAGCTTTGCTATATGGTATTAAGGATTGTTTTTCTCTGCCCCCCGCCCCCACTCCCTTATTCTGGTAGCACTCTTCACTCACCTGTATCACAGCTCATCAGCAAGCTGTGAAGGGTCATGGAGCCTTAACTGATGGGAGATCCTGGAAACCACCAATCTTCTGTCCAGTTCTCCTCTGTCGTCTTCCTCGTCCTCCTCCTTCAAGTCAGATTGCTGTCTGTCGGTCTCACTTGTAGCACTTCCCAGTGACTGTAATGCCTCTTGGAGCATGACGTTGAGTGTCCTTTCTCCCATGTTTCCCAGAAGTCCACTTTGCTTCCTGGAGTCCCGGGTTGGTGTCTTTCACGGTGGGTGTTCCTTCCTAAAGGGGCGACAGTCTATTGTTACTGTCCTCCTTCATACTGTATTTCCTTTCTATTAGCTGTCGTCTGTCTTCTCTCCCCTAATTCTTTCTCAATTTCTATTGTTGGCCCTAGTCTTTCTTTACTGCCAACCCCTTGTGATTTCATCCCTAAATGCTGTTAAAAGGATGCTGTCCCATATCACGTACCTGAGTCAGTCAGGTGAATATACCCTATGACACCAAGAAACAATGACAACTTGATTTTCTCATGCCCAAACAACATTATTTTAATTTTCTTAATATCAAAGATAAACGGTACGACTCACAATATAAATTGAGGGTGTTTAACTGCCTTTGAGATCCCACTGAGGTGCAATCAATAATACCAGGTTTTGAGCTAATAAGAGGGAATGCCCTGCGAGAGGAAACATCCTAAAGTAGCACAAGGGCCCGGGAGCCTGCCAAAATATATCGAAAAGAGCAGGGCCAAGAACACATCCTTAATACTGACTTTTGATGTAGCATTAGATCATATGATTTTACAAAAAGTATATATATATATATATATTTTTATCCAATGGTCCGAGCCTTGGGAGTCACTCGACAGCTTTCCCATCTCCTCCATATTGCGAGAATCGTTTAGGTAGCCCTACGCGTTTCGAGGCCGATTAACCTCTCATCAGGGGCTGGCTGTTTCTCTCTCTGGCGCACGGAAGTCTCTTATGGGCGTGCATAATAATTAATTGCACCCTGGTGTGCCGCGCTGAATGCGCTGTAAGAGTAGATGCACGCTGGGACATGTAGTCTTAAGAGAATTATTTTCCGCCATTAGTGGGCTCCAAGCGCCAGAATTAACAACATATTGTTCCTTAGTAGGATCACGATGTGGAGGCATTCCTTAGTAGTTTATTTATTTATTGCACATAGCCTTTAGGATTCAAATTCCATTATCAATCCTGGATGGATGCACCCTCAATCCGATGCGTCATAAAGGCTCCACATGAGCCCCTCCGGTCTCGCATGCCCTCAATCCATGCTTGCTCCCCACTCTGTGAGCTCTCCATCTCTAGGAGCTCCGTGGCCCCCTCACCAGGGGTGGTGCACACTCAGCGGCAGGACGGCTGCTAGTATATCAAGCTCCGTGGGGAAGTGTCCAAAAAATGAGCAGCACTAGAGAGCAAGTTGCCTTTCCCCATCAGCCTTTATTGGTACGGGCATGCGCGGTCAGAGATTAATTACAAGCACCTGACTCTCACCGACGCGTTTCGTTAATTTCCTTCTTCATGGGCTTTTAAAGTCAGGAAGGTGCATACTGGTCTTTTGAGTTCCATAGTTCGGCATTATCGTTTGCCCAAATGGGCTGCTTATTTATTTATTGCACGTAGCCTTTAGGATTCAAAGTCCAGCATGGATTGAGGGCATGCGAGACCGGAGGGGCTCATGTGGAGCCTTTATGACGCATCGGATTGAGGGTGCATCCATCCAGGATTGATAATGGACTTTGAATCCTAAAGGCTACGTGCAATAAATAAATAAGCAGCCCATTTGGGCAAACGATAATGCCGAACTATGGAACTCAAAAGACCAGCATGCACCTTCCTGACTTTAAAAGCCCACGAAGAAGGAAATCAACGAAACGCGTCGGCGAGAGTCAGGTGCTTGTAATTAATCTCTGACCGCACATGCCCGTACCAATAAAGGCTGATGGGGAAAGGCAACTTGCTCTCGAGTGCTGCTCATTTTTTGGACACTTCCCCACGGAGCTCGGTATATATACATATATATATATATATATATACACACATTTATAGTATTTTTAGCCAGTCCCTTTCATCCATTGGTTTCAAGATACAAGTCCTAAAAAAACAGAAGTGGGGGACTAATCAAGTTAGGCAGTATGCAAGTGACATCACGGCTTGTGACATCGCATGTGGCATCACAGGAAGTGGCATCATAACCCAAGACCTCAAAGGAAGTGACATCACAAGACATGACATCTGATCTTAAGACCTCACACATATGTTTTAGCGGTCTATCATGAGTACCTTTGAGCGCATTACAATATTTAACAAATGAGATTTTGCATCAGAGTTGTGCCAAAAAGTGACGCAACCCTGACGCAAAATCTGGACCTCAGCTTATACATTTATTTTTCAAAACTCTGCCACAAAGAAATTGGCAATAAAGAGAAATGTGGTAGTAAATCTGTTCAACTTAATTGGTTGCAAAGTCTGCATTTTAAAATGTCTTGTGGGATAAGGCACATGTGCTGCATAGATCTTTGTGTGCCCCGTAAATCTCAGGGAATAATAATAATAATAATAATAATAATGGTAAGATAACTCTGGAGGTTAATGCACTTGCTGTAGAGATCTGTGTTTTGTCAAGTCTCAGTTTTAAATTAAAGTTGCATAGAGGGTTAATCCTGCAAAGCACATCATGTGACACGCAGATGGCAAATCTTTATTTTACATAGATGGGTTACTGCTTTTAACACAGAAATCCTTTTATTACTTTCAGTTCATAAATTGTAATCCTTCTAATATAGCACAGTGAGCTATCGTCTCTAACACCTTGTAGCCCTCACTGTCTTTCTTATGTAACACATCCTGTACATTGATTTACACATATATAATTTGTCAATTTATAATGTGTACGTGTGATGTAAAGCGCTCCGACACCCTGGATTGGGATGAGTAGCTCTATATAAGAAATAAAAGAAAATAGTGGTATTTAAATTGTCATTTGTGTAAATACTGGGACAGACCAGCACATGTGACATTCTTACAGTGCATTCATATGTCTTATATTTAGTGTCTGTACAAAGTCAAAAGCATGCCTCTCTTAAGTACCTGTGAAGTAATGAGCTGTGAACCTCTATTTCCCCTCCATTGCATTTGCAGCTGCTAGATGTGAGGTTCCAGATAGGTCCCAGCCAGGATACTCAAGCAAAAGGAGGCCTAATGGGCCCTTAATTTTGGCCTTTGTTTTGGGCTCATCTGGAATTTAAAAAAACAAAGCCCCCTTGCCTGTGCGTTGCTGTTTGGAGTGAAAGCAGACAATGTGCAGGCTCTGCTGAATGTGCCCCGGTGCCCAAAACTTACGCCAAGACGAGTTCAGCATATTTCTGTGGGGCCCACCTTCAACAGCATGGGGTAATTGGTCAACCTACTTCAACCTTTTGCTAACTTCACTGTGAGTGATGGCATTCTGCTGTTTCACAAGGAGCATATCCACACACTAAGTAGTTCTTTGTATGGCAGAGGCTCCTATCAAAATGTGTGCTTTTTGAGACCAAATATATTTTTGCTTTTAGGCAATTGTTTTTATATATTGGTTAGGGTTAAGCAACTTCCCCAACATTAAGATTCTACAAAGGAAATGTTGAACCAAAACAAGCATTCTAAAAAGCTGGCAACAAATGCCATACCTGTTGACTTTGCCAATTCTTATGTTTTTATTTCGGCCTCTTTAATTGTGCTTGCTGACTTAACCATCGCCTGCAAAAGCAATTGTATATAGATTGTAAAATCTGGAAAGGAACCCCTACCATGCTTAGCCAATCCCTCCATACCTGCTCAAGGGAATAACCCTACGGTGTTAAAAGGCTCTCACCCACTAGAATTCCAAGTGGCATGCTTCATCATAGTCTTTGTCCAGATACCTAGTGTATCTGGACACACTCAACTTTGGTAGCCAAGGGAGCTCTTTGGTTATTGGGTGAAATCCTAGAATTAAAATAGTCTTGGATGTCATGAGGGTTAATTTTATTTTCAAAGAGTCCCCTGATAGAGTTAAAACCAGGTGGAGATGCACTAAGGAAATTAGTATCCTCTGTATCCTTCGGTCATCATGTTTCTGCCATCACACCAATGCCTCACCGGGCTAGTTGGCTTTCATCAGGACGTTTTTACACATGAGTCGAGAGGGGGTGTTCAAGTCACCGTACGTCCTCCCCACTCAAATATTAAATCACAAATGAGCATGGTAGCTCCATAGGACAAGAGATTGACTGTTTCCCTATTGAGGAATACAAGTCAGGGTCCAATTAAGGAAAACACAGAACTACTGCCAGAATGCCAGAATTCGAGGGAAGATCATTCTTATGGAAGAAGAAGCCTCAAACATATTTGTGTCATGCTTCATCATCAGCAACCTCTCCCCACCCTGGTAGTACAATGCCACTAGGGCAGACTCAACCTCTTGATGGACTCGGACAGAAGAGGGAGTTCTTATATAGAAGCTACTGGACAATGGCGGGATCCAGCTGAATTAAAAATACCTTGCAATTCCCCGGTATATCACCTTTAATAGTGGGGACCTCAGGTATGTCTAAAAAATAAAACAAGATGGTATTTGAGGACAATGGCTCAAACCGTCTCTCTAAGGCAACATGTTTCTGCCCTAATGTTTAGCCTTATCAGATCTGGGGCATTTTTCAGGGATTCCCCCACATCTCCAGAAATGCAGGAGCATTATTATTACCACAACTCATGATAACTTTGGTAATGTATACTAAAATACACATCTTGTTTTTGTATTAATTCTGTAGTCCCTACAATGTACTATCATTATTTATTTTATGATTTTTAATGTTTTAACCTTGGTAGTTTTTCCCAATCCAGACTGACCACATCACTTCATGAATTGTCACTTCCTGTTTAGCAGTATGTAAGGGGAGTCCATTTTGAGTCCAGTTGTGTCACAATCAGTGGCGGCCGGCACGGATCAGGGGTGGGGGGATAAGGAGGGGGACGCGGGGGAAGCGGGTGTAAAAAAGAAAAGAAAATAACGTACCTTCTCGCCACTTTCTCACCGCGTCTCTCCTCCGTAGTCCCTCGCTCAGGTCGGAACAGGAAGCACACCCAAACTCCCAGTCGGCCAATCACTACGCTGCACTGTAGCGTTGTGATTGGTGTGAGTGCTGTGGTTTGGCCCTTAGACACTGACTGGGAGCCTGTACGCAGCGCTGTAATGCAGCCTACGTGGAGAACATGCAAAGTGCACATGAATGTTTGGCCGCCCCAAGACAGTCGGCCAAACATTCATGCACACTTACAGTGTGCTCACCAATCCCCCTGGTCCTGTCGTGAGAGCGGCCCGCCCCGCAAAGCTGCCGTACATCAGGACAAAATAAAATGATAATAACGGGAGCTATTATTTTATTTTTCCTTAACTTCACTGCTAAAAAGCAGTGGGGCGACGCTCCTCCGCCTTAGCGGAGGAGCCACCACTGGTCACAATTGTTCTTGCTTGATTGCTCACTCAATAGACTGTGTATTCTCCTCCTTCTCCAGTTCCTGCTTATTCTATTCTTCTTTTCACTTTGTTGCTTGGCCTCGACAGGTGGAAGGGTTTTCTGGTCTCCAGTTTTTTCCTTCCTGCTGGATATTATCTCTGGAGCAGTATTAGATTTCCAGTTATAATCTGGCATCTGGCGTTGTTTCTGGAGGTAGTAGGCCTTGCCTCTGTTTGAAGAAGAATCTCCAACCATCACCAAGAAGACATGCCCTTGACAGGTTGCGATGCCAACGAAATCTTAAGATAGATCAGGTACAGCTGTAAACAACTTGACCATCCAAATCCAGAATCTCAGCCCAGAAAATGACTCCCTATGTCAATCTCTTGCTGTATAACAACACAGTTCTTTGGACCCTCCTCTTTCTGGCTTGGCAAAATTAACATTTGATGACTACCCTTTGAAACTAAAGACCTTTCTGGACATGCCAGATCCATTTCACCTTTAAGCCCCTCATTTATGCTAGCAATAGATACAAGATGGACTTTATCGGAGATTTTGGAACTTGGCCATGGTTCCATGGACCTGCGTAAAGGGTTGAAGGCTGAATTATTACGAACTTCTGTACAAGATCTTATTTAGCCGAGTATTCAGATTGACAGTTGTCTTCAAGAAAGACAAATAGGGGGGCGTGGCTTGCTGCCGCAGAAGATGGCCGCAGGTTGATCGCGCTGCGTTTGCATTCGGCGATTTAGCCCGATAAATCCGTCAGAATCCGGCACTCGGCAGGGCTCCTGACGGCAGAATCGTGCACCGGAGTAGTGGAGCTGCAAACAGAAGTGCTTGGAGCCTACAGAAGCACTGGACAACGGCAGGAGGGCGCGATAACTGCCGGCGGCTGAACGGATCCCAAGATGGCGGCCGGCGCTGCTTAACCAACAGACACACCGGACTCTCTCCAGCGCTGGGGCGGGTGCACGGCGAGAGACGGCGGTAAGCACGGGTGCTGCGAGATCCGGCGATTGAGCGCCGCTGCAGGGGGCGCCTGGAACTCGGATAGCGGGAAAGCAACGGGACCCGCAGAGGTGCGACAGACCGCTGAGGCGACACATAACAAGCCGGATCCAGCACACAACCACCAACGAGAGGATAGCCCAAAGTGAGTGAACGGCGTGGGGGCCCAAACGCACCAGATCATCCCCAGCGCACTGGCGGGGAACGGAAGAAGCAGAGAGAGGCTACAGCGGGTGGGGGCGCCGCTGACCCCGGTGGCCGAGGGACACTGTGGGGGAAGACAGGACGACCGACAGCCGGAGAGTGGAGGGAGGCCGAGCGGATAGCCAGACCCACCGTAAGACCGTCAGCAACGGGCGAGTGTGCGAAGTGCAAGCCCGAGTATACCTAGACCCCCTAGCCGCCAAAAGGGGCTAGGGCAGCCAACATCCCTCGCCTGGGGGGCTACCCTGGGTCCTGGAGGCAGGGGGGCAGCCAGAGAAGCATCCGGTAGGGACCGCTTGGACTCTCCTGTCGTCCCGGCAAAGGCGAGCCTCGGAACTGAAGTGTATGCACGGGTGAAGTGGGCAGCTCGTAGCTGGGGACCGGACGCTCTCCAAACTAATATCCGCGCGGTCAGGGGCGCAACAGTGAACAGCGACAGACAGCGGCTCCATCTTCTGGCCGGGCACCAGCAGACGTGAACTGGGTGCCCAGACATGGGCCGCACCAAATCATCGGGCCCAGGCCAGGCGAATCAGATCGATAAATACACGGTCGCCATGGGGCGTGAAGACGGAGCGGTGGGAGGAGGCCCACATGAGATGGAAGACAGTGATCCGGACCCCTCTCTCAAAGATATAATGCGGGCCATCAGGGACTTTAGAGGCACCCTTGAGCCAAAATTGGACTCCGTGACAGAGGAGGTGAACCTCCTGCGAGCCGACTTCAGAAACATGTCGGAGAAGGTTGCAGTGGCAGAAACGGGCATTGGGAGCCTTCAGGCCAAAACTAAGCGCCTGGAAGAACAAGTGGCCTCCCTCACCAAGAACCAGGAAGACATCTATGCCCGCCTTGAAGATCAGGAAGGTAGGGCCCGGCGCAACAACATACGCGTCGTGGGGGTCCCGGAGGGAATGGAAGGACCGTCCGTGGACTGGTTCATCGAAGACCTGGTGCTTAAACACCTGAAGCCCAAACGCCTGTCAAACTTCTTCTCGGTGGAGAGGGCGCACCGAGCGCTGGGCGGAAAACCGAGGCCGGGAGCGCCCCCGCGCACCATCATCGCCCGCATTCTGAATTTCCGCGATAGGGATGCCATCCTGCAGGCTGCACGCACAACCGGAGACCTGCACATTGAAAATGCCACCATTCGCTTCTTCCCGGTCTTCACTCTTCGGGTCCAGCGCCAGCGACGCTCCTTTGATGGAGTGAAGAGGGCCCTCCGTGAGCAGGGAGTGAAGTATATGATGCTGTTCCCTGCCAGGCTCAAGATCCTAGACGACGGGAAAGCATACTTCTTTGACAAGCCGGAAGAGGCTAGTGACTGGCTCGAGGGCTGGCGCGCAGTGGGTCGGAGAGGCAGGCAGGACCGTCCTGGCCCACACCAGCAGGGCGCCGAGGCTGAGTCCGAGGACTGGAGGCGACCCAACGGTCAGAGACCGGATCAGCAGCCAGATAAGTGACTATGGGAAGGGGCAAACCATAGACTGGGAGCTGGCCCCCGCGGGAGAGGTGTTTAACTGGCCACATGGCGGAATAAGGGGGGGGTGGCAGCTCCATATTTGCAGAGGAGGGCTGGCGGGTGCCCCTTGTAAATAGCTGGATGTACCGTGCCGTATTCATCCTAACTGGGACAGTCCGGGGGCGCAGCCCGGGCAGACAGAGGGGCCTTGGAAGCCGGGGGTCCTGCTGAGCTCTGAACTATGGGCAACTGTTGTAGTTACTAGATAAGTACATCTTCGTGCTGGCTGCAGGCGCGCAGCCCCGCACCTTTGTTTGTTCTTGATTCTATGGGGCGACAGGCACTCTGCCAGTTTCAAGGGTGGGAGGTTGGGGACTCACCTAGCAGGGCTGCAGGGAGTGGGGTTTGTTTGTTTCTTTCGTTAGGGGTGGGGGGGTGTTAGCTCGAGACCGCAATTGCAATCACCAGAGGCAGTTCATGGCGGGCGACATGACAGTGGGGAGGAGGGGGGAAATGCGATGGATACCACTCCAGGAAAATGGGTGACCCAGCCAGTTTGCGGGTATGGACCTGGAATGTAAATGGGTTGGGCAACAAAATAAAGCGCACATTGGTTCTACAACACCTGAAGAGACACACCCCAGACGTAGTCCTGATCCAAGAGTCGCACTTGCGGGGGGAATAAGTGTAAGGCCCTAGATCGCTTTGGTTATAAAATGGTCGCACACGCGGGGTACACGTCCGGGGCTCGAGGAGTGGGTATCCTAGTGCGTAACACCCTGCCCCTGGTGATATCTGGCACGTGGGCGGATGACACAGGATGCCTCGTGGCAGCAGTGGGGGCCTGGGAGGGGCGCGCCGTGGTACTATGCTCCTGCTACCTCCCACCAGGCCTACACTCCACCTTTCTTCCGAAGTTGGGAGCCTTCCTAGCCGATCTCCCCTCGGGAATTCTCCTCCTGGTAGGGGATACGAACGCTGCTATGGACCCATCCCTAGACCGATCAAATTCTTTGACGGGTGCACGAGACGAGCGTGGCCTGGCGGGCTTCATCACGGCCCTCGGCATGTGCGACATTTGGCGGGCACACCACCCCCAGCTCAGGGAATATACGTTCTATTCGGCTAGACACGGGTCCTTCTCCAGAATCGACCATTTTTTTACCCGGTTCGCCCATATGGGGGACTTCACTGATACCAGGCACATGGCGCGTGGAATTTCAGACCACTCTCCGGTGTGCGTTACCCTCCGAGGCCCGGAGACGACTAGGGCTGCATATCCGAGAATAGACCCCTGGCGCCTCAGAGACCAGGCCATAAGTGATAAGCTTCGCGAGGGGTCCAAACTCTACTTTGAGGAAAATCGGGGCTCTGTGGACTCTCAGATTACCGTGTGGGAAGCATACAAGGCAGTCCTGCGGGGTCAGGCCCAGGCGTTAATCGGGGGGCAGAAGAAAGAGGAAACCATACGGATTAGACGACTGGAGAGGGAGATAGAGACACTGGATCGAGATCCCGCATTGACGAAGTCTGGGGATCTGAGACACAATTTGACACTGAAGCAAAAAGACCTTAGGGCACTGGCGGAGGGAGAGGCGCGAGCCTATGCACTGGCCACACAGCATCGGCTATATGATGTCGGGGATAAGGGGCTGAAGCTCTTAGCGTGGCTGGAGTGCCGAGACAGAGAGCGGTCTTGGGTATCCGGGGTGCGGGATGAGTCAGGGACCCTGTGTTCCACCAGTGGGGAGATAGCCGAAGCATTCGCAGCACACTTTGAGCAAGTCTACTCACCGGTCTGTACGAGGACCGAATCGGACTGCGAGGAATTTTTGCGTGACTTCGCGATGCCCGAGCTGTCCTCGGAGGCGCGGGAAAGGCTCGAGGTCGATATCACAGAGGAGGAGTTAGGAATAGCCCTAAGCTCCCTCCAGTCCGGTAAAGCGGCCGGGCCCAATGGGCTCCCGGTCGAGATTTACCAACGACAAGCAGCAGTGATACTAGCTCCCCTGCGGCGGATGTTTACTGAGGCACGAGAGGTGGGGCGGCTCCCCCAGACCAGAGAGAAGCCATGATAGTGACAATCCACAAGGCAGGGAAGCCACCGGACCGGTGCGAGTCATACCGTCCGATATCACTAATAAACGCGGAGGCTAAGGTTCTAGCCAAAGTCCTGGCGGAACGGTTGGTGTCAGTTATAACAGACCTAGTGCACGTAGATCAATCCGGGTTCATGCCCCGGAGGAGTACCCGTCACAACTTACGGAGGCTGTATGGGGTGCTCCACTTGACAGAAGATGCCGGGTCTACCCAGGTGACGGCGGTGGCCTTGGACGCTTCCATGGCCTTCGACAGTATTGAATGGCCCTATCTATTCATGGTTCTGCAGCGGCTGGGGTGCGGGCCGATTTTTTGTAGCTGGGTGAAGTTGCTATACGTGTTACCAGTGGCCCGAGTACGAGTCAATGGGGCGGTGTCTAGATCCTTTCCCCTGAGGAGGGGCACCAGACAGGGCTGCCCCCTGTCCCCCCTCCTGTTTGCCCTGGCTCTGGAACCACTAGCACACTGGATAAGGAGAGACCCCATGATTTGGGGCATTGTAACACCGGGGGGCTGGGAGGAGCGCGTGTCACTATACGCAGATGATATTGTACTGTACTTGGCTCGGCCATACCACTCGTTGGCCCGGGTGCTGCATATTTTCGAATTGTTTGGCAGCTACTCCGGCTATACTATAAACTGGTCGAAGTCGGTGGTTTTTCCACTCTCTGGCCCTCCCCCGCGACTCCCGTCTTGCTGTTCTGCTCCGGTAGTCACTGAAGGGTTTAAATACTTGGGGATCCATGTTACTCGAAACAGTAACGAGTTCCTGACCAAGAACCTTGAACCCCAACTGTCTCGCCTCTACACGGATGTGAGCCACTGGCGCTCCCTCCCACTCAAGCTTATGGGCAGGGCGGCTCTATTCAAAATGCTCACCCTGCCGAGGCTATTATACATCCTACAAAATACGCCATATCCGGTTCTCCCGCACACTTTTAAACGGATCGCACAGGCAGTCCGCACACTGTTGTGGGACGGAGGGTCCCCACGGATCGCACTACACAAACTCCACAGGGGGGTGTATGAGGGTGGCCTGGCGATCCCAGACGTCAAGTTATACTACTGGGCGGCACAATTGCAGGTTGTAAACGACTGGGTATACGTAGATTGCAACGAGCCGGCATACCGAGTGGACAGGATGGTAATGACCGGCAGCAGTCGTGAGTCCCTGCTCTACGCCAGGAGGCCATTGCGGGGCTGGCCGGAGCATACTAGAGTGGTGGTGCAATGCTGGAAGGAGGCCAATAGATTCCTTGGGTGGGAAAGTAGGCTGACCGGTAGGACCCCGCTGTGGATGGGAGACCAGCTCCGAGAGGTAACCGCTCTGACGGGATTCAAGGGGTGGCGGCTAATAGGCATCGAGTATTTGGGAGACGTCTGGAAGGGTGATTCCCCCCGTTCGTTCGAGTACATGCGGAAAGAATACGACATGCACCAGACACAACAATATCATTACACCAGATTAGTACACGCCCTCCGGGTACACGTGCAGAGGGGCACATCCATACCGGACTACTCCCCACTAGAGGATCGGCTACTGCTTGATCCTATTGCGGGAAAGCCCACATCCACGATCTACCGAAAGCTGCTCAACAACAGTCCGGACTCACTGGTCTCTCTCAGAGAGGCGTGGACTATTGACCTGGGCAGTATGGATGACGAAAGTTGGCAAGATGCGCTACAGAGCCCCAGAGAGGTAGCAATACGAGCCAGATTTCGATTGGTACAGCTAAAAATCCTGCATCGCACATACTACCCCCGCACACTCCTCCACAAATGGGGAAGAACTCAGTCGGGGCTCTGCCTGAGGGGGTGCCATCAAGAGGGCTCCTTCTTCCATATCCTGTGGGAATGCCCCGAGATTGTAACATTCTGGGCTGGGGTCACAGACATTATGTCGAGGGTGCTGGGACAGGCGGTCCCAATCGACCCGAAGTGGCTGCTTTTAATGATTAAGGGCACAGGAGCCTGGCCCAGGTATGCGAAAATCTGGCTGGTCCTGGCGGCGGGGGTGGCAAAACGCAATATTGCCCGATGTTGGGGGAAGCAGGCACCACCGCAATTAGAAGACTGGGAGCGAGACCTGGACTGGTGCCAAAGGGCTGAAGAAGTTGTGTACAAGAGCAGGGGGTGCGCAAAAAAATGGGGAAAGGTCTGGGCGCCCTGGAAGAGGTACAGGAATCCTGGGGCAACCGGAGATGAGTGAGAGGAAGTGTTACTGGTGTTCCTCAGTGTGGATCTCCCATGCTCCTATCTCTGTTGATATATGTATTCGGCGTAATGATGAACTGTTTTTGCAATTATATGTTGTATGGTCTCAAAAGCTGTGTTAATAAAAAGATTTAAAAAAAAAAAAAAAGAAAGACAAATAGAACATTGTAAACAATCTTTGTCAAGATTCCCATCCAGGCATGCGTTCAAAATACCATTTAAGGTTTCTGAGCTGGAAGAGGAGCCCATGCAAGTGGATTTCACTAAAGGTCCTTTGACTGAGAAAGAAAAAAACATGTGACGTAAGGAAGGCCTATGGTTATACTGTGTTCAGAAACTTTATCTTCTGAGCTCTTGCCCTGTACATCCTGTTTGTCTTCCTAAGGACTCGGAAAACTAGAAAGCTCTCCCCAGGTGCGGGGACTAGAGTCAGTAATAATCACTCACCCCTGCCTCCTTCTCTGAAATCTCCAAGTTTTGTCCTTCTACAAGGGGAAAGACTAGCTCAGCCTCAACATCTCATAATACCAGTTCTTGCAGACTGCGGAGCCTGCAAGGTTTATATGGATATTCCTTCGGCTTTAGACCATCAGATTCCAGTCTTAAGAAAGAGGTTACAGTTGCTGTAGAGGCTGTGGATGGTACTTTAGTGGCTTCTTTCTCCTACTAAAAGCTCTGAACTTCTCTATGTAGTTCCTAACAAACAATTGCACATTTATCTAAAATTCCTGACATCTATCACGAATACCTTGATATATTTTAAGAGTTGAGTACCAAGGAGTTACGACTTATCGACCTTTTGATTGTGTCATGGGAATCCTTCCTGAGGATATAGTTCCTATTGGTGTATCTTTTCCTTATGCTTCCTGAACATCAAGCTTTAACAGAATACCTTGACGCAAACATAGAGAATGGTCTGATTACTCCATCCAAATCCCCCACTGAAACCTCTCTATTCTTTATGCAGGACAAGGGTACTTCAGAACTTTGGCCTTATATTGACACCAGGGGTTTAAATCTAGTAACAATCAATGACTTTTATTCTTTGCCCCTCATTTCTGATATTCTGGAAGCTGTCCAAGAGGCTAAAGTATCCACTAAATTAGATCTTAGTGGAGTCCGTCACCTGATCCGGATCTGAACAGATGATGAATGCAAGATAGCATTTAGAACACCATTTGGGCAATACGAATATCATGTGATGCTTTGTGCTTTATGACACAGTTTTCTCTGACCTAATACTCCAGGCGATGTTTGCCTATCTAGATGACGGCTTTGTTCGGTAGAATAACTTACTGTCCAGACTTGAAAAGTGCCTTTTTCTGAAAGATTTGGAAGGCTACTTGGGCTATGTTCTCTCTTCTGAAGGTGTAACGATGAACTCTTGGACAGTTCAAGCCATCCTGGATTGGCCCATTCCTTCTCCAATAAAGGAAACACAAAGCTTCCTTGGCGTGGCAAACTCTTGCCGAACGTTTATCAAGAAATTTTCTAAGCTAATCTCTCCAATCACCAATCTACTCTAAAAGAAAAAGACCTTTCAGTGGATCACAGTGCTACCCCATTCTTTGACAAACTTAGTTTGTTTGAGCTCCCATCTTAGCGCAACCCAATATCTCGAGGCCTTTTATACTTGAGACAGAAGCCTCCGATGAAGATATGGTGGATGTCTTAATTCAGCTTGGTCAAGACAATGAAGAGCATCCAATCACATTTTTCTCTTGAAAATTCTCCCCAGCAGTGAGAAACTACTCTGTTCTAGAAAAATAACTTCTTGCTATTAAATCAGGCTTTACAGAATGGATACATTTTTAACTTGAGGCCAATTTCGAGTAATTCTCCTTATTAACCAAAGAAAGCTTCAAATGTCAGAATAGTAGGCAAGCCCGCTGAACATTCTGTTTTCAGCAATTAGATTTTTTTCTTGCTTATATTCTCGGCTCAGAAAATGTGATCGCTGATTTTTAGCCAAGGCAATATTCTGAATTGGAGAATTCTATGACCATAGAGAAAATCATTTCTCCTCAAGCATCCATTTCCTGTACAACCGCCACTTTTCTTGAGTTTATTTGTCAAGTAACCAAAAAGACTAACCTTCATGACCTGGAAAGACATTTTCATTGATTTCAAATAAAAAATACAAATGGTCAGATTTTTATTCAAAATAAACCCTTTATTTCTTCCAAAGGTTAAAAAAAAGAAACAATAGTCAAAATCTGTCATAATTCTTTGATCTCCGGACATTGAGGAACAAGAGTCATAGAATAATTAATCCGAAGAAAGTTCTGGTGGCCAACTCTTCACCACGACGTCACAAAGTTTATAAAATTTTGCTCCCAAAATAAATATCAAACACAGAGAAAGGCCGGATTATTTATACCACCTGAATTTCCCTCCAACCCATGGAAAAACGTTTCTACTGACTTTATATCTGACTTGCCTCCATCTGAGAATTGCACCACAATAATGGTAACAGTGGATCCATATACCAAAATTGCTTACTTTTCTACACTTCCAAAATTACCAACTGCATCAAAAATGGCTGACACTTTCTACTCTGAAATATTTTGACTCCATTGATTACCCTTGAAAATCATTTCTGATCGTGTGTATCAATATGTCTCAAAATGTTGGAAGTTCCTGTGTCATACACTTGTGTTGTCAAGGGCTTTAACTTCTTTAACTTCTGGCTTCCATCCTCCAGCAAATGGGCAAACTGAGAGGTGAAGTTGGACTCTTGTAGAGTTCTTAAGGTGCTACATTTCTGCTACCTTAGACAACAGGCAATCTCTTACCTGCGGCAGAGTTAGCCTATAATAACTAAATTCACACTTTCACTGATTTCTCTCCTTTCTTTGCTTTAACTGGATTACATCCTTGAATCTTTCCAGATTCCTTAGAAACAGATGAGATCTGAGAAAAGGTCATTTAAATTTTGCAGATCACTAAATCAAAACAGAAAATACAGGCCAATCTGCATAGGCGCGACCAACATCTACCTATAAAATAGGAAACAGGGTTTGGTTATCCTCCATCAATCTACCTCCTATCTGTAGATCTGTTAGGACAGAAAAGTCTTCTTTGTGTTAACGGATGTGCACTCCTGCACTGGGTGCCCCAACTGTACTGATGTCTGGATCCCTAATGCTGAATTTTGTTGTCACAGGCAAACACAGATCATGCATGTGCACCATTACATAGCCTGTCTCAAGGACTGCAGTCTTGTTGGACAGGGAGGAGCGCCCAAAGCGCTACCATCATAGTGGTGAAAAGCTACTGCATTTACCAAGAGTTAAGTAGCACAGGTGCAGTGGTGGCGGTATACTATGTAGTAGTCAATAGGAGTGAACATGTCCTTTTTATCTGTGTCACTGGAGTGCGACCTACAGGCTCACTCATATAAAGTTCTGCTGCTGTGTGCTTAACCCACACCTTGGCCTACCTCAGTTTGGTGTTGTGTGTTGCACAGCTCTTGAGTGGTGTACCCTCGCTGGGTGTATGTGTACCTGGGAAGAGTACAATGCAGGGATAATGCAGTACTGTGCAGTGCATGTATGTTAAATGCATGTGCTAGGTGTATGTGTGCCTGTGAATAGTGCAAAACATGAAGGCTATGGTGCTGTGCAGTATGTGTATGTTGAATACATGTGCTAAGTGTATGTGTGTGCCTGTGAGTGGTGCAGTACACAAAAAGTACAGTGGTGTGCAGCTTGTGTACGTTGAATACATGCCATTGGTGAATGTGTGCCTGTAAAGGGCAAAATACATGGAGGATTCTAGGTTCCATTTTGGGAGACCTGGTACTGCATGCTGAAACATGAGACTGAGGTCACGGGGAAGGGGCCTGGGCACATCTCAGGAAGGAGATGGGGCTGATGAGAGAATCATGAACAGTAGTGCTGAGGCCCTGGGGTAACTTTTTGATACAGAAAACACTCTATCTGGCATCTAAGTGCGAACTCTACTCACTCCCATATCATGTGTTGTGGGACTATCACCTTTGTAGACACTCCTACTGTGACAGACTGCTTTCTGGAGGAAGAAAGGGCAGAGGAGTGGGCACTTCAAAAGGAAGTAGACCCCCAACATAACCTTCAAAGACTCAGATTATAAATCACATTTGGTGTTTGGATTGGAAATGGTCTGTAAGAAGCGGAGCTTGAGACCAGTCAGTCAGACCAGTCAGACTGTGCGAGGAGGAAAGTCTCTACTGTGAACAGATTTGGGGGCCAGGGCCTGCTAGTCTCCCAGCTGAGTGAGGGGATATCACCCAGGGAATCCAAGACCACCTTCCCTGGAGGCTGGAGCACCAGCTTCTGTCTGCTTGCCAAGACCAGTCTTCCCTGTGAGGAAGAGGAGAGCATTGGAGGGAGCATGGTCCAGTGGGGAATCCTGTCAAGTGGTCTCCCTTTGCAAGATGTGAGGAGACGGCTGCTTCACCAATTGGGTTGTTAGCCGTGTGCAGGAAAAATTTGCCGACCCTTGCATGCAAGAGGAGAGCTGCCATGAAGTGAGCTGTGGACACTGGTGTGCTGAACGGGTCATGGCCTGTGTGCAGCTAAAGACTGGTGAACCTGTTTGCTGGGGGGCCGCCGTGGACAGATTGCTGTTCATAATGGGCCGTAGTCCATGTGCGGTTGAGATCTAGCGACCCGGTATACCAGGAGGGGCTGCCGCAAAGGAATCTGCTGTGCTTTGTGGGTCATAGCCTTTGTGCAATAGAAATACAGTGACCCAGTATGCCAGAGGAGTAACCGGAACCAGCAAGAAGTGTGACCTAATCTGGATCATCACCGAAAGAGGGAGGCCACCGTGGAGACCCCTATGCACCTTCACCGGGACAAAGGATCAGCATCAGGACCTTCACACTACTTCCCCACACCGTGGGACGGACCTTACTGAGGAGTAGCCGTAGAGAACCTCCAGTTGATGCAGTTGCAAGACTGTGTGTGAGGAACTCGGGGATGGCCGAGCGCAGTTGCCTGGGCTGCATGCAGTGAACTCACTTAAACCAGCTGCTCCAGAGCCCTCTGAGGGAGCATGCTCAGAACCTTCATTTGCTTCGACCTTGCAGGTGCAGTTAAGACTGATCAGGCCAGTCAGCCCCTGAGGAACTTGCTTTCTAAATAGCGCTTCGTGCTGAAACACTTTTGACTTTAATACAGAGTCAAAGTGGACTCTTGAGACTCGGACTACTAGTGGGGCTTCCCCTGGATGTTGCCTATAGTGAATGGGGAGTAACCACTATTGCTAACGAGTGAGGAGGGAGTGGGATACTATGAACTGCCTATGAAACACTAGAGCCCCGACCTGAGGGGGACTGTGTAGTTGTTTGTGAATGTGTTTGTGAATGTAGTATTTCCCTTTGTGTTAGTAGCTGTAAAATAAAAGACTTCTTTTTCGGTTAAAGTGAGTATTTGGGTGGACAATAATTTATTGCTGCTGCTGCCCGTATTTTGAGTTGTGATCCTATGTTCACACCCTAAATATACCATGTCCACATCTCACCCCATCCTCCTCCCGAGGGTGTCTTGAACTGCTCAAACTATGCTATTACTGAGAGCCAATTGCTGAAGTGGTACTTGGCCCATTTGCTTGGAATCCATAGTCGGCTGGCCCTGAGACATCAGGAGAAAATAGCCTCAGTCCCACAGCTGGGCCCAGTAACTCCTGCTTGGCCCGTGGCCCTCTGAAAGGAGTTCTGACAAGGCCAAAGTTCTGTCACAGATCTTTTGACTGATTTGAAATTTCCAAGATCATTAATCTTGTTACTGTATGACAAGCTTCCCCTTTCTTGGAGGGTTCATGCTTCCTTTCATGTTTCCCATCTAAAGCCGTGTCATCACTGTGAAGGATCCCAGGTTAAAAAGAGACCAGCTTCCATATTTGTTGATGGACAACCTGTGATCTGGTACTCCTGGTACTTTAAAGCGAAACTTCAATACCTTATTGATTGGAAAGGTTATAATGCTTGTGATCGAACCAGCAGATTGGGGTCATGCTCCCCTTTTGGTTAAATAATTCTATTTAAAATGTCCTCATAAACGTGGAGCTCCTAAGGGGAGGCAGAAAGTAATGTTTTTCTCCTTACGTTGTCCACTACGCGGTTGGGTGCGGCTTCCGCAAACACTGATGCAGCTTTTTGTTCCTTTTGCCTCCCACCACACTCTGGCCGTCTTGCGGCCCGGGGCATGGCAGCGTACTTAAGCAGGCCCATCTTGCTTACCTTGGTGCGCGCTATCTTGTTCAAGCCCGTGCTGGGGATTGTGGAGCAATCTCTCCTGCATGCTGGCTTACAATTTTTTTTGCATGCAATAGCATTATCAATTCAATTTTATTTATTATGATTTAGAATTCCACAGAATTCCACATAAAGGTACATCTTAAAAACACATTTCATTCCACAAAAATTTCCAATGTAAATTCAAGTTGACATTTTCATCTAAAAGCACGAATGAACATAGCAGAAACAGTCGGTCTTGGAGTTTTCAATGCAAGAAGGGGAGAACCTTAAATAATCAAATTGTCATACATGTATTCTTACAGATTTATACACATTTCTAATCTAATACTATCATAAAACATTCAGTGATAAAACTTATTATAAAATACAAAAATTTAAAATTCACTATACAGTACAAGTTTAGTAAAGTGCTTGGGATCCTTAAAAAAAAGAAAAAAAAGAAAAAGTGTGCATGCTTAATTGCAAACATAATAAATCAGTCATAAAGACCGGAAGATCGAGAAAAAGTGCAAGTGCTCTGTACATACATATTAAGAAGGTCTTTACTAACGAGTAACTAGCAGCAGAAAAAGTTTGTAAAAATGCACATACTCAGTTGTGAACATAACTAATCGGTCATAAAGACCGAGAGATCGAAATAAAGTGCAAGTGCTCTAAACATTTATATTAAGTAGATCTTGCCGACCTTAATATATGTTTAAAAATTGTTTAAAAAAGCTAAACATTTTAAAACACATCAGTTCGGTTGGGGGGGACAGCAGACAATTTCGGGCCTGTTCTGCTGTAGTGATATTATACTTTAAAAAACAATTCCTTAAATATCTACGACGTATTGATTGTAATGCGGGACAAACAAATAAAACATGATTGAAATCTTGTATACAGGAATTACATAAATGACAATACCTCTCATGTCTAGGAATACCCTCCCAAGATCCTATTACAATTCTTAGGGGGAGTAAATTCAATCTCAGTAACAAAATCACCCTGCGAACTCCGTGTTTAAGATTCCATAAGACATACGGTTGGGGATTTTTGACAATACTACTCCCCGCAATACAATCCATGTTTCTGTTCTCTGAACACATTTTAATATCTCTTTCACGAGAAACCCCGTAGATTGTTCTCTTAATTATACTTTTCAGGGCCCTTTTACAAAGAACCGCCACCCCATCCATATCTAAACCAAACCTTGATAATGCTTTTAAATTATTCCTAAAAATAGCACTTTTTTCCTTCATATTTACAAATATTTCTCTGTACAGCGCCACCCTTAGCAAATTCTCAGAGCTATTTATCACTGCATTACACCATCTTAAGCACGCGGCCATTGATAGCACATATGTAGAAAGAAGACCAAATTCGAGCCTAAGCGCTGCAATCGGTGCTGCGCGGTTCAAATTACATATTTGGCGCCAGATTTTACCTTCCACTGTCTCGAATCTGGCCCACTCTTGTGCATCAATTGTTTCACTGGCGTAGCTCAGGGTTGGTGGAATCTTTATTTTATAGACCGAAATAATGTGTGAAAAATGTCTTTTCCCACAGTGTGTATACAGACGATTAATTGCAAAGGCTTGTGAAATCGCTTTACCTTTGCAATGGTCCATATGTCTAGTAACTGAGCACCTATTTGTAAATATTTTTCCTAAGTATGGGTAAAATTTTACTACTTCCAATATTTCTTTTCCCATGAACCAATTCAAATTTTTTCTGACCTTACAACCTTGATAACTAAAAATCATAACTTTACTTTTTAAAATATTTATATTTAGATAATACTCTTCTGTGTACCTAATTAACTCAGCAAGTCGTCTTTGCAGTCCAATCGGAGTTAAATTCATTATTATTGCGTCATCTGCGTTTAGCAGACAGCTCAACTCTAAGTTTCCTAATTTAGGGGGATCCCCTTTACTAAGGCCCACTCTTCTTGGCAAATCATTAATGTAAATAGAGAAGAGTAAAGGGGCCAAAAGGCACCCCTGCTTCAACCCATTGTTGGTTACTATTTTCTTCGAGAGACCTTGTGTTCCCCCCAATAATACCTTAGTCCAGGTAGAAGAGTGGAGAGCAATTATTAATCTTAAAAGATTCCCTGGAATCCCCATAATAACCAATTTCCTCCACAGCTTCCCCGATCTACCCTATCGAATGCTGTGGAGAAATCTATAAAAGCCGAGTATAACGGCACACCCCGACATACTGGATATTTTTCAGTTAAAGTTTGCAAAATAGAGATATTATCCAGTGTGCCACTATTCTTACGGAATCCTGTTTGTTCCAAAGGAATATAGTTATTTCCAAATGCCCACTCTTGAAGATGAGTGAGAATACTCTTTGCAAACAGTTTCCCGGTTGCATCCAGGAGCGAAATCTGTCTAAAACTGGCCGGGGAATTTTTTGACCCTTTTATATAACGGAACAAGTATACTTCCCTTCCAGGATTGTGGAATATCCCCATAGGTATAACAATGGACAAACAACGGATGCAAAAATTTTGCCCATTCTTCACAATCCTGTTTTATTATGGCTACTGGTACATCATCTGGGCCCATTGCGCTAGAATGTCTTGCCCCTTTAATGTAACCCTCAATCTCCATACATGATGGTGCACCATAATCGCCCCCGTAGTTGGAGTAGTACTAACCTCTTAAATCTGTCCAACTATGAGATTTAAAGCATAAAGCTGGGAAATATATATGGACCATTCTGCTTCTGGGATTAAAATGGGTTTTGACTTCTCTCTCCCATCACAGAATTTTGCAATCAATGCCCAATATTTCCTAGTATCCCCGGAAAGAGCCACCTCTCGAAGTCTAACCCATTTTTCGTCTTCAGCTCTCCTTCGATCCGATGATATTTTCCTTTTCCGTACCTGTTTTAGCCTACTTATTTCTCTCTGCCTTTGTGTCGTGGGCACCCTAAATTGGACTCTAATTAAACCATTAATTTCCCGATTCAGGTTTTTAATTTCCCATGGTATTATTACTAATGGAGTAGAACTAAAAACTTGCTTCTTTCTTCCGAAAGTTCTAATTGCAGCCAAGACTCTCTCGAACCTCTGAACTGGTGTTTCTTGCTTGGGAATAAAGGCGGTATTCTCAAAGACCCTCTTAAAATTCGGCAGCAAATTATTTGACCAGCAAGTACGCCCATTATTACGATTATAAGAGACATTTTCATCCCTCTGATTCCAAAGTTCAGGCTTCTCGATTTCTATGTCCATTTTTACAACTAAAATATTATGGTCACTCATATTTGTGGTAGATACCTTGAATTGTGTACATGCATTAAATAATTTAAAAGAAACTGCCATATAATCAATTAAAGAGTGACCATGTGCCCCACAAAAGGTGTAAGCTGCGGGGGAGTCCTCCGGGAATCTACTGTTTAATGTTACAAGGTCTAAACTCCTAAAATTTTGCAAGAGTAACAGGCCACGTTTATCCGACTTTAAATGGACCGGCAGTACAGAATCTGGGATAGCCCATACTTCCTCCAGTTCCGGATTAGAAAAAAACATGACTGCACTATTGGATAATTTGGCGTTAAAGTCACCTACCATCATTATACGTGAGCATTCTTCATTGTTACTTAACCTTTGCACAAAAGTACAGATAGAGTCGACCAGTATGTTTGACGCTCTCCCAGGGGAATATACACATTTACCAATAAAAGAAAAATCGCTTGCCCCAAATTATCTTCACCTATCCTCAATTTTACTCCAATACAGCATTTTGATGGATGCATATAGATCACAGGATCCCATACTATGTCACAGCTAAGTAAAATAGCCAAACCTCCACTTGCATGCCCTTTTACGGATTTTTTTGCTGTACTACAGTACACATAAAAATTCTCAAACTGAAACTCTTCCCCCATCCACGTTTCCTGGAGGCAAATTATTTTGGGGTCTAATTCTAATAGTGATTTAAGCTTATAACTCGATTTTCCTACCCCCGCCACGTTCCAGGATACGATGTTTCCCAATTGGCTACCCCCGCACTATGGGCTTTGTGGTAGTTGTTTTTGACCCATTCAATGTACCTGCAACCCAACTCCACTTTGCTACCTCATCCTCCCCATTAGCACTAGGGGGCCCTCGGACTTCAGGTGCTAAAATGTTAAATTCTCTATCTCCTAGGTTTCTTCCTACTGTTATTTCTATATCTTTAAGATTTATGGGGATATTTACACCCCTATTATTAGGGAATCCATTCCCTTGCATCTGATGATTAGTTTCTAAGCTTTCTGATGGAACTCGGCGATGGGGTGCAATAGGGATCACATCTATACCTCTTTTCCTAAAGCAGTCCGCATTAGCTATAACCAGTGCTGACACTACCCCTGATGAAAATGTAGCTCTAGTGCTTGGGGGAGCACTCCTCCCGTCTAAATGGACCAACTCAATATCTTTACTAGTTATTAATCCCAAATCCTTTATTTCTATTAATATCTGTAGGAGGGCACTTCTATTCAATAACATTGGTTCAGTTTCAAACAGAGAGACGAAAATTAAAGTCCTGCGCACTTGCCCGACTCCTGGTCCAGTACTCTTTATTGATCTAATACCAGGCTGCCCTAAAACTGAGTCTCTCTCTAACTTGCCCCCTTTACTATTCAGAACTGAAAACAGGTTCCCCACCCCAACTGTCCCCTGGCTGGAATCAAACCTCGCTGAAAAAGTATCCTGCCCACAGGTATCGAGTGCGGCACCTCCTGAGGCTACATACTGAACTATTACCGGTTCACTTAATTTTTCCGTTACACTTCCTAATATGGGGTCTCGGCTTATCTCATAGTTTATTGCACTTTCTTCCTGACCCTCTTGACACGATGGGGCAATCAACACCAGGTTCGAACAGATCGACTGATTATCATTTTCTTGCCCAATCTTTCGACCCGTATTCAATGTGAATTGCCCCAAGGTCCCTGTATCCTTTGTATTAGGCGAAGATTTTGTACTATTTGCTTCCTCGCATACTGGAAGGAACCGCAATTTTTTCTGTTTTCGTTTAGGGAAACGTCGATGCCTCATCTTCTTCTTCCCCACCGACCAGTTCTGAGGTTGCCTTCACTCAATACTGGGACCTCCCCTAAGGGTGCACTATCTGAGGTATTTGCTAATTCTTCAGTTACTTGTAGGCTTGGGTTATTTGAATTACTTTTTTAAAAATAGGGTAAACTCGTAATGGGGGAGGTACTGGGGATACTTTTGAATTTAATTTTTTCCCTTGGCTGGTAAGCTGTACACTCTCATGGGGTTTAACTGGGGGTAAACTTAGAATTGGACTACCTCTAAGCGAGACACTTTTAGATCCCACATTCGTTTCTTTCATTTCCCCGTCCACAAATTTAGTACCACTTTTTAACATCTTGTTACAAATTTGACATAAATGACTGGGTACTTCAGGGACCTTTTCCAAATTCTTTATGGCTTGCTTAATCTGATTAAGTTCTTGGACCCCTATCAGTATGGGCGAGAGAACTTCCAATATATGATCAGTATTTATAGTACTTTTTTCTAACAAAGATAAAATTGCGGATAGGATTCTCTCTAATGCGTAAAAAATCTCCAGAGTTCCCCCATCCGCACATTCTCAATTGAATTCATACTGTTCTCTACCCCCTTATCCATTGATACTCCTGATATCCTTCCAACCGAAAGTTCTAATAAATCAGCAGCATGGGAAGAACTAGTAGGTGTGCTACTATACAGAGCAGGCATATGTGGTTGACCAGCTATTAAAACCGGAGACAGTTCTGGATCCATCTCCAAGGCACCTGTCTTTTTCAGCTGTGCCGTTAGTTCTTCATTCTTTTCCATTTGCTTAGCAATATCCTGTAGAGTATAATCCTCCACTTTCACCTGCCCAGAGCTAAAGCTACGTTCTATCCGCTGTGGCACTTTTAATGACAGTTCACTCAATTTAGTCCGCAAGAAACCAGGCTCGAATTCATTCATACTTCTTGAATAAACTTGAGAATTGTCAAAAAGGGATACCAGTCCTGCCAATGGAGATAATGGGGTGAGTCCTTTTCTTATCACATTAATATCCGGGGGCCTTCTACTTTGCCCACCGACAAATCCGTTTCCATTTCCATTTCCAGATTACTACCCACCCCTCCTAATTGTAAAACAGCAGTTTCACCTGGTGGCTGTACTGGTTTTCCACTATTATTGTTCTGTTGAATAATTACAGCAGGGTAAAAGGTACCTTAACTTCTAAATTAGTGGACTGACTGTCCTCCTCATTCTCTGCTGTTACATGAGTGTCCATCACCTCATCTTCCTGGGTCTCCTTTTTTTCCTCCTTTAGCCCCTTCCCACGCTTAGAGCTCCTTACACCTTTTGTAAACATTGACATCACTGATGGGTACGTTTTCAAATGCGAAAGGTGATCCCTATTTCTCCTGCGCCGAATGGGTTTCTGGAGTTTAAGCGGACTCCTCTGGCTCGGATAACAACTTTCTAAGCCTGCTACTTTTTTCGCTTTTACGTTTGAGCGCAAACACCTAGAAGGCATTACAAAATAAAATTCAAATTCTCTTGCTGCTTACTAGGCTGCTTTAAGGAAAGGGACTGTTTGAAGTAATGGAGGTGAAGGTGAGGAATTCAGTGCACTCTAGCTCGCAGTTGACTTTGTTTGTTCAGTCCTTTAATAGCCTTCACAGATCTTTACTGGAAAAGAGACTGAAAAACAACAGTAATCCTTTTTTTGAACTTAAGGGCAGCTTCAAGGACGGCAGGTTTGGCAATTTTTTACAGTCTAGCAGGCGGTCAGCCGACTCAACAACGACTCAACAACGGCAGCAATTTGGCCCCGCACTACACTGCACCACAAGGAGCAAAGGACCAGCACCCTCACCCTCACCCTCACCCTCACCCCGCCTGCTCTGTTTCTCCGTCCCCAATGCAGCAGCAGTCCAATGGTGCAGTGGTATTGGCGTTGGCGGTAATAGTGTCGGGATCCGTGACAAACCGCAGGGGCAGGTCGAGACTAACCATACAAAGGCCAGTTGCGTCTGGCGTCTAACATGGATGTACGGCGTAGAGACGCAGCCGCAGATTACAATCAACCCAGCTCCAAATGACCAAAGGACTGTTGCAAGTTAAGGCCGATGTCAAAGATCAGAGACAGAAGCGGCGACCAACAGCGGTCCGATCCCAGGGGACTGGAAGAAGGCGTGAGACGTGAGAGACTCGCACCCGTGGCAATACAGCCGTTGTTATAGTTGAGTGGGCGGGGGGATAACAGCCGGTAGCAGGGGGCAGGCAGCAGGGGTAGAACACCTGAGAGCAGGGCGCACTGGAAGCACCGCAAGCCGCACCCAACCTAGTTGGGCCGCTTTCGCGGGCTTACCTGGGCTCTTCACTCTGCGGCCGCCGCTAAAGGTGGCCGCGCTCTCGTTTCTCTCTGTGCCTACCACGACTTGCTCTGCAGATCCCCCGGCTCTCCTGTCTGGTGCCTCGACGGGTTCCACAAGCCGCCGCACTCACTCTGGGCCGCAGCTCCGGGCCGCAGCTCTCTCGCTCCTCTGTCTCACCGGCGAACTCGCAGACTCTCCCACGTGACCGGCGAAGAACACACCATTATCATTACCACAGCTCATATTAACTTTGTGAATGTATACTAAAATAAACATCTTGTTTTTGTATTAATTCTGTAGTCCATCATTGTTTATTTTATGATTTTGAATATTTTACCTTGGTAGTTTTTCCCAATTCAAAATGGCTGCACCATTTCCTGGATTATCACTTCCTGTTTAGCAGTATATAAGGAGAGTCCTTTTTATGTCCAGTTGTTCTTGGTTAATTACTCACTCACTGGACACTGTGGATTCTCCGCCTTCTCCAATTCCTGCTTGTTCTGATCTTGCTTTCGCCTTGTTGCTTGGCGTGGTAAGCTGGAAGGTTTTCTTGGTTTCCAGTTTTTTCCTTCCTCCTGGATGTTATTTCTGGAGCCATACTAGAATATCAGTTACAATCTGGCATTGTTTCAGGAGGTAGTAGGCTGGTCCTGTAGAAGCCTCTCCAACAGTCGTCCAGAAGACCTGCCCTTCACAAATGTAAGTTCTCTGGCAGTGGTTCTGAACCTTTTGCCTTCTGTTGCCCCCCACTTAATCATTACTGGAATCCAGGGCTCCCGACTGAATCATTATTGGAATCCAGGGACCCCCGCTGAGTCATTACTGGAAGTCAGGTACCCCGGGTTAAGCAATTTCAATGATTTCAACCTCAAAACAATACACAAAAATACAGAAACAAGCATCCAGCAAACAAACACACAAATTATGAAATATTTTATTGAATTTACAAATATAAAAACATAAAAATATTCATTTTCATAAATCCAACTGAGGCCGCCCATTGTCCATACTAAGTTTTGTTTGATGTACTTCCGCTGCTCACATCACTCAATCTGAGATCACCAACTTGATTTTAGTCTCCAATTGCAAATTCCTTCAGTTACTTAACATTTTATAATGTTCAATTTTACATTTTGCTTCTTTATTTACATACAATTTAATAAGGTGTTAATATTTTATTTTCTAAGCAGCTGCGGACCCCCTGTGAACCACTGTTCTATGGCACTCATTGGCCACTACGTGCATGCACTCTGAGAATTAGTGGAACAATTTGCGGGCATTTGCGGGCATATTTCTTAGAGACTGCAGAAAGGACTTCTGGAACATCCTAAAAAAGGGTGTGATCACCACTAATCAGGAAAGACGTGGTGGAGATGTCATCACTTGGTTACTTCAATTATGTGGTGCTGTGGCAGTGGTCATTGTAACATCTTACTATGCCTGTCAGACACAAAACAGACTTCCCAGTATCTGAAAACACATCATTTGGCTCTCAATTAGATGAGGAGAACCAGAATATGAAAAATGAAGCAGAGACTTTAAAAATGGTTGAACTGGTGAAGAGAAACGAGTTCTCCAGAGTTCAGCTTAAGTTTTATGGAAGGGGTTTCACCCATCAGTGGGTAAAACACCCTGCTTGCAGAGGCAGTACCACCAATGCGACAAGCCAGCCTTTTACAGGCAAACATGGACAGATTCTGCCAGATTCTGCCAGAGGCAATGGGATCTAGCAATCATCAACACAACTGAGAAGGGCTCTAGCAACAATAACACTATCCCTCTATCTCTGCCACTTTGGTGGAAGCAGCAGGCCTGGCCTCTAGCATGAGCGATATTGGCCCTGGCCCATGGCACTAAGGTACAGAGGGCGCATGGTGCTGTTTACATGCAGGTCATGCAGCAGTCACCCTCTGACCTGGCACCAGAGAAAAGTGTGTTTAAATTCTGTTTCTGTAGGTTGCCGGTGAATCCTCATCCTTCAGCTCAACACTAAAGACTCAGGTGGAAAGGAAGGTGTGTGACAGCCTCGACCTTAAAACAAGCAGAGGGTGGGAGGAATATTTTTGGGGAGTGTGGGTCACCAAATTGGGTTTCACTTATGGTTCTATCTGAACAAATCCCACCCCTCGGAAGGAGGCATATTCAAATACCTTTCAGTGTGAAAGAATAATAAAAGAGAAATAGTCAGTCAAAGAAATGTTTATTTAGACCGATGGTGTTTAAACAACACAATTACACATATAATCACCTTCTCCTAAACATTTAACAGTTTAAATAATAAATATTGCAGTATTTAAAATTTCAACGAAAAATGTATAGCTTAAACCAGTACAATTTAAAAAGCCCTAATATTTAAATACCCCTTCATACTCAATACAGTTAAAAAATGATTACAAAGTTGTCTAAATACCGATTTTAAAATCATCTACTCAGGCCCGTTTTTAGCTGCCTCACCTATCATTAAATTAAGATCGCATTTTCAAATGTTCTTTTTTTGTGCAGAATTTTCTCATTTAAAACCAGGATAAAAACAATAACGTTTAAACTTTCTGATTATGTTTATACCACTTAATTTCTTATTCTGACCACTATAATAATTTACCTAAACACCAAATTCATCTTATTTATCTGAGCACGACCTTTTTAACTGCAATCATAAGCCTTCCAATAGCAATTGCAATATCCAGGTAACGCTTAGCAGTAAGAAGCTCAACAGCCTGTGCTCCATTCGTAATTCTGTATTTTAAAAATAAAGGACGTAAAATCAATTTCCGGAAGGGCAGCACCTTTAGGCAGTCAACTAATATGTGCAAAATGTCGCATTTTGTATGGAGCTCGCAAATACAGTTCACATCAGGTTGGATCATTTCCATTTCTGTTCTCTCATTTGTATAATAGGGGTTGACACCAATTCTTATGCTTAGTAATTCACACCTAAGTCAGCTGTTTGGTAAAATATCCAAATACGGAAATCAAACTCCCTTCTGCCAGGAATTTGACATAAATTGTACAGATTTTTTCCCACTTGGATACTGCCTATCCTTTTCCCGAGATAGTTCACTCCCTAATGACCTCAGCTCGCCCATAGAGACATCTACTTGCAAGGTCTGATGGAATAACCTCACCTTCATATCCCTACAAACAGACCAGATTCTTTCTGGCCTCTTTGGCCCATTTTAATTCACTTTGCTGGATTTCGTTTCTACACCAATGGTAAACATTTCTGTTCCTCTCCCTGGCCCAGTCTTTTCCAGAATCTTATTAGAGCCATTTGGGCCAATATATTCCAGAAGGTCAAACCCGCTTCTAATCTGATGGCCTGTATCATGGAGGACCCTGGTAGGGACATTAAGGTCTTAGTACATTTCCCTTCCTTGGCATCCCACCCACTTTTACCACTAATGCAGAGTAAATTGGCTCTGTATTGCAGTTGTGGCAGTATCATGGCCAAGAAAGCTTTCAAGACTGGTCTATGCGACATATCCCTATAGTCCCGGTTTAATTTTCTCAAACCACTTACTGACGCAAGGCCCTCGCCTTTAAGGCCTCGAAGTGGGTATGCCAGTTCAGGGACATTTCGAACCAAACTCCTAGGTATTTATAATCGCTAACCATTTCCAGTTTTGTAATTCCCAGATGCCAGCTAAACTTGTCTACTTTTTTGCCAAAACACAACACCTTAGTTTTGTCCATATTAACTGTTAAATAAGTAGGTGTTGAGTATTGTACTGAATGTAAACAAACTTATAATTACAAATGTCAGAGTTTCAGGCCCAGCATTATACCATAACTGAGTGGTGCAGGAAGTGCAGATCTTAATTCAAAAAAGCTGGTCAAAAACAATTCCAAGACTCTTAATGAATAAGGGGTTATATTGCTGTTATCTTCTGACCAGAAAGAAAAAAAGATCAGGAAGTTTAAGCCCATAATAGAGCTCAATACTGGAACCAAGTAGAAAAAAATCAAAATCAGAAGACTGTTGGTGCTGCACCAAATTTACTTTAACAACTAGGATTTGATATGCCCAGAAAACTTGTAAGATATCTCCTTGCACATCCTAATAATATGGAAGGTGTTTTTGTTCCTGTGGCGAGAGTAACTCTAACTCAAATTTATATGATCAATTTCAGTGGTTATAAAGTCCTTTAATGTATGGCCTTACATTGATTTTTTTCGGTTTTATAATCTTGTGTATTTTTTTAGTGTTTTAATTGTGATTTACCTCAACCGATCATGATTACTAATGAAAGGGCTGGTCTGCAATCTGAAAACTGTTAGTATGCAGATAGCTATTGATTGTAATCATATGTTTTTTTCCTTCGCAGTCTGCAATTCTGGTTTTCCAAGTTTCTGGACCATGCACTGTTTAGTGGAATATTTTTGGTAAATTAAGGCATTTCCACCCTTATGGAGCACTGAAACATGTCCCATCTGTACTCTGATGGTGATGTCCAGGCATTCTGTAGCCTGCTGAATTGTATCCTGCATAACACCTTGTTATGAGATGGAAAACAAATCATTTTCAGTCAAAACTAAAAATGAATTATGGTTTATGAAAATCGACTAACAGAGCACCTCTTAGAAAGTTCCCTATTGCCAGGATATGGGGAGGTGCTACCTGGTGATCAGTGCACAGGTTAAAATTGCCATTACTGTCTATCCTCCGATTCCAGAACAGATGCCCAAATGGACCAAGCATCTCTGAAAAGACTGTTTGGTGAAACAACATTAATCTGCTGTCTGACCACCTTTCATCATAATTCATACATTTTAAATACATACTTAGAAACATACATAGAGGGGCTTTGGGTTAGCCCTCTTCTTGCATTGGTCTGTTCTGCTGTCATTCACATTTTGTTTCCGCCCACCATAGCCTATGATGTGGTGCAGTGGGTCATCCTACTTCAGCCATTGCCTTTCTTGTACTGTGAGTGGCAGCATTTTGCCGGATGACATTCACATTAACCTAAAAAAGTACACCTGTGGCAGGCCTAGTGAACTAACTAATACTTTATCCATGCTTTTTTCTTTCCCTTAGTTATCTTCTTTTTTATTTTTTGTCATTCTTGTGTGTTCAAACTATTGTTACAGTAATTCAAAACCAATAATGCCTTTTCATGGCACCGCTGAGATGTGCATTAAAACTAAAAAGGAAACATGTTCTTCTGCATCTGCCTGCTAGGAAGCACTCATACTGTTCTCTTCACTGTTCATCAATATCCAGTAATAGGGAATGACAAGTTACTTTGTTATAATCCTAGTTGCAGGTAACTCTCCACTAAATTTATTAGCAACCTTTTAACCTGCATGGAAAGCCATAAGAGTGTACTAGATTTCAGAAATATGTGGGCTTGGCAGGTTTCCCTAGATGGCCGCCGAGCCCGGGGCCAAAAACCCAGGTGACCCCCCCTTGCAAAACCAGGTATTTTTGTGATAGGTAATTTTGATGTCTCCTTAATACGTTTTGGGCCCTTGTCTGTCGAGGGTACTTGGGCCACCCACACGAATGAGGTACCATTTTTATCAGGAGACCTGGGGGAACGCTGGGTGGTAGGAAATTTGTGTCAGCCCGGTGATCCCACAACTTTCCCACACAGAAATTTGAGAAAAAAATGATTTTTTTCAGCTAAATTTGAGGTTTGCAGGGGATTCTGGGTAGGAAAACATTGGGGGGTCCACCAAAGCCATACCTCCCTGGACTCCGCCAGGGGTCTAGTTTTCAGAAATATGTGGGTTTGGTAGGTTTCCCTAGATGGCTGCCGAGCCTGGGGCCAAAAACCCATGTGACCCCCCCTTGCAAAACCAGGCCGCTTTGTGAGGCGAACACCCATTACAACGCCGGCATCACTACGCATGGCTTTACGTCGCATGCGTTAGAACGCAAGCGACGTTACCACGCGTACACATTGCGACGCGTACCATTACATCACATGCGCTTTTAAAACGCACGCGCTTTTAAAACGCATGTGATGTAATGGCGCCGGAGCAGAAACGGCAATGGTGGAACCGGGAGCAGAGACTGCGACGCTGGAGAGGAACCACGAGGAAAGAGAGGTAAGGGTGATTGTGCTTGGGGTGGGAGTAGTGTGGGTAGTGGTTTAGGGTTTAGGGTAGTGTCGTAGTGTATGGGAGTGTTTTAGGGCTTAGGGTAGTGTCAGGGGGTCGTAGTGTATGGTTGTGTTTTAGGGTTTAGGGCTTAGGGTAGTGTCAGGGGGTCGTAGTGTATGGTTGTGTTTTAGGGTTTAGGTCTTAGGGTAGTGTCTGGGGGTCGTAGTGTATGGTTGTGTTTTAGGGTTTAGGGCTTAGGGTAGTGTTGGGGTCGTAGTGTATGGTAGTGTTTTAGGGTTTAGGGTAGGGGGGTTGTAATGTAGGGTAGTCTACTGTTTTGTACTGTAGGGTAGTGCTGTGGAGTGTGTGTTATTTAGGGTACTGTTACCGTTTGGGGGTTATTTTGCGTTGTAAATACATGCGGGGAAATGGGGTCCGTTGTAAAGGCATTTAGTATGCATTTCAAAGTAAATGCGAACTAATGCCATCCGTTGTGAAAACATGCGTTGTGACGGTACATGCGAACTAAAAACCGCGTTGTTAAGGCACACGTTGTTTTGGTTTGCGATGTATCGTCATACATCCCTTTGTGATAGGTAATTTTGATGTCTCCTCAATACGTTTTGGGCCCTTGCCTGTTGCGGGTACTTGGACCACCCACACGAGTGAGGTACCATTTTTATTGGGAGACCTGGGGGAACGCTGGGTGGTAGGAAATGTGTGTCAGCCCTGTGATCCCACAACTTTCCCACACAGAAATTTGAAAAAAAAGTGATTTTTTCAGCTAAATTTGAGGTTTGCAGGAAATTCTGGGTAGGAGAACGTTGGGGGGTCCACGCAGGCCATACCTCCCTGGACTTCCCTGGTGTCTAGTTTTCAGAAATGTTTGGGTTTGGTAGGTTTCCCTAGATGGCAGCCGAGCCCGGGGCCAAAAACTCAGGTGACCACCCTTGCAAAACCAGGTCGTTTTGTGATAGGTAATTGTGATGTCTCTACAATACGTTTTGGGCCCTTCCCTGCCGCGGGCACTTGCCCCACCCACACGAGTGAGGTACCATTTTTATCGGGAGACTTTGGAAAATGCTGGGTGAGAGGAATTTTGTGGATCCACGCAGATTCCAGAACTTTCCATAACAGAAATGTGAGGAAAATGTGTTTTTGTTTTACAAAGTTTGAGGTTTGCAAGGGATTCTGGATAACAGAACCGGGTGAGAGCCACTCAAGTCTCCCCATCCTAGATTCCTCTGGGTGTCTAGTTTTCAAAAATGTATAGGTTTGCTAGGTTTTCCTAGGTGCCGGCTGAGCTAGGGTTCAAAATCCACAGCTAGGCACTTTGCAAAAAAAGGGTCTTTTTTCACTGTAAAAATGTGGAGTGTCCACGTTGCGTTTTGGGCCGTGTCCTGTTGCGGGCACTAGGCCTACCCACACAAGTGAGGTACCATTGTTATCAGGAGACTTAGGGGAACACAGAATTGTGGAGGTACTGTTATTACCTATTGATTTTCGATGCATGTCTGCCTTCCAAATGTAAGACAATGTGTAAAAAAGAAGTCACTTTGAAAAATGTCCTATAGTTCACATGCTAGTATGGGTACCCACAATTTCGGAGATGTGCAAATAGCTACTGTTTCTAAACTCTATATTTTGTTCCCATTTCAGAAATACATAGGTGTCTTTCATACCGATTTTTCACTGTTTATATTTTCCCAAATAAATTGCTATATAACCGGTACACAATAAAAACCATTGCAAGACGCTGCTCAGTTATTGGCTCTGGGTTCCTCGGGTTCTGGTGAACCTACAAGTCCTATACATCCCCACAACCAGAAGGGTCCAGCAGATGTAATGTTATATTGCTTTCAAAGATCTGTCATACTTAGAAGAAGTGACAGGTGAAAACGTTGGCACAAATGGCTGTTTTTTTCAACTCATTTTCAATTTTTCCTCTTTTCAACTGTTAGTTTCTATTAAAAAAAAACTTGAAGGATCTACACAAATGACCCCTTGCTGAATTCAGAATGTTGTCTACTTTTCTGAAATGTATAGCTGTCCAGGATCCAACCAGATGCTTTCATCTGCAGCACTTTTTCACATTTTCCACACAAAAAAACAGAATTTAGCTGTATTTTGTCTAATTTCTGGGTCCCCTCCAGGGGAATCAACAAACCCCGTGTACTTGCCTTATTTTTCTACATTATCACATATGAGAGCACCTTGAAATACATGGGTTTAGGATGTCTGTTGCACCACAAATTTTTCTTATGTTTGATTTATTATACTATAATGTTCCTCGTATAATAGCAACCTATGCCTTGTTGAGGTCGCTGTTGCAAAGTCATCCTGTGCCCTGGGCACCCCCAACTTTTTGCTGACTGGTACGGGTGGTAACTGACTCTGACTGACTCTGGGCTCTGCCTAACCAGGCCCAGTGCTATGCTGAAAACACTTAGAATACAGTGAAAACACCTACGTACACTAGGGTACACTAAGGCTTGGGGTACCCCTGTGATTGGCATGACCTACCCCATAGGGCCCTGGTACATAATAGGGCAGGGGGATTGCAACTACCTATCAGTCCCTAGTATATAATAGGGCATGGCAGTTTAGAGGCCAGCAGACCTTTCTTCACTTGCGTGTGTGCACTGCTGAAGCCTGAGATCAATTTAAAGTGGCTCTGTGCTACAGGACTGCTTTTAAAAAGTAAATTGTGCCCAAACTCGACTTTTCTGTTTGGGGCACTTACAAATGGTTAACCTACAATGTTGCGGCATATTAGGTACCCCCAGGGTCTCCCCTAGGTGTCCCAGGGGTGGGGGGTCAGGTATCTATAAGGTAGACCCGTATAAAATTAGTTTTATGTGCCCTGGGTAAAGTAAATTGCACATTTCATTCCCCACATTGTGATAAAGTGCTGCCCAAAATCGACTTTGGTGGTAGGAGCACTGTGGAGGGAGGATCTGCAATATATTTTCATATTCAGAACCCCTAAAGTCTCCCCTAGGTGTTCCTGGGGTGGGGGTCCTGTAGATATATGTAGAGTACTTATAAAATATGTTTTTATAAGCCCTGGTGCTGGAAAAATGGCCCAAGTCACTTTTCCCATTGCAAATCCCATGCCATAGGTAAACATTGGAAAAGGTTATTAGTTAATAACTGGAGAAATAAAAGTCATAAAACTAGGATTAAAGGACTCGGTAGAATGGTAATGATAAATCTAACAATATGGTATTGCTGAATTTATTGTAAAATGTACAGACAAGAAGTTATAAGACTTTTTTTTATCTGTAAGCCAAAATTCAACCCTGTACTGCTCTGCCCTGATTGGTCAGAGATAAGTGGGTGAGCCTGGCTGCTTTGAAGAGGTGATAAATGACCCCTGGGGTTAGGAAGCCTCTCGGGGAGGAGAGGTTGCTGGGCATAGGAATGCCAGAGCAGGGGGAGGAGTCGTAAACCATGGACTTCAAGTGAAGGGGAGGACCCCAGTGTCATTTACAACCTTACCCTGTTCTCCTCCAGCCAGATGCTAGGATTAAGGAAGGAATGAGCAGATGCAGGGGGGAGAGACTATGGAGATTATCCATCCTAGGGGTGTGTTTAACCAGCTCTTCTCTCCCTGCTGAAAATTCTGACATATTGAATTTTGGAAGAATAGTGGTTTCTGGGTTAGCATTTTGCCACACTCTGCAGGAAGTGGTCAGACCTTTGGGTGGAACCCTGCAGCTCATTGGACAGGAGTGCCCTCCTGCTTGACCCCAGAGAACACTGAATAAGTATCTGAGAGGGGCGGTGCCTCTCTGATCTGCTGCTTGAAACTTAAGAGAATCAGAAGGGTCTGCGCTGAAGAGTTTGATGTGCATTTCCAAAGGCCTGCACTCTGAAGATTGCACCTTTTGCACCATCTGAAACTACAGCCCTGTGGATCAAACCTGCTTCAAAAGGACTAAGGATTGGACTACCTGCAAGCTCCAGGTTAACAGAGCTCACCTGGACCATCACCACAAATAATTCCCAGCCTGGAGTACTACCAGTGGATTTGTAAGGGTTTTGTCCAAGTGGATTGTGGGAATTGAAGTCTCACACTTTCAAGGACCCTCTTGGAGATTCCAGAACCTTGGATTGTGTGTTGGATACTTTGGGACCCGCAAGAAGAACTTCAGGAAGGAGTTCTAACAGGACCCAGCCTGCTGGAGGGGGCTGCACAAGACTGGTGAGAGATCCTCCAGAACAATTGCTAAAGGTGAATGTATCCCTGTCAGAGGCAACAAAATGACCAAAATGGGGACTGTTGGTTTCTAAGCACTAGAAAGTGACTAATCTTTAAAAATGCATCTCTCTGGGTCCCTACAGTGGATTTTTTTCATTTTGGTGTCATTTAAAAGATAAAAATAGTTCCTATTTTTATAAATTGGTGTTGGATTAATTATTTACTGAATTGGTGTTTTTAAATGCTTTACATACCTGTCTTTGAAGTTAAGCCTGCCTGCTTGCAGCACGTTATAAAGGGTTAAGCATAGGATTAATTTTCTAAGACCTATTCTGAGCCCTATACTGTGTTAGTGGCGTTATTGCCAGTGGCAGACCTACATTTGCCCCTACCAATAATCCACTTTCCAACAGACGCATATGATAACTGAGTTTCCTCTTGGTTCATTAATGGCATTCTTTGCAGTGAAGTGGTAGAACATGAATATTTCATAGTGTCTGCTGCTCTGTTCATGCTGACTGGAGTTCTCTATCCTTGGGTCCTGTGGTGCTCTTCTCTCTCTGATAAATGCTCCTGTAGTGCTCTGTGCCTGCTGACTGGCGCTCTCTATCCTCCGGGGCGCTGCATGGTGTCTTCTGCTGTTTAACCCATGCTCCCGTGGGGCTCTGTGTATGCTCTCTGGGGCTCTGAGTGGTGTCTGCTGCTCTCTGGCCCATGCTTTCGTAGGGTTCTGTGCATGCTCACAAGAGGCCTCTAGGTTCTGCTGGTGTCTGCTTCTCTATGACTCATGCTTCCATAGGGTTCAGTGCATGCTCACAGGAGGCCTTTGCTGGTGTCTGCTTCTCTATGACCCATGCTTCCATAGGGTTCAGTGCATGCTCACAGGAGGCCTCTGGGCTCTGCTGGTGTCTGCTTCTCTTTGTCTCATGCTTCCGTAGCGTTCCGTGCGTGCTCACAGGAGGCCTCTATCCCCTGGGGCTCTGCTGGTGTCGGCTTCTCCTTGACCCATGCTTCCGTAGGGTTCAGTGCATGCTCACTGGAGGCCCTGGGCTCTGCTGGTGTCTGTTTCTCTTTGACCCATGCTTCCATAGGGTTCAGTGGAAGCTTACTGGAGGCCTCTGGGCTCTGCTGGTGTCTTCTTCTCTCTGGCCCATGCTTCCATAGGGTTCAGTGCACGCTCAATGGAGGCCTTTGGGCTCTGCTGGTATCAACTTCTCTCTGGCCCATACTTCCTTAGGGTTCAGTGCATGCTCACTGGAGGCCTCTGGGCTCTGAATGTGTCTGCTTCTCTTTGACCCATGCTTCCGTAGGGCTCTGTGCATGCTCACTGGAGGCTCTGCTGGTGTCTGCTGCTCTCTCCCCCATGCTTCCGTAGGGTTCCATGCGTGCTCACAGGAGGCCTCGATTCCCTGGGGCTCTGCTGGTGTCTGCTTCTCTCTGATCCATGCTTTCGTAGGGTTCAGTGTATGCTCACAGGAGGCCTTTGTTGGTGTCTGCGTCTCTTTGACCCATGCTTCCGTACAGTTCAGTGTATGCTCAGAGGAAGTCTCTGGGCTCTGCAGGTGTCTGCTTCTCTTTGACCCATGCTTCCATAGGGCTCTGTGCATGCTCACTGGAGGCTCTGCTGGTGTCTGCTGCTCTCTCGCTCATGCTTCCGTAGGGTTCCGTGCTTGCTTACGGGAGGACTCTGGGCTCTGCCGGTGTCTGCTTCTTTCTCTCTGACTCATGCTTCCGTAGGGTTCAGTGGATGCTCACTAGAGGCCTGTGGGCTCTGCTGGTGTCTGCTCTGGGCTCTGTGCGTGCCGACTTGAAGTCTGTACCCCTGGGGCACTGCGCTGTGTCTGTCACTCTGGGCACGCTGCCTGCATCTCTCTGCCCTCTGGTGCTGAACAGTGTCCGGAGCTTGAGGTCTCGCCTGGTGCTGTCCAGGGAGTCAGTAGCTCTCTATCCCAAGTCGCCTCTCGGTGCCCGCTCTCGTGGCTCCTGCGCTGCGCCTCTCTGCATCTACTGTAACTTTGCCTCCTCGGTGTCGGGGCTGCAGCCTGTAACTCTCTTCCTTCTAGGTCGCCCGTGCTTCCGAGTATCCCGTGTCCTGTAACCAATCCCAACCGCCGAAGCTGAAATAAACCTCCCTTTCTAACTCTTCGTCCCCTTACTGGGCTTCACACCCTTCACCGCCCTTTTGCCTCCTGAAACTCCCTTACAACACTTTACCTCCTCGTGCCTCCCCCTGCGTTTCCGTATCTCCGTCTTCTCCAGTACCTCAGCTTTCCACCTTGTACCCCGCGCTTCCCTGCACCATCCCGTACGTTACCGCATCGCCCATTCTTCCCTGCACGCCCCGCGCTTCCCTGCACCATCCCGTACGTTCCCGCATCGCCCATTCTTCCCTGCACGTCCCGTTGCGTTCTTACATTGCACCTCGCTCCGTGCTGCTCCAGTTCATCTCGGTACTATCATGCCCCTCCCACGTGCCCCGTTTCTCCGCTGCACGCCCCGTTCTTCACGTACACGCCCCGTGCTTTCTCTGCACCCCCTCCCGTTATAAACCTGTATCTCACCTGCGGTTCCTTTTTACCCATCTCCTTCGCGGCGGTACCTTTCCGCGCCTTCCACGTGCTGTCTCTCGTTCCTCCCCTGTACCTCTTGTTCTTTACCTTCACGTCCCCGAAGCCTCATGTTTCCCCCGAACCTCCCTTGCGCCTCCCTTTTTTATAGCTCTGCATCTCCATTTCTCTGTACTTTTCTGCGTCTCTCGTGGTCCTCGTTTCTTCCCTGCACTGCCCCATGCTGTCATGTACCTCTCCTACATCTCCCTTTTACCCAGCATAGCCCTTCAATCAACTCCCGTTCTTACTCCGTGGCTTCACGCTACTCCCGTGTGCCCCCGCTTCGTGTGTTCCAGCAGTTCTCCCCTGTACCTCGCGTTCTTCTCCTAGAGGTACCCGAGCATTCCATGATGCACCCCCGTTTGTCTCCTCTACCTTACATTTTTACCCATTAGATCCCGGCGGTGCCCTTCCCCTGTTCCGAACTGCACTTTCCATGGGCTCCCCCTCTCCCCGGTAGCTCCGTTCTCCTCCTGCACCTCTCGCCATACCGCTGCAGCTTCTGTCCTCGCGCTTCCTGCTCTAACGTTCCATTGTACGGAGCTTCCATTGTGACGTTACCGAGCGGAGCGGCCCTTTGGCTGTCCATATATGGGCAGCTACGTCACGGAGCCTTCCCCCGGCCGCTATAAGAGGCTGCGGGAGTTCCCTGTGAGTGGCGAGAGAGCGCTGCGCGGCACAGAGAGCTGTACCACCTGCCTGAGGAGAACACGGGGACCGCCCAGCAACACCCAGAGGAGTGCATAACCTCACCCAAGGGAGAAAGGGGACCCCCAGCCGAGCACAACCCCGTCAAGACAGGGCATAGTGCACTCTGTAAAGTGCAATGCAGAGTGCACGCTGACCCCCCGCACAAATCATGGGGACAGCACCCAAATACAACGACCACCACATAGCGGAGCCCCAGTGACGCCCGCCCTGGGAAAACCACCCTACCCACCCTAGTGACAGCACATGGACCTTTTGTGCACATGGCCCTCTGCACAGAAATGCGCACAGCGACCCCAGCCAAAATCAAAGGACTTTCTTTTTTCCTGGGTAAAATGATTGGAAGGGATTCACGGTACCAGCTGAAATACTAATGACCAGCACTGAGAGCCGCCCTGCCACCCACTGTCAACCCACAACCAATCGTCGGGACGACGGGCACCATCACCACCCAGTGGGCACTGCTCAGCAAACGCGCAGCCGAGGAGCCCACCGTCAACGCTGGGAGTGCGGATACCACCTCTAAGGCCGAGGGGCGAGCAGCGCACCCACCATGGACCCCCCGGGACCCGGAGGCATTACCAGCGCTTGCTGTCCGCCGCTTTACATCGTCTTATGTCGGCTCTGGACTTAATTCGTCGGCATTTTGCGCGCTCGCCTCCGCGGGCCCCACTTCTGGACTTCTTGTCTCTGGAGCGGCGAGCCCTGGGACAGAACTAGTTTCGACAGTATCGGCAGGTCGTGGGGATGTACTTTTGTTAGTCCTTACTGCGCGGACCTGAGCCTTGTCTGCCGCTCCTGGCTGTGGGCTCGTTGTGCCCGGCACTGCTGGTCCTGGATCCGCACCTGTTGGCCCTGGCTCTGAACTTGTTACCCTGGATACAGCACTGGCTTTGAATTTGACACTGGACCTGTTGGGCCTGGTTCCAATCGCTGATCTGGACTCGTGCGCCTTGGTTCCAGTCCTGGTTCTGGACTCGTGTGCCCTGGGTCTGCCGCCCCTGCGGCCCTGCAGTCTGACCAGGGGCGGTGGCTGCCGCCGGCTGATATAGGTTTTTCCCCGAGCGAGGCTCGTGCAGCGGGGCTATGACGGGGAAGCTGCTGGAGAAGCTCCCTGTGACCATGAGCAGCCTCCTGAACCAGCTGCCGGAGACTATCTACACCGACGATGAGCTGCCCGGCTCCATGAACATCTTCAGCAGCAGCGCCGAGGGGCCCTACTCCCACATGCCTGCAGGTGAGCGCTCTGGGGAACGGGGGCGGGAGGGGAGCGCTCTGGGGAATGGGGAGAATAGCCGAGACGGGGGTAGGCGAGGGAGTGAAGGATAGAGTTAGATTAATGAAATGGGGGGGGGGGGGGGAGGCAGGAAGGTCCAATAAGTGATATTTTTGCAGTGGACGTGCAGATGAGCGGGGTCACCGAGTGTTTGTTTCCCTGAGGTACTGAGGGGTCGCCTTAGTCGAGCTTAAAGTTCATGCCTTTACATCAGGGTGCCTCCATCCGCCCCTCGCGGCGGTTGGCGTCGACGCTGCCCCAGCTGAGACTGTGCTCGGTGACACCTGACCGACCTGTCATTTAAAGTGCGCAGGGGCTGCAGCCAGGCGTCACGTGCGCGTCCAGTCAGCGCCAGGGGTGCGAGGCCACCCGCGCTCAGTGCGCGCGGCAGGGTGTGCAGTGCGACTGGTGCGGTCGCACTGGGCGCTAACCTGTGGAGGGGGCACTGACCTGGGGCGGGCGCTGTGTATAGCAATAACTTATGATTGGAGATAGGAGGGGCACGTTGCCGGGTAATAATGAGAGAATCCGAGGAGGCGGTCATAGAGTGTGGGGGGCGCCAAAAATGATTGTCGCACCGGGCGCCACCAGCACTGATGCCGGCCGAGGGTGTGTGCCTCTCGTGGCCCAAGCAGGGGCCTCTGGCCGAGGAGCACTGAGAGCTCTCTCTCCGGGGAGGCCGGCCACTGTCCGAGGAGTCCTGAACATGCCTCCTCTTCCCGGGGTATAGTGTGGCCGATTCTCTGCCGAGAACCACCGGAGGCCTCTTCATGAGCACTGGGGCGTTTTACCCCGCTGACAGTACCGAGAGCCATATCCTAAAGAGGTGAACAAAGGGGCTTCTGTCCCGGGGAGGGTTCACGCTCTCCGGGCCTCCCTTCTTTAGTAAGGGGGAGTCTTTCTTGAGGTGTAATCTGGTCTTGCTCCGTAAGTGCTTAGTGGTCTCTCTCTGGAATGCTGAGGCAGTCTCCATCTTTGAGGATGAGTGACTGAGAGAGTATGTCACTTGGAGGAGTACAGCCTGGTCTCTGGGCTTGGAGGAGCACTAGACGGGCACTGTGGGATCTATTCCCCTGATGCCGCACAGGGATAAACTTTCCAGTACCAGAAGCCCCTCTCCCCGAGGAGTACAGTGGTCCTTCCTCCCCGAAAAGTAGTACGAGGTTCCTTCGCCTATGTACCAGTACCACCGTAGCTCTCGCTGCTCTGGGAGTACGCCGGGCCTTTCCATTCGAGCAGTCATTTAAGGGACCCACTCCTCAATGGGTTCTGGGTTTCGCTTCCTGGTGAGTTCTGGTTGTTCAGTCACTGTGGGGTGCAGGTGGTCTTTTCTCTACGAGGAGTACTGCGGGTTATCTCCCAGCGGGATACTGTGAGGCCTCCCTCCCTCGCGAGTACGGGGGTGTGTGTCTTCAAAAGGAGCTCAGATGGGCTCTGTCCACCAGTTGTGTGTACAGCGGGCGCCCCTGCCCGGGTGTCCGAGGTCGAGGGCGGTGGGTCCTTCTTGGAGAATACCGCGGGGCACTAGGAGTCTCTCTCCCCGGTGGACACCGAAGGTTTCACGCCCATGGGAATACTAGGGGTCTCCCTCCAGAGTAATATCAGTGTCTATCTACCTGATGAGTAATGGGGTTCTCTCTCCGAGGAGTACTGTCTCCCTAAGGATCCAATGAGGTCTGTCTCTGGCGGTTTGGGGGTGGGGGTATTTGACTCCCATAGAAGCAAGGTAGGGGTCTTCTCCTTTCCCTGTTGAGTCGTAGGGTTCTGTCTACCCAGGGAGTGACAGGGCCTCTCTCTTTATGCAGTACTGAAGGGCCTCTCTTTACCTGGTCTGCTACAGGCCTCTCAGGGAACCGGCCTGCCAGGTAATTGCCCTATAGGACAACCCGTTCTGTGCCGGACTTAAGGGCTGCCCGCATGACGGGGACCCGGTGAATGTGGCGGAGCCAGGGTTTTGTTCGTGTTTTTTTTCCGCTTTTGTATCCGAGTAACACACATTCGTACCCCAGTTACTTAGTTTGGGAGCACAGCTTGCCCATGCAGGCTAAGATTTACCCGAGACCTCAACTAGAGGAATGGACGCAGAATAATACCCCCTATCTGAATCTACACCCCAAATTCCATCCCTACCCATGCCCACAAACAGGCTTCTCCCCTTTTTAATCTTTCTTTCATGTCTGTATGCCTTTTAAGACACCACAGCAATATTTGGCTGGCATGGCCTCTCATTTCCATTGCTCAGAGTAAAATTTAAAAAATATGACGTTCGAGCTGACAAGCAAAATTGGCAATTTTGTACCCCTAAAACAGCAGAACAGTTAGCCCGGTCGGAAGTACTTAATGCAGAATGTATATTTCTGCCATTGAGTGTTTTTTTTTTATCGTGCACAGAACATGTCCGTGCCAGTGATTTAACAAAAAGAAAACACACAGAAGGCATTCGTTTTCAGCAGAAAACACAGGGGCTTTCATAACAAGTTCAGCAATACCACAGTTTGAATATTCAAAATGTAATAACCTGCTGCGCACATTCTGCTAGTGTTCGGTTAAAAGGAGTGCGCAGAATTGTTTGAAACAGTTCTAGGATTTTGAGTAAAGATGGCCAGAATCCCCAAATTAGTAAGTGGTGAATCTGCACCCCACGTTTTTAATGAAGAGCCGATAGGGCTTGCAGACTTTTGGGTGCTTTCGAATTTAAAGGTTAGAGAAATGACAAGAAGAGGGGGTGTAGTACAAGCTGTTTTCAGGAGGAGTAGCTGTGCTGAGTGTGAGGTGTCTGCTCGCAGACTTCATGGTAAGCAGGTGGGAGGCTTTTTCGAGTGGCGGTGGCTTTCAATGTTAACCCTCGCTATCAAAACCTTGTAGTAATACGAATGACAAATAGAATCTCTTACGTGGCCTCAGACCGTTCCCTGCAGGGACTTCCACCGCCCAGAGATGGTGTCCCAGATGGCGCCTGCAAACATCTCGAGACCCATGCCATCTGCTAGTCAGATCCCTGCGTTCTTCTCCTGAGACACAATTAGATTGTGTTGGACCCGGTTCAGGAAGTGGCTCTTGCCCCCCTTCCCCTTGCAGTGCTCTGATGCTGTGTTACTCAAACCCTTCCTCTTCTTCCAGATAATTCCATGGAGATGGGCTTGGCGAACGAGAAGAGCGGCCAGGAAATCTCTTACTCCACCACCTACCAGCCCGCCCCTGGAAGCAAGACTGTTACGTACCTGGGCAAATTTGCTTTTGACTCGCCTTCCAACTGGTGCCAGGACAACATCATCAGCCTGATGAGTGCTGGCATCCTGGGGGTGCCGCCTGCTTCAAGTACCATCACCACACAGACCAGCACGGCCAGCATGGTGCAGGCCCAGGGTGACCTCGACCAAATGTATCATGGACTACCTCCTTACTCCAACTGCAGTGACCTCTACCAGGAGCCAGTTTCCTTCCACAACCCTCAGACCACCACTTCCCTTCCATACTCCCCTCAGGACTACCAGACAAGCAAACAAGCCATCGACTCCAACATATTCCCAATGATTCCAGACTATAACCTCTACCACCACAGCAGCGAGATGGGCTCCATCACTGAGCATAAGCCCTTCCAAAGCCTGGACCCCATCCGGGTGAACCCTCCGCCAATCACCCCTCTGGAGACCATCAAGGCCTTCAAGGACAAGCAGATTCACCCTAGCTTTGGGAGCCTCCAGCACCAGCCGTTGACCCTCAAGCCTATCCGACCTCGTAAGTACCCCAACCGGCCCAGCAAGACACCAGTGCATGAGAGGCCACATGCATGCCCTGCTGAAGGTTGCGATCGCCGCTTCTCCAGATCAGACGAGCTGACACGACACCTACGCATTCACACTGGCCACAAGCCCTTCCAGTGCCGCATCTGCATGCGTAGCTTCAGCCGCAGTGACCACCTCACCACCCACATCCGCACCCACACTGGTGAGAAACCCTTTTCCTGTGAGTTCTGTGGGCGCAAGTTTGCGCGAAGTGATGAGCGCAAGAGGCACGCCAAGATACACCTGAAGCAGAAGGACAAGAAAGGTGAAAAGGGTTCTAGCTCGCCTACTGTGCCGCTGCCCACCGTGGTCACCACATGTGCTTGAGATGCTGGGCGTACAGCCCCAGTGGGATGGGAAGGAACCTACCTTGACCTAAACAAGGGGAAGTGCCTCGTCGCCTGAGACATTGTGTCCATGTTGATGCCGCTGTGGTCACAGGGAGGTGGACATGTAGGGCTCTGGTCTCCAGCCCTCTCCCTGGGCCATTGGCTGTCTCGCTGACCAGCACATGTGGAGACTGCTTGCTCAACTCCTGGGGTCTGCATTTGGTGGTGCCTGACTCAAAGAGAGTGGATGACCCTTGCCACAGAGAACCTCGCTGCCATTCCTGAAGGTGGCCTTCCACATGTTGTAATGTTTCTTAAAGAAATGCAAATGCTTAGAACCTTATTGCTGGTTGTATGTGAAGCCCCATCTCAACAAACCGCCTTTCCCGCTCTCGCTGTCCTCCTACTCCACTCCCCTCCACTTCATCTCTCTGCGGTACTCCCTTCTGTCTCTTCACTCCCTCTCCCACCCAACTACCAGTGCCTATTAAAGGCAAGGCTCGTCCTCCCTGCCAACAAGTCCCCACACACATTTCTGTTGTAATTAACGTTGAACCTCTGTTCGTCAGGGAGAGAAAAAGAAAACACTTGAATCATTCCCTGTGATGATTAAAAACAAAACCCTCCTTTCTTGTACAAACTGCAGATTTTGAGGACACATTTGACTGTGCAGCTGTACGTGTTTGTTTGTAAAAGAACGGGTTTCATGAGTTGCTGTCTGTGGGGGCAACGCACCTGTCATGACAGGGATTGTTTACAGAGTGGGATCAGCTCAGCCTATACCTCTGTCTTCCTAACGATTCCAGGGGTTACCTGATGCACCGAGGGGGATCCACAAGCAGACGTGCACATCACCCCACGATTGATGTAAAGGTGAGGCCTCCAGCGATATTTCTGCCCTAAATCAGACATTATCACTTGCCCTTAGCAGATGTTTTCAGGTCGAATCGATCAGGCGAATGTGAGCGCCACAGGCAAGTCACATCTTTTCCACTGTTTCTGAGCGATATGGGGAACATAGTGCACAAGTAATGGTGCACCGTGGTCTAATCTTTCAGCAGCTTCTAGTGAAACGGCAGGAAATCATGAGGGCCAAGATAAAAGTGGCTTGTAATTTTCACCAGAATCCAAGATGGCATTCTAAGACCATAGCACAAGTTACCTCATAATTACATTACATTTTAAAAATGCTAATTTTTTTAGGCTTTCCAGTGGTTGAAAGAAGTATTTCTAAAATATGGTATTTCACATACTTATGGGTTTTGAAACCACTGATGATTGTGCAATAACATAATTATGATAGCCAAATGCAAAAAAATAGCAGCAGAAATGCTAACTTTTTATATCATGTCCGAAAAATAATCGCAATATTAGAGGACCCGTTTTACAAGGTGATATGCTCTCTCTCTCTCCATATATATACATATATATATATATATATATATATATATGTATTGACACAGATATATATATGTATATATATATATCTGTATATATATATATGTAGTACATATATATCTATGCAGAGACACAGATATATATATCTGTAAATATGCATATATATATCTGTAGTATATATATGTATATATATATATTTGTATATATACATATTTATCTGTAGTATATATATATGTGTGTGTATATATATATATATATATATCCGTGCATATATATATATATACACACACAAACTTATGACTTGCAACTGAGGGTTGATTTAAAAGGCTTGCCATCTTACACATAACACCTTTTGATTAACATGCATCAGCAAAAATATAATAACTATATGCAAAACCATGAATAAACAAACACGGTAGATATCCTCAAAATAACATGCTTGTTGTTTAAAAAGGAAAGATTTGAGCTGAGCTGGAACATGTCCTGTTTCTGACTATGGCCTCCTAGCTACGATGAGTAGTGTAATGTTAATAAGAGTCACTCACTAGCATGCGAATGAATAAATAGCATTTACGGTCAAAGTCTCCTGGCTTGGTGCTGCGATGCAAATGCTTCTGTTCGGTGGTACGCTTTTTATCAATCTCAGAAGGCTCGAAAGCTCAGCTGGCCCTGCAGGAGATTAACCTGAAATCGGCATGCTAAAAAGAGAGTTTTGCACAGCGGCCATGAACTCACGGCACTTCCCAGTATGTTAAGGTATCACCCGGTTGTTCTTTCAGCAAGTGCTATTACATGTAAAATGGACTAAACCTGCGTATGTGTCATTATGTCTGCAGTTATCACACATTACTTTGTTATTACATCTATAGCATGTCAGTGAAATTGAAGTTCTCCCAATAAATCATATTAGTTCAAGCAAGTACACAAATAATAACACATTTAAAAATGCAGCACAAAGGTCAAACTCCACTCAATACCTCAGTACCGCTTAACCTGATAAATTCCCCCCTTGCTGCCTCACACATCCCATCTTACCATCTCTTTCCAGTGGAAAATTATGCGGCTCATACTCCTGAGATCTGGTTAATGAGACAGAATCTCACAGCACTGATTCCACCCATTGTGCAACGGTTAGGTTGAAATAGGTTTGTTTATAATTCTACTCATGAAAAAAACTGCATAACATGTAGATTCGACTAGTATGATAAACTATTTATTACCCTTATTGTGGGAGAGGAATCTTGACCTCCATGCAGGTCCTCCACCGTGCATGACATGAGTCATAGCCCATCCCCATACTCAAAAATCATAATAAAGTGCATATGACACTCTGCATATATGCACTGTACTGAACATATAGATATCTTTCTAAAGCCTTACCTCTGACTCTTCCCCCTCCACCTCCCTTTACTCACCCAAAGCCCCTCCTACTGCTATGAGCTAAAAAAAAAAAATATTCTAGACCCTTCCTTTTTCTATCCCTCTACTATCCTTTTCAGTCCAAATAACAGACTAACCTGTCCAACACTCAAATTAATTGCATATTTCCCTATACTAATTACCCCTAATCCTGTTTGGGTTCCAGAGTAGCGTGCTACTCATCGAAAATCGCTGCAACTCCTCATCAGGTGTAGCAAGCGCTATATAATGCAAACTTTTTCCCTCTTCTGTACCTCCACTATCCTTCTCAATCCAAATAACTGACTAACATATCGACCACTCAAATTACTTTCATATTTCACTATACTAATTCACCACTAATCCTTTATGGGTTCCGGAGTAGCGTGCTACTCGCCAAAAAAGCACTTCAGTGCCTCGTCAGCGGTAGTAAGCGGTACATAAATGCAATTACAATACAATACAATATATATGCAGCGTGTTATGTGTGGGAAGGTGCTATTTATTACCTGTCTGTTGACGTGGTAATAAATAGCACATGGCCTTCTACACATCTGCATGCATGGTTTATGCCATTACGTTCTTTCATGTACATTAGTTATAAACACAGCATCGAAGTACAACCAGAACTCCAGCACAGTGCTAAAATTCTGAATACGCGTTTAATACTAAATTTGCTCCACATGCTATGTTTCATTAGGCCACGTTTCTTGTCACTGGCATGCCATACCAATGGTTATGCTATGCAAGTGAAAATGAATATGGCCCAAAACCAGTCACTTAAATCAACTGTACTAATAAATGCACATTCACACATTTATTATTATAATGTAAAGGTCAAATTATGTATTATTGCCGTAATACAGCAACACAACATAAGAAGAACAATGTTCACTGCCTTAGACTATAAGTTGCAATGATTTTACACAGGGAAATAACTCTACTAATAGTCACAAGGCCTCTTCCACGTGATTTTTCCTAACTGCACAAATGTAATCCCTTGCATTCTAGATTTGTTAAATACATTTTCAATACAAATAAAAAACCTATGTTGCATAAACCATATATGCAGATGCATAGAGTATAATCTGCTATTTGTTACCAGTTCTTTAGGATGGGGAGGGGCATTAAGACCCACTTGAAGCTTTGCCTTCTGTAAGCCTCTCCTCACACTCAGCAGTGGAAATAAAGAGTATATTATGCTGTATGCATCTGTACACACACACACACACACATATTTCATGTCATTAAAAAATAAATAAACGTGGCTCAATAATACGTTATTTAGAACAACTACTAATAAACACACTATCACACATTTATTACACCAGTGCAAACGTCGTATTGCAGTTTATTACATTACAGCAAACCTGACATTAGAAAAACACTGTTAACTGCTTCATGCATTGTCTTTTACAATTACTTTACCAATAGAAAGAATTATAATGACCACATTGGCTCTTGGGTATTATTTTACTGTACTACTATATTTAACGTCTTAAACCCCCGTTTTAGATTAAATCTTTTTTTAAAAACAAACATGATGATGTAATAAGCTCTTTATTAAATCTGTTGAGGGAATAAGGAGGGATACAATGACCAGCTAAATGCTATATATATATATATATATATATACGCACACGCACACGCACACGCACACACACACACGCACACGCACACACACACACACACGCACACACACACACACACACACACACTGGTACTGGGTAGCCAGGCATCAATAATGCTCCTATAATGCCATCCAGGAGTTCAGGTGACATTATGAACTACATGGTAGAAGTCTGAGTGAGTGGTATATCTCAAAACTGCATCGTATTTTATACCAAATATAACATCCAGATACAGATCCCATGCTACTAAAAATACTTCCAGGGGCAAATATAGTTGGATCTGAAGGTCTTTTTCAGTCCGAAGCACTTGTAGAATATTGGCTTCGGCGTGATCCGAATAAGGGCTGCGTCCCAAAAGCAGGAATCCCCATTCTCGGGGCGGAGGTTTGCTCGTCTGGAGCTCAAACATGGCTGCACCAAATTTCCCCAATCCACACCTCCTGAATGTGTCCTTATGTTGAAATGGTACAAAGATAAGCGACGCCATTTTTCGGAAATGGGGTGAATGACATTGCCAATTTGCGCATCAATGGTTCTTTTAATACCAAGTGTGTATAAATATTTATATTTGATAAAATCGTCAATATGCCGGGGTCTCCTTCGAAGCTATGAATGTACAGGTACCTCGAGAGCTGCTGGGCTAGCTGGCCCCCGTACAGAGTTTTTATGCTGAGTGAACTGTTCTTTCTAGCCGGGCCCTGCGCCTCCTGTCTGAAGCACTCAGGACTCGGACCCACCTTGCCCTGTACTGTAGGGTCTATATATGCCGCCTTTTGCAGGTACCCACGCCGTGGCAGGTTTTGGCGCCACCCAAGGGCTGCCCCTTCAGGGGCCTGCGTTCTAGGCCACAGCCCCACGCGCAGGCCACGCTTTGTGGAGGGCGTCAGAAGGAACTCCACCTTCTTCCAAGCACAGCCCGCGTTGTTTTCGTGAAATGCGTTTCTAGTGCAAGACTGTTTGTGGTTTTCCAGAGGGAGGGAACTCCAGTGGTATAACCTCCCCCTCCCCCAACCCGGCTACATCCCCCTCCCCCAATAGGTGCATGCACTGCATGACAGTTAACAATTTATTTTTATTTACACAACTGTGGTCAGCTTCTTAAGCTCTTCGCTGCCAAAAGGTCCTACTGGCCAGTTTTCAGTCTGCATGTGAGACAACAGGTGGCATTTTTGTCATGATAATTGTGTAAACAGGAATCATACAGGTTTGGACAGAAAGCCAACACGGGAGGGTGGGGGAGCTATTTTTCTGAAAGAGTTTTTGTACAAAGTTAATAACTTTAAATGCGCTCCAGATGTAATAATATATTTTGTGGTTGTTTTTATTATTTCTTGGAATCATTTTGTACCTTATACTAAGGTTAAAACAATGCTTGGTATCGTCGAGGAACGTGAAAGGATAATTATTTTTTCACTGCCGTTGTTCTTGCTCTTTGTCGCACTGTAACGCGCGGATGGGGGATGGGGGCTCAGGGCCAGTCAGCGATCCGCCCCGCCCCGCCCACCCCCATTTCTTCAGCTCCTATTTGCACTGTGAGCAAATGCTAAAAGCGAGAAATATATTGTGTTTTGCTGACAATCACTCGAGTCTTGAGTCCGTGTTTTATTTCTGTTGTGAAAGAGTCAAAGTCGAAAGTACTTTATTTCCAAGAAATATATTCTTATAGAAATATTGCACACATTTCTAATTCATAAAAGAAAAAAGCGTAAAAAAGAACACAATTCTGATAATCTAAAACAACAGTGCATGATTGTGAAAGAGTCTTGTTCTTCCCCTTATTTTTCTGAAGGGGGATAGTCAACAGGCGGTGTGTGGAAAATGGTAAAGTCAACAGACAGGTATTTATATAATGATGATCTGTATAGGGATTACACCTATCACCAGAACATTGCAAAGCTGCTCATTGTCTCAATACCTACCTTACAACATCTACCACACTTTTGCTGTGATCATCTACATCATGCATAACCCCTGCCCCTACCCAGGCAGCACTTTATCAAGGGATTTCAACTCAGAATCAAACCGCAATGAGAAGCTGCGGATATGCAAATTTACCATCAAGAACGCCTTCTTTTTGCTTCAGCGATTCCTCCCAAAAGCTGTGAATAATGGCATAATCACTAGGCATTGTGGCTTCAAATGCGACCTTGTCAACCAAAATTCAGCGCTTACTCAAAGATGTTGAGCAGTCAGATACTTGTGGTGTTTTTGAGGCTCATCGGTGTGATGTGGTTGACAGCATCCGAGAGTAATGATGCTCCAAGGATGAAATACCAAGTGACCGTAGGGATAAATAAACAGCAAGGGAGAAACATAGTGGCCTGAAATGGAAAAGATGCACTTACTGAGCACATAGATTCCAGCCAACTACCTGCAGTTCCCTATTGAGGGATTTCAGCCCCGAATTTTTGATCTGAAGAAATTGTGAGGTATCTATTGTCACTGAAAAATACCCACCTTTTAGCGTCAAGGCTGGAAGCAAAACCCAGAGGAATGCCATCATCCATAAGCAGCGTCAATTTGTCAGGCACAGGCCGACAGCAATCACAGAAGCTTTTCCCGCCTGTCAGTGTGATGCAGTTGACTTGCTTTGAAGAGTAATGTTGATTTAGTAAGGTACAGGCAACCTTTTCTTACATTCTTCCTGTTTTTTCACAGTACAATATGGCACACTCCTTCATAAGCAAATACATATATGGGTGGGTGTGTCTCATTGGTTCTGCAAACGTATTTGAAATAAAATCACAGCTCAAGTGTAGTAAGAAATAAAGTTAGAAAGTGATTACTTAGGAGGTTTGGGTATCTGCTGCTACACACAGGTTACTTTCACCCATTATTTTATTTCCTTCGCAGTTTCCTACTATCTGGTTAGTACTGCCTAAAAAGACACTACCATGAATGAACAACACATTCAGAGAAATTTAATACAGGCCAGCATCCTGATGAATAGAGGAACAGTGCATCTTAAAGTACTTGAGAAAACACACACTGCCAGTGACCCACTCCACAGACGGTGTTGAGCATGTTGCATCTCCAGGAGCACTTTGAAAAAGGGATTTTGAATGCCTGCTTAAATTACTGGTAATCTTCATTAAGCGGAGTCCTTTTCTTCTTCATCACTGTTCAGTCTTATTTCCATCTCTTCCCTCCCTGTGTTCACTGATGTTTGTGGTCATTGGCACTGTTTGCTCGTCTACGTAGGATGTGGTCAGGAGGGCGAGTCCAATTAAACCTTTCCTGGAAGGTGGAGCTCAAAACACATTTAACAGTGGTTACAAAGTGCCTGCCTGGGAGTACTGGAGCACCATTATAGAATATAGATTGCGACAAGGCTGATGGGTGAAGTGGGATTCAATTTTCAACAGCCTTTATTGATAACCTCTTTTTTAAGGCGCCACAGACTAGGCACCAGGGGGTGGGGGGCGTTGTTTGGCCTCTTGTTTCTCTAGAACCTTCTGCCAAAGGGACATTGTTGAGCTGCTCCCTCAAGGGCTCTTTGGAGAGGGCATGCTAGGCCTGATTGTGCTGGGCATCTCAGCTTTCGAGGTAACAGGGCCTCAGGACTGACCATGTCTAGTATCCCCTCTCCCCACATGCTGTATGACTGGGGATCTGCTATTTCTAGAGCCTGGTGGAAGGAAAGTGGTGGGTACCGTAGCTCATCTCTCTAGCAGCCTTTGAGCATGGCATGTTAGCCTTCTCCTTACAACCAGGCCTTTTGGGGAGTCATATATAGCATCTGATATCTCCTGGGGCCTTTGAAGAGGGTGTGATCTCCATTATTCAGAAGGAAATGGACAGGACCTGCTGGGCAGCGCTTCTCACCAAAAGTGGATAGATGTGGCGAGGGGCATCTCCACGAGTCCATGGACAGACCTCCTGGCACACCCTTTAATGCCTACAATTTCTTCCAGGGGCCAGCTCGTGACAAAGAAGGTTTGAAAAAGGAGAAGAGGAACATCTTATATCTCGGCATGAATGACAGGGCCATAAAGAAAACAATGAAATCACTTTAAGTGGACATTATTTATGTAAATTAAATCACAAACATGGTGCCATTGTAGCAAGTAAGGTGACAGCACACCGCTCACAACATGAAAAATGTGATGAAAAGAAAGGTACGCCTGATCAACATGTAAACTAAACCTTTTTGTTGGTGAGTCAATAGTTTGAAATGCTTTGTACTTCTTGTATACAAACATTTTCCATTCGCAATATCTACTGATTGATTAACTTAATGTAGAAATACACATGTAAAATTCACTATTCTCTTCAGCTGATCTACTACCCTGCTTCCGAGGAATACAGGGTTGGCAGCAAACTGTTCCCAGTTAAATAAAGCCTCGTAATCCATGGGTGACCGCAAAATATATTGTATATGCAGCATCGTGTTACACGGCAGGCCGTGTATTAAATTCTGTATGCACCTTTATATTGATGGCAGAGTATTAATTATATGTTGTTCACAGCTTTATATTGTTGAGCAGTTTTGCAGTACCCTTAGTAAATAATCCCATATCGCTAGTTGGAACCTCCAATATATTTTATGATTCCCCAATTATTATATATATATATATATATATATATAATACATTCTGTTGTAAATAAATCAGATGGTATGCTATAGATTATCCTTTATGAGCAATCCCATATTACATATGCCTATACACTATATTTTGTAAATGGCCTTATAGCACGTTCACATATCATTTTTTAAATCATTTTTCAATAAAACGAACAGGACTTGCATGCTGTATCGCCCTTTTGTCTGCCAAGTATCCTATTCTTTATAGAGTCTTATCTCACTTGGCAGCCTACAGTCCACATACATTCTTCTATTAAGATATTAGTCTTGCCTTTTGGGGGAAACACTTCATACACAGGCTACATCCTCATTCTGTCTTGTCCTCATCTTCATTTGTTAAGGTGTCTGTTGTCCATCTCCCATCCCCCACGAATGGCAGACAAAACATTACACGTTGTTTATGGGTTTAAATTAAATAAAAGCCCCTAAAAAACTGCATCGGAGCAGTAGGGTAAGGTGGTACCATTCGGGTTAATTAGGAGTAAAAACAATATAGTGGGAAGAGGAAGGGAAGCTGACAAAGATGGCACTTTTATTTACATCGTTATGTTGTGTTGGGGACATGCTTTATAGTCTCCATACAGTCTAATGGTAGAAGAAAGGTCATCTACTATACTTTTTATACACAGCCTTATATTACATGGCAGGGAATATTCTATATAATGTCTCGTATTGCAAGGCAAGCTATGCAATTATATATATATATATATATATATATATATATATATATATATATATATATATATATATATATATAGTCACTGAAAAAAACAAAGGTTAAAGGAACGTTATAGTTAGGTGAAAATGTCAGTTAAAACATGCTGTTTTAAACTAACAAAATCATTGAAACTCACCAGTTATTGTTATCTCAAGGAGCTATAACTCGTGCCCTAAAGTAACTATAACTCGCACCCCCGACACACACAGTGTTTTCTTCAATTATGTAATTTCAGATGTTGCCTTGATGTTATCAGTGATGTCCTAGAACATGTCATGAGTGATGTAATAGTTGGGGCCCGTTATCCCCACTGCTTTTTTCCTCAGCGATGGAGTCGCTGGCCCACATTCTCCGAGAACAGGGCCAGCAATTGGGTATACCACTCAGTGATGGCCTTCACTCCTTTTTGCTCTATGCAGACGACATGCTCCTATACCATATCAACATCCACACAGTCCCGGCTACCATAGCGCAACTGCTTAACAGGTTTACTGATGTGTTTGGCCATACAGTTAATTGGGCAAAATCCTACTTATTCCCATTCACTGCTACTACACCGGACCCTGCCCTCCAGATTAATGGTGCCCGTTTGGACTGGCAGCCAGTCACATTCCAATACCTGGGAATTCAGATTTACCACACACAAACAGATCTTATGGACGGTAATCTTATCCGGGCGCTGTCCGCCTTGTGGGTTCAAATATCGTTCTGGCAGACCCTGCCACTCTCAGCGGCGGGCCGAGTGGCCCACACGAAGATGGTCATGCTGCCGTCCCTACTGTACTATTTCGCCAATTTGCCCGTATAAGCCCTATATGTCAGTAAACCCTTCTTCTGCTCTCTGAAGCGTTTAACGGGTGATTTTATATGGCCCTCGCCAAACTATGTCTCCCTGCTGAGCATGGTGGATTGGGAGTGCAAAATTTCGAGCACTACTACTTGGCCTCAAAATTACAATGGGCGGCGCACTGGTTTACGGGTTACCAGCTGGAAGACACTGACTGCCTCCCCTACATGGGCTCTAGGGCTTGTACTCCACATATTTCAGCCCCTCTCCAGGGCACCGCTGCCTCAATCGCCCCTGATCTGGTTTGTATGTTGGTGCTTCCGTAGCAGTCTCTTCCTTTCCCGATCAGTGACACCTTAACGCTGCGGCGCTGCCACTGCTTGGCATGCCACGGGGTGGAGTGGCGACTTCCTTGAGGTAGATGGGTCCCTTGCATGAGGTGGCTCTCTGCTGTGTAGGAGACCTGTAGCGGAATGGTGTTTTCCTCTCTGTGGAGGAACTTATTGCAGATGCTGACCTCTCTCTTGGAAAATTTCTGCTATACACTTCCCTCATCCGATCGTTGGGGATGCAATGGGAAGACATTTAACAAGATAACCTATGCACCTCTCAATACAGTACTTACATGTAATGGGGAGGGGTCGGCATCTGACACAATGGTTAGTCAGCTCTTTGTGCATCGATGCTTCGGTTATACTTACCACACTGCACCAACACTGATATACTGATCTGGGCAACCCGTGCACAGATAAAGAGTGGCAGAAAGTATTGGCATACTCTGTCCTGGTGTCCTACAATGTTTGCTTCAAATTAATTCAATTTTACATACTACACAGAGCCTACCTAACCCCCCACAAAATCAAGTGATACTTTTATCGCGCAGACGCTGCCTACCCTCATTGCCATACCCCTGATGCAGATATTCCCAATAATGGCTAGGAATCACAGCCCATCTGGCGCGGTGCACGGGCCATTCCACGTTGTACACGTGGGAAATCTGCCTGCTGGGGTTGATATGCTAAACCAACAAAAACAAAGCAGTGGCACAATTTTTAGACCTGGACCTTATCCTGGCTAAACGCCTGATTACCCATAGATGGAAATCGTCCGCCCCCTCTGCACTTTCGGCCTGGGAGCTCTCAGTGATGGCCTGGGTGCAGGCTGAAAGCAAGGCCTTACACAGAGAGGTCACAAAAGCCTTACGCAAATACCATCTCTCTGATAGCTGGGATACTTTTCTGGTGGAGTTGCGCAATGGCCAGCATGCCAATGACCATCTCCCTTAGCTCACATTACTTGCTATTCCCCTGTTGAATAGCAGCCCCGGTCATTGAATGCAACCCACAAGGGATATCCTATCTCAAACTTGCGGCCTCGCAAATACACTTATCTATGCTCAGTTGCGCATCGCTCCTCCTGATACATGCAGTGGGTGCAAGCTTGTTACACCTATTGTAGTTACAAACAGTTTTTGTCTTTTTGGTGATCAGACAATTGTATGCTTCGCCTATATTTAGGCGCACCCATTCATACATCCTAGATAACAGCTGTCAAATGATGACTATGTCAAAGCTGCTCTATTGTTAATATAGCTGCACTGTGCAGTGGTTTTGTATATTGCCTGCTATGTTCATAATGTGCAGAATGCATTATAAGCTGTTAAACGTATTTGAAAATGCTAAAATGTCAATAAAAAGATTTTTTTAAAGATGGGTGATGTAATAGGTGGGGTAATTAGCAGTGCATGTTGGGGCACGAGTTATAGTCACTTTAGGGCACAAGTTATAGTTCCTTGAGAAAACTATAACTGGTAAATTTCAGTGGTTTTGTTAATTTAAAATGGCATGTTTTATCTGACATTTTCACCTAACTATAGCGTCCCTTTAACCTTTGGCTTTTTCAGTGAATTTCTAAGTTTTAAAAAAAAGTACCATATAATTACAATTCCTAATAATTTTTTTAATTGTCTTTATTATAATTTTTACATAAAAAGACAAAGAAAGTAAAGCCTTACAACATGGCAACATATCAACTTTGCAGCTTAGTCCTTCCAATATACATAGGCGATACACACAGTGTCTGAGAGTAAGTCAGCCTGGGTGGCTTCAGGGGATACCGATCCCCCATTCATTTTTCAGCCAAGCAGAAAAACCAGCAGGCATACCCACCTCCCTAAATCGTCTTATTCGTCAGAGCAGGCAATATCGAGCAGTGACCGCCTTCCTCCCCCTCTACAGTCTCCCGAAGTTCCACCATATCTCCCCAACAATTCCTAACTTTAACGTCACTTTAACCATTGGTTTTTTTTTGTGTGTGAATTTCTAGTGTTTTTTTAAAGTAAAGTAATATTTCATTATTAAACATAAAGCCAACAACACACCTTGCACGCCCTCTAGTTATGTGAAGCGTGGGCATGGGCAAGGCCTGGCCTGCAGCCAGGCCCAGCGACCAACCCCCCACCACGAATAGCCTCTTGCCATGCGCAGGGTGGGTTAGGGGCTGGCCCTGCCCTGCAGCCAGGCCCTGTCGCCACCCTCCTCCATGCCCCTAACCCCCATGAAATTTTTCTTGGGGGTGTTCCGTTGATCCGCAGAGACACGTTCAACATGCCAAGGAATATGAGGACATTTCCACCAAACAAAGAAGCACATACTTCATATAGCTAAGAGGAAGTACCCTTGTTTGGTGGAGATTTACCTCTTTGTAGTCTTGTTGTCCTCTCTATAGGAGGATTCATGTATTCAAAGATTCCTGGATAAAGATGCAGAAGGAATAATCACATTGCTGAAATGCACACAAGGTCACTGGAGACATTTTCTCGTGGTCCATTACACAGATGTAGTGTAGAATATGCACTGGACATTTACCCAATGAGGTAGCAATTACTAAGTAACCAGAAGAAAGTACTCCACTTGAGATTATATTTTGTGCAAAACTGTGGACTCTTGTTGGATAAAGGGGCAGGTGCGGTTCCGTTATGTCCCACTCACACTCACACAGCTACTGACACACCCACACAGATATATAGAAACCCACTCACACACTCAGGCACTCATACACCCACTGACAGACCCACTCAGACACTCACATACCCGCTCACTCATCCATTCACAGACCAACTCAGACACTCACACGCACTCATAGACCCACTCAGACACTCATGCACCCACTCACAGACCCACTCAGACCCACTCAGACACTCTCACACCCACTCACAAACCCACTCAGACACTATTGCGCCCACTCACAGACCCACTGAGACATGTACATCCACTCACAGACCCACTCAGACACTTGTGCACCCACTTAAAGAACCACTCATACTCTTTCACACCCACTCACAGACCTACTCAGAGACTCACACACTGACTCACAGACCCACTAAGAGACTCACAAACCCACTCAGAGACTCACACACCCACTCACACTCCCACTCATAGACTCATTCAGACACTCATGAACTCACTCACTCACAGACTGACTTGCACACTCATGGAGGCACTCGCAAATCCACTCAGACACTCTCACACCCATTCACAGACCTACTCAGACACTCACTCATGCACCCACTCAGACACTTACGCACCCACTCAGACACCCACTCACATATTTATACACCAACTCAGAGACCCACTCAGACACTCACACACCTACTCACAGACCCTTACAGCAACTCCCACACCCACTCACAGACCCATACAGCCACTCACACCCACAAAACCACTCACAACCCACTCACAGACCCATACAACCACTCACACACACACTCTCAAAGGTTACAGGTAGGAAATAAAATGTAAAAAAACCTTTGAAGTTCACCAAAAAAAACAAAGGTTGCAGGGACGTTATAGTTAGGAATTAACATTAAAAAACCGCAGAAATTCCCTGAAAAAAACAAAGGTTACAGGGACATTCTAGTTAGGAAACAGAATTTTTTTTAAACATAGAAATTCACTGAAAAAAACAAAGGTTGCAGGGACATTATAGTAAGGCTCAGATTTCACTCGTACAAAACCATAGGAATCCAGCAGTTATAGTTACCTGAGCTAAATATAAGTTACGTCCCCACAATGCACTGCTTATGTCCTCACATATTACATCACTCATGACATGGTCAGTGACATCACTGATGACATCATCAAGTGAGTGTTAGTGTTTGTAAGAGTTTATGAATGTTAAACATATATACTAACCTACTACAAAAGATAAATTAGAATACTAGGAGCACTACTACTGAGTGATACTACTCCTAACATATATAGTAGCTGTGTGACTGTATGTATCCTTGTGTGTATGGGTGTGTGAGTGGCTGTATGGGTGTATAAGTGGGTGTGTGAGAAGCTGTGTGGGTGAATGACTTGCTGTGTGAGTTGTATTGGTGAAAGGGTGTGACAGTGGTTGTATGGGTATGTGAGTAGCTGTAGGGGTGTACAAGTGGGTGTGTGAGTAGCTGTGTGAGTGGCTGTATTGGTAAATGAATGGGTGTGTAATTGGCTGTATGGGTGAGTGAGTGGCGGTGTGAGTGACTGTGGGTGGGTCAGTGAGTGTGTAGTGACTGTATGGGTGAGTGAGGGGATGTCAGAATGGCTGTATGAGTGAGTGACTTGGTGTGTAAGTGGCTGTATGGGTGAGTGAGTGGCTGTTTGGTTACGTGAGTTGGGTTGTGAGTGGCTGTATTGAGAGTGTCTATGTGAATGGCTATATGGGTGAGTGAGCAGATGTGTGAGTGCTTGTATGAATGTATTTATGGGTATGTAGGAGGTTGAGTGGGTGTGTGAGTGCTTGTATGGGTGGGTGAGTGAGTGACTGTGTTGAGAGGCTGTATGGGTGACTGAGTGGGTGTGTGAGTGACTGTGTAGGTAAATAAGTGGGTGTGTGAGTAGCTTAATGGGTGAGTGTGTTGCTATGTGACTGAATGTACGGGTGAGTGACTGGTAGTATGAGTGGCTGTATGGGTGAGTGAATGGTTTTGTGTGTGGCTGTACGAGTGAGTGAGTGGCTCTATGGAGGAGTGAGTGAGTGTGTGAGTACTGGTATGGGTCTGTGAATGGGTATATTAGGGGTTCTGTGGGTTGGTGAGTTGGCATATGAGAGGTTGTATGGTGGTGTGAGTGGGTGTGTGAGTGGTTCTGTGTCATTTGAGATGTCATCAGTGATGTCACTGACCATGTCATCAGTGATGTAATATGTGAGGTCATAAGCAGTGCATTGCGGGGCGTAAGTTATAGTTAGCTCAGGTAACTATAACTGCTGAATTTCACTGGTTTTGTACGAGTGAAATCTGAGCCTAACTATAACGTCCCTGTAACCTTTGTTTTTTTCCAGTGAATTTCTAAGATTTTTTAAATTCTATTTCCTAACTCTAACGTCCCTGTAACCTTTGTTTTTTTAAGTGAATTTCTATGTTTTTTAACTAGTAGTCAAGTTTGCAGAGTGGTGGAGCAAGGGGCGGGGCCTCCGACCAGCTCTCAGGGATCATGCTGTATGGGACTTACTGGAGGTAACAGGAGGGCTTCTTGGCCACCAAGGTCCCTTAGCATCCAAGAGGACTTCATCCCCCAACCAGTAGTGCGCCAATAGGCACGTTTGCAGAGTGTTGGAGAAAGGGGGCATGGCCTCCGAAGATCTCTCATCAATCCCACTGTGTGAGACTTACTGGAGGTAATAGAAGGGGTAGTTGGCCTCCAAGGACCTTCAAGAGCCAAGGAAACTTCATCCCCCAACTAGTAGTGCATCAGGAGGTGTGTTTGTAGAGTGGTGGAGAAAGGGGGTGTGGCCTCCAACAACTTCTCAGCAATCCTGCTGAATGGGGCTTACTGGAGTTAACAGGAGGGGTATTTGGCCTCCAAGGACCCTCAGGGGTAAAGTGGGCTTCATTCCCCAACCAGTAGTGTGCCAGGAGGCGCATTTGCAGAGTGGTGGAGAAAGGGGGCGGGCCTCCGATCACCTCTTGGCAATCCCCCTGTGTGGGACTTACTGGAAACAACAGGAGGGGTTGTTAGCCCCAAAGGACCCTATGCAGCCAAGGGGACTTAATTCTCCAACCAGTTGTGCACCAGGAGGCGCGTTTGGAGAGTGGTAGTGAAAGGGAGCGGGCCTCTGGTGACTTGCCCGTCCGGCATATTTTTAAAAATTATTTATTACTGGAGGGCCGATTTGGGCCTTTTTTTAATGGGGTGGGCTGTGTGTCCCCCTCTCCCCGGCCTATTTCTGCCCCGGGGACCCCATCCACCAGGCTCAGCCTTTTTTTCCTTTTTTTTTAAAATAAGGGGAGGGGGCTGTGTGGCACCCCTCCCCGGCCAATTTCAGCCCCAGGGACTCCATCCTCTGGGGCCCGGCCTTTCTTCTGGGTGCCCTGGTCCCACCCATGGCACCCAGTTACTTTTGTTGGGGACCATGGGGGGCGCCTGAAGCCTCTGTGGTGGCTGCCGGCTCCCCACCTCCTGCGGGAGCCAGCATTGCTTTCACAGAGAGGGAGCGGCTGAACATGCAGCTCCCTCTCTGCGAAAGCAATTTTGCTCCGCTTCCAGCAAGCGAGAGTATATTCAATGCTCTCGCTTGCTGGAAGTGGAGGGTTTGCTATGGCTTGGCGGGAGCTTACCCCGAAACACAGCAGGAGCTGGCCCTTGGGGTGGCGGTCCTCAGGGCCATCTATGGCTCCAGGAGGGGGGCCGCATGGCCCCCTCCTTTCTTTGTTTTTGCCACAGGGAGGTGGTTGTTTCCAGGGTTGCTGGGGTGTCTGCGCTCCCCCCCATCAATTTCAGTTAAAGCCTGGGGAGGTGGCGGCTCCTTGGGATGTGTGGGGGGTCCACACGCCCCCCACATTGTTTTAAATTAAAGCCACGGGGAGGTGGGGGTTTCCGGGGTTGGGGGAGTCCGAGAGGACTCCCCTATTTAAAAACAAATAAGCCCTGGGAGGTGGTGATCACCGGGGCAGCGGGGGAGGCCATATGGGCCTCCGCTGTATTAAATTGTAAAGAAGCCCTGGGAGGTGGTGGTCTCCGGGGCATTATTGAGCCCCAGCAGGGGAGGTCCATGCGCCCCCCTCCTTTGTCATGCAAATGCCTCTGGAACAAGGCCCACCCGGGGGCAATTATTAAAGTAGCGCTTGCTTTGCATTCGTCACCTCGAGTGAGACCCGTATGCCCAGACGTGGGTCCCGAGCTCGCTATGCCACTGGAGTCAAGCTAGCCTGGCTGATGAGGGGTAATTCCCCGAAACCGGTCCCAGAATGCTTGTTTCCAGTCCAGGGAGGGCCTGGCCTGGCAGTTTGGGCTGACCTGTCCCCTGGGTAGCAGGGTCAAGACTGATTTGCGGGATCTCGACCCGAAGATATTGGAGCGCTTTACATGAGCACCAGTTACATTGCACACGGACGCATTTATTTTTTTATGCGGGGTGAATTAAGTGATTTGCCCAGAAATACCCAGATGTTGAGGCGACAGTTGAGACCTGAACCTAGTTCAACATTTCTAAAGTCGGGAGCCATGGCTGAAATGCCACAGCCTCCCCCATAGGCTTTGGTTTGGGTTGTGGGTACAGTCGAGGGTTTCTTTATTATTGGGACAGTGACATTCTTGAAGCAGTGATGAAGAAGCTGGCATGGATAAACAGGTTGAATGTGTGCCGGGGAGGTGTGGAAGAGTTCTGGAGTTGGGTGTTGTATGTGAAATAGTTGGGTCAAACGGTGGGAAAAGGGTAGACAGCCTTGAGATGAGAAGGCATTTTCAAGGAGGAGGCTGGTCAGTGGAGTGGTAGGCCAAACAGGAAGATGTTTGAGGGGAGAGTAGGAAGAGGGGAAAGGGAATGTTGTAAGCGAGCATTGAGGGGCAGTCATAATTTTTTGGATCATGTTGTTGAAGAATAATGTAACGATATTTGTGGTGAGGGAGGAGTCTGGTTTTCAGAAGAACATGTTGGTTATTAGAAACTTTTGGGGTGGGTGTGGAAGGAGGTGGAAATACTATAATAGCATGGCTGTTTTGCCTTTTCAAGCACCGCAGGAGGTTTGGATTTTGAGAAATTGCAGGTTGCTACCATACCAGGAAATCTGTTTTTTGTCAACTGCAGAGACAGATGCACCCACGAAGACCATATTTGCTGATGGCATTAATAGTGCACAGCTGGGGTTCACGCTGAGGGAAGAGGGACAGAACTCGCAGTGGGTGATTGGAAATTTTTAGGACAGGAAGAAGCTTACATAAAGGAGCTTGCTAGTGAGTTCTGGAGCAGTGGGGAGGTCATTGATGGATCGGTGGTTGTTCTGCAAATTTGCACATTTTGTGGAATTGATTTGGATGGGAATTTGTGTTTGACGAAGTGGATGGTAGGAAGAGGGGCAGAAGGAAAGAAGAGGAGGTGAACTGGGCACAGAGATCCAGAGCTAGAGTTGCATGGTGGCTTCGAGCTGGTACCCTCCTCTTGGCACAGTGCCACAGACTTGTTGACCCAGGAGGTTGCATACACGGGTCCTCTTAGAAGTGTGAGGTGGCAGTGCTCTACAGTTCTCCTAATCTCTTCTGTCCTTGCCACTGGTGCCTCACCTCTGTAGGAGGCTTAGAGTTTTGAAGAGCCATCCCTGCCCTTGGAAGTTGGACTGAGATTTTATTCCCATTACTTGTGAGAGAAAAAGGGGGAGAAGGGTTTCACTTGAACCTGCTACTCAGTGGTCTAAATCAGTTTTTGCTGCAGTAGTTCAGTGCTGACTGTGGTACAAATTTACACCTGCCAAAAATGACAGGCCTTTTTTCAGTGGACCTGCATAACAAGTACTTCAAAGAACACATCTAGCAATAATGCAGAAGTAACTTTCTTCATTGTTGGAAACCAAGACAACTAATAAAGGACTCTATCCTAAAGCCTGGAAGAGATAACAAGCTGTGTGCTTTTGTCTCCCTCCGTTGCATTTACTTTTAAGTGTGAGATTCCAGGCCACTCGATCAAAAGGGTCGTTACTCAGTTGAGTACATGCGCCTTGGCAGCGCATGTTCTCTGGGAGCTGGGAGAGTTTAGTGTTGGGCACGCAGCACCTCCGCTCCGACCTTTGCTTTCTCCTGCATTGAAGTAGAGAGTGGCATCGTAACTGAAACCCTGCCAATCCACCTACGCTGCTCTCTGTCCTTTTTCCTCAGAAACGCCCCCGCTACCAGCCATGGGCGGCAAACTGAGGGATAGCCCCGGGCACCAGAAGCTCTAGCCACGCCACTGCCTGGATCCGCCTCATGAAGACCTGGGCCTAGATGGCTCAATTATCGTACCTGCATAAGATCATTATGGTGTGGGAAATAAGGGTAAAAGAGACCCAACTCTTTTGAGTACAAAGGAACAAAGCACCCTATACCCAGTGACGTCACAAAAAGACAAATTTATCAATATGACTCACCTAAGAGGTAAATATAATTGACTACCAGACATAGAAGCTCACAATATAAACCCTACTCAAAGTCAAGATTTATTTTAAGTAATCCAAAGTTCATCATAACTAGTACAAAAAATACATACTGAAAATGGCAATTATTATGTTTCTAGAGAACCCCATGATTCAAAAATTGCAATATTAATCCATTTTTTTGTTTAAAAAAAATATAGGTATCAATAGAGCAGGAACAATCCGAACCTTAAGGAATGTGTCTATTCCCTGGACATTATAAATGCTGTTGACATATTTCGGTGAAGTTACTCAATTTAGTACTCCACCTTTATCAGGACTACGTGCCCTTTGGTGGAGAGTGAAAATTCATGAATTTAACTATTTGTAAAAGGGGTCCTACCACAGTAAAGCAGAAGCTAACCACACTGGGGCCAGCGTTATATGCATCACTAATCCGGGTCTGTGTCAGCATCACCAGAACAGCAGCCGACACTCGTCTCACATATCAAGAAGGTCCAGTAAGTACCCAAAAACCAATGATAAATCCATCAGCAAGTGTGTAGCATTTACGAAACCTAGTGGCAGACAGGCAATACTGCGTCAGAAAAGACAGCCTAGTACTTGATTAGAGTAACTCGAAACCAGCCAGAAGTTTTGTACTTTGCTTAATCATTGCCTCATCAGGGCATTGTTAAGGAGAGTATCAGAGTCCAGCCTAGTTCTAGGCCCATTCAGTCCGGGAATTTAGGGACCTCCCCAAGAACCTCCCCGATACCCTCAAAGAGCAACTGTCTATCCTGGAGAGAGATCTCGCCATCAGTCAGATTGTTGAGCACTTCCTGGATGCTGTTACCTTGGCAATTTCCATTATTATGGATGCTGCCTCGTGGCGTTTGAATCCTGTCCTAGTTAGACTGATGCTCAAACCCTTCAAACGCATGACCTCCTGTGACATGAAGTTACTCCCCTAGAAGGCGCCTTTCAAATCTTGTAAGGGTTGCAGTAAGGGAATTGTAGCTTAGCCTCGTTTCCTGAGGATAGGATATCAGGTTACAAGAAGGATGATTAGAAATTAGTTTGCTTTACTACCCACGTTTGTGTCGTACTTCAAATCCAGGCACGAGTTGTGTGTGTGTTTTAAGTTAACAGTTATTATTACACAGTGCAGAAGGACATCAGAATGATGAAGGGGTGTATTGATACATCAGGGTCATACTTTTGCTGATGGAGTAACATGAAATGCATAGGCTTGCATCTCGGATGCTGAGCTATCTCTGGTGTTGCCTTCCTTAAATGTGAGCTTGGAATCTCATGTGTGACACCACTCAACAACTCACCCTTTTTCTTTTCATACACGTGCTTCTGCTCCTTCTGTCCTTCTGCCAACCCTCTAACCAATATTGTGTAGCACTACCCCTCCAGTCCTCTAAATGCCCTCCGTCCCCTCCTGTGCTCTGTACCACTACCTGCTCTGTGCTGCGTTAACCTTTTCCATGCATCCTACCCACACCCTGCTTCTCTTTGCTTCCATAGCCTCTGCTTCCCCACTCTGCAGTAACACAAAAAATCAGTATTAACTTTACAGAACCCAAAAACACTTGCTTTGTCAATGCCTGTTGGTTATGTGTATCTTAAAGGAGAGTTGTGAGTCGGTGTGAAAATTCTGTAATTTTTAACAGGGTTGGAGTTTTTAGGAAAATCATTCTGGGGTCACTATGGTGGGCTTTTTTGCACTTGTGCACTAGGGTCACTACTGAAGAGAAGAAATTCTGTTCCCAAAGCATTCAGTTTTAGTTAACTTAGTGATACACGCACAACTGAATCATGCTAAGGCAGGGTTTTAGATGAAGTATGTATTGCCCGGTTTTGGTAACTCTGTAGCCGAAAACACGACCTCAAAAGCGATGCAGCTGTGGCAGACAGGGTATAGTCAAAGTAGCTGAGGTCTTAGAGATAGAAGACAGACACTGGTGCAGCACTGGCATCCAACGACCAATCAGATTGCGGCGTTTGCTTAGGTCCTGGTGATAGCAGGCAGATACTGGTGCATCACTGCCACCCAGAGGCTAGAAACGGTGTGACACTGGCTGAGTCCGTGGAGGGAGCAGCCATAGGCGGATTTAGCAGTGACATTCAGTGTGAGGTTAGGGCATAGCACTGGCTAAGGCCCAGTGGTTTTCACTAAGGTTCCTAAGTGCAGCATTGACCCTTATTTACCAGCCAGGGTGCTACTTACTGCAGTCCTTTGGAGCGGTGACAGTCAGTGGGAAGCCGGTTGGGCCTATAGGTGGCTACTACCAGCCAGCATGCAGCGCATGCCTGTACCATGAGCGGGGCAAGGGTGGTCTCTCTGTCGCTGTCCCCACGTTTTACAGTCCTTGAGGACGTCCTGGATTGGAGGGGCCAGTGCCTGGTGCTTCGGTCTCGCCAGGCCTCAAAGCACAAAGAATGTAGGGACAGAAATGTGTCAGTCATCCAGCTGCACAACTGCGGGGTGTGCCGAGTGTCGCCCCCAAACACATTTGATGGAGTGGGCTCGGAGAGGCCTCATTAGCAGGAAGATGCGGGGATTGGCCTTCGCCTCTGAAGAGAGCCTCACCTTCCATGCGCTCGCGAACAGTGATATTTTTAATCCCCGCAGCTAGGAAAAATACAGAAAAATACTCTTGAAATAAATAAATAACCCCCGAAAGGCTGTGACTAACACTCACAGTTGGTGGAAAGCAGAGCGGATCCAAACAATTGTTTTTTTCCTTAATAAACGTTAGTCATTCTATGGAGAAAAAAAACCCCTACATCCCCGCCAAGGCTGAAGTGAAGCCGAGCTGTCCCCATCCTCTGTGCCAACAGAGACTCGCTCACTGACGCGCTGTCGATCCAGCACTCACGGACAGACTGCAGGACTCTCTCTCACCGACAGACCGTAGGAGCATCACTAACTGACGGGTTGCTCTAGGATCAGCACTCAGTGACAAACTGTAAGAACCGCAATTAGTGACAGACAGGCGGCGGGATTAACAACCACTGAAAGACTGTGGGACTCAGTCGGCGGTAGGAGGAAGACGCACTGACTAACGTGAGACCCACATGAACTCAAAGCAGGTTGTTGGATCAACACACACTTACTGGACCATCAATCGTAAACAAACACGAGGACAAGCACTCTTATAATCTGTAAGACCAGCACTTACTGTCAGACTGTACAATCAACACTCAGATAAACTCTAGGACAAGCACTCACAGCCTGTAGGACCAGCACTTACCGTCAGTCAACACTCTTAGATAAACTCTATGACAAGCACTCTTGCAGACTGTAGGGCCAGCACTTACCGTCAGTCAACACTCTTAGATAAACTCTAGGACAAGCACTCTCGCAGACTGTAGGGCCAGCACTTACCGTCAGTCAACACTCTTAGATAAACTCTAGGACAGGTACTCTCGCAGACTGTAGGACCAGCACTTACCGTCAGTCAACACTCTTAGATAAACTCTAGGACAAGCACTCTCGCAGACTGTAGGGCCAGCACTTACCGTCAGTCAACACTCTTAGATAAACTCTAGGACAAGCACTCTCGCAGACCGTAGGGCCAGCACTTACCGTCAGTCAACACTCTTACATAAACTCTACGACAAGCACTCTCACAGACTTTTGGACCAGAACTTGCCCTCAGTCAACACTCTTAGATAAACTCTAGGACAAGCACTTGCAGACTGTAGGACCAGCACTTGCCATCAGTCAACACTCTTAGATAAACTCTAGGGCAAGCACTCTCACAGACTGTGGGACCAGCACTTACCATCAGTCAACACTCTTAGATAAACTCTAAGACAAGCACTTGCAGACTGTAGGACCAGCACTTGCCATCAGTCAACACTCTTAGATTAACTGTAGGGCAAGCACTCACAGACTGTAGGACCCACACTTGCCGTCAGTCAACACTCTTAGATAAACTGTAAGACAGGCACTCTCACAGACTGTAGGACCAGCACTTGCCGTTAGTCAACACTCTTAGATAAACTCTAGGACAAGCACTCTCGCAGACTGTAGGGCCAGAACTTACCGTCAGTCAAACCTCTTAGATAAACTCTACGATAAGCACTTGCAGACTGTAGGACCAGCACTTGCCATCAGTCAACACTCTTAGATAAACTGAAGGACAGGCACTCTCACAGACTGTAGGGCCAGAACTTACCGTCAGTCAAACCTCTTAGATAAACTCTACGATAAGCACTCTCACAGGCTGTAGAACCAGCACTTGCCGTTAGTCAACACTCTTAGATAAACTCTAGGACAAGCTCTCTCACAGACTGTAGGACCAGCACTTGCCGTTAGTCAACACTACTAGATAAACTCTAGGACAAGTACTCTCGCAGACTGTAGGCCCAGCACTTACCGTCAGTCAACACTCTTAGATAAACTCTAGGACAAGCACTCTCGCAGACCGTAGGGCCAGCACTTACCGTCAGTCAACACTCTTAGATAAACTCTAGGACAAGTACTCTCATCAGACTGTAGGCCCAGCACTTACCATCAGTCAAACCTCTTAGATAAACTCTACGATAAGCACTTGCAGACTGTAGGACCAGCACTTGCCATCAGTCAACACTCTTAGATAAACTCTAGGGCAAGCACTCTCACAGACTGTAGGACCCACACTTACCATCAGTCACCACTCTTAGATAAACTCTAAGGCAAGCACTTGCAGACTGTAGGACCAGCACTTGCCATCAGTCAACACTCTTAGATTAACTGTAGGGCAAGCACTCACAGACTGTAGGACCCACACTTGCCGTCAGTCAACACTCTTAGATAAACTGTAGGACAAGCACTCTCACAGACTGTAGGACCAGCACTTGCCATTAGTCAACACTCTTAGATAAACTCTAGGACAAGCACTCTCGCAGACTGTAGGGCCAGCACTTACCGTCAGTCAAACCTCTTAGATAAACTCTACGACAAGCACTCTCACAGGCTGTTGGACCAGAACTTGCCCTCAGTCAACACTCTTAGATAAACTCTAGGACAAGCACTTGAAGACTGTAGGACCAGCACTTGCCGTTAGTCAACACTCTTAGATAAACTCTAGGACAAGCCCTCTCACAGACTGTAGGACCAGCACTTGACGTTAGTCAACACTCTTAGATAAACTCTAGGACAAGCACTCTCGCAGACTGTAGGGCCAGCACTTACCGTCAGTGTGAGAAGTTGGCCTGGTATATGCTGTTCACTAATTAAAGTGGACACCTTGCACCAGAACAATTCGACTCTTATGGTAGATAGGTTTAAGACAACCTTTATAGAAAGCTATCCTAGTGGTAGCTGTGGAGAGCAGCCTTCAGGCTAAGTCTTGAAGGAATGTAAAGCAGCTTGTTTTACCACACAATCTCTTGAATCACCAAATGAAAAGACACCACACAGGTATATATATCAAATATATATGTATTTATTAATAAACACTCTCTACTAATCTCTTTATGAGATTAGAGGTCAGGAACATATGTACAAGTCAAATGTTATCACAATAAGTTTAGCACAATCGAATATCACAATCTTAGTTTGCTAGACCTAGGTCTAGGGCATCTAGAATCGAGGGACCCCCAAGAACCAGCCCAGGTAGTTGTAGGAGACCCACAGGGGACGGACGCGGTGACCTGGCACCGGTGCGAGTCCTGTGCGAGTCTATGCACTCAGACAGTGGTGGCTGGTGACATTTGAAAGTGGTGGGGCGTAAAATTATTGGCATACTGCACCTTAGCGAGCGAGCGTAGCGAGCGAGCCCGAACAACCTAAGGGGGTTCGGGGGTTCTCCCCGGGAAAATTTTGAAAAAGAGTGGACAAATGGTGCATTTTCAAGCAAATTTGAGAAAGCAGGATGGTTAATAAAGCAATTGTGAAAGTGCAGTTATTACATTAATAAAGAGATGTCATATAACATAGGTAGCTGCTTATTCAAGCTTTCTTTCACCCCATAGTCCAGCAGGGTCTTGATACAAGACAGATAAGAGAAAAAGCAGTGTGGTCCTCGACCAGGAAGACACTCATATTTCGTTGGTAAGAAGTCAAAGGATTGGTCAAATTGAAAACCTGAAATGCAATATGCAATCAAACAATTTGCAAGTACATCTCATCTATGTTCAACAAGCCATGTTTTACCCATGATTGGAATTGTGAATCACCAAATAAACTGAGCCACTGCAATCAAAAGCAGAGGGCCTCCTCAAAAGTATGCCCTTAAGAGAGTTCTCTCATCTCATGTCCTCTCTATATTTTCTCTGGAAGTTGAAAACTCATCACATTCTACTGCACAAACCTGAACCCTTCTGCATATTCCAACACCAGAACTCATTCTTGGCCATTTAGTTTGGAGTCATTCATACCAGGAATACAGAAAATACCTTTAAATAGAGTAGAAGGTTTATGAATACAAGCACTTAGCAATTGTACATATACTATGAATGAGAGCCAAAGGAAACAAAAAGGAATAAAGAAGGAAGCAACACTCAAACACAACTCATGCTCCGGAACGCCATAAAATTCTCTATGTAGCAAGTTCATCACCTATAGCAGAACACAGTACATTTAATGTATCCCTCAGTTTAGCATATTAAACAATAGCAAGTGGTAATTCTTGTGATATGTACTCATCACTGTAGACTATTGTAGAGTCACTATATAAATACAATTAATACAATATGTGGTGTTAGGTGTAGAAAATCTAGACTCACACCTGTCTATATTTTTTTTGATGTTTTATCCTGGATAATGTGCCCTATTGATACTCTGGGGACCATATTCAGTGTGCGCGCCCTGAAACCGCTCATAAACTCGAAAAGTAAATAGAAATGCCCCCTTCTCCTTCCATGTTTCACTACCCTTCCCTTCAGCTTGTCTGTGCACTGTCTCTCTCTCCCTGGCAGTCTCTCTCCTGCCCATGTCTCCCTCCTTGCCTCGGATCTGTGAATGTAGTATGATTCCAACTGTCTCCTCCCTCTATTCAAAGCCTCATGCTCATTCCTCTGCTCTCCCCTGTCACGGCCACCAGTCTGTCTGTGCCTGTCTCTTTCTCTGTCTTACTCTCTCTGCACTCAAGTTAATTCCTTGACTGACTGTCTCTTCCCTGCTCTTTCAGCTCTTATCTCTATTCCGCTGTCTCTTTCTCTGTCCAATTTCCTCTCTCATTTCTCTCTCGCTCGGTCTTGCAGCTTCTCGGTCACTACCTCTGTTTCCCCTGTCACTGCCTCACTCCCAGTCTTTTCTGTGTCTCTTAGGTCTCTTCCAACTCCCTCCTCCTCTATTATCTCTCGCTCTCTTTGCTGCTTGTCTCTCTCTCGCATCTGCTCCGGCTGTTTTCTTATCCCTGTCGTTTCCTTAGTGCCCGTCTCTTCCAACAACTAGTGCAGCACGAGTCACATCAATCTATACCACAGTGTTTTATATTATTGGTAGAATGGTTTGTTACAAGAAGGTAGAACCTCCACTCTGAAACACATCCCATAATTGCTGGGAAAAGATTTGTCACAGAAAACAAAGTCAAGACCCTGCGCCAATATGGCAAGTTTCATAGGTGCGATCAAGCTGGATACTGCACAGCGTGTTGATCTCTTGATACACCTGCATCAATCTAATGTGCATACCCCTTCACAATCATCCATTGCAAACAAAATGTATACAGCAAGTGCTTTGAAGCACTCGGATTCGACAAGTAAAAAGGAGAGCTGTAGCAATACAGATGGCATCTATGGAATGCACCAACGAGTGAATGAATATTCACAATCTTGGAACATTTCTACACTTGGTTTTCCAAAAGAATGCCACTTCTGCGGCACTACTGGACTTCTCCGCAAAGGAAACACATATACCAGGTGAGAAATATTGCCAGATCGCACCTGATGTTTAAATGCCAGAGGGCGGTGGATTAACTTGGCCCCTAGAACCCTTTATGAGGCACAACTGACACAATATGGTCGCAAACACAAAAGTTGTGGGCTTCTTCAACGTTACGATAGAGACATCTGTTCACACCCTCAGTAGGGCCATCTTTGTTTAACACACAGTATGGGTCCAGGCGCCTTTCAGAGACGATAAAGAACAGATGTGCTGTGCAAATCATTACATACAGCCGAGTCTATCACCAACATAAAAAAAATAGCGACACATGGTGAGCATCATCTATCTGTTTGCTGCCCTCGGAATGTACATAGTAGAAGGCAATAAAGAGCAGTTCTGTACGATAGCTTTATTTCGCACTCCAAATACTAAATGTGTTCCCGTTACTGTCCCCAATAACGTATGTTGTGTCGCTCGTTTGTTTAGCACTTAACACCATTAGACCGTTTCAAAGCACTAGAGCGGCCAAGAGAGATGGACGAGTGACACACTTTTCTTTGTGAAAAAGTGATATAAGTGCTCTGTTATTCAGTCTGCGAAGCGCTGTGATGCCAATAAGTGCTCTGTTATTCAGTCTGCGAAGTGCTGTGATGCCAGGGCCTTGTTCGCTCTATTGAAAACACACAAATACATGACTCACTTGGATGCCTCTGGGCGCGCGTACACTGCACACACATCAACATTGCACACACACATCCCAGACCAACGGTCACCTCGTCTGACCCCAGCATGCATGCTCCCAGGGGCCAAGGCGCTTTCCCTCGAGCCATTCGAAATTGCAGACAGACCAGAGCTGCACAGGAAGACACATTCCAGACATGACAAAGCGCTAAGACATCGTGCCGCAGAAGACACAGTGAAAGGCCCCACTGGCTCCATTTAGAAATCCTGTAACGCCAGGTCGCTCCTACTTCAGTTTCTTTGCCTGAGTGAGTCTGCTGGTATTGGAGGGGCATTTGTGTTCGTCATAGGGACCCCGAGACTGTTGTACAATGTAAACCAAACAACTGAGGTTTCCCCTAGATCTCAGACCCCCCTCATTGCCTTTCCTCGAGCGCTCCGCAGCACCCAGCGCCGCACGCCTCGTACGCCATATCACTGCAAACATTACAGAAACACAGCGCTTCCTCTCCGCCGTAGGTGCGTAGATATCGATATTGTAGCAGGCGCAGTGGCACCAGGGCCCAGAGATGGAGCCTTCCCCGGATCTTAAATATGGCTGACTAGAACGACTTTTCTCGCTTGATAGAGGGCCCACGGCACCCTTGGTGCCCACTGCTCGCACTCGCAGCTCTTAGGCTGTAATAGCTGGACTGTTCTTTTACCAGGGTGCGGGGGGGGGGGGGGGGGGCGGGGGCATTTGGCAGTGGCACAACTTAGCTCTCTATCTGTGTGTAAACGCGGGGCCCCCCTTGCGGGTCCCCATTAGGTCCAAGCCCTGTATGTGTCCGCCATACTAAGTGAAGTGCCAGCAGACATTTTTTTTTTTGCAGGAGAACCCCATCATGTGTTACCCCACTGTAGCTCGGACTGGGCTTAGGGGTGTATTCAAACGGTGAGCGCCCGAGGAAGGCAGTTCTCCTTCAGGCACCCCCTAGAGACTGTCCCCTGACATGGAGAATCACTCAGGCACACTCACAGCCGCCAAGGAGAAGCTGGACTAGGCCGCAAACACCACATCAAAAGCATACAGAATAGTCATTGGTGTATAGCGCTGAGGTGCAATTGGACCACTATAGTTGAGTTAACTTTGCAAATGCCAGGGGGAATTCAAGATCTAACGTCTGGAATCACTTCTGAAATACTTTGCCAAAGTTCACCCAATTATAAATCACCTCCAGAAAAGTACGTCAGATTAAATATCTGACGTGTATTCAACATTAGTCAAAGATTTTATAATGTACAACAAATTTGTAAAGTACTGTAATAGTGTGTGGGTGTAAGTACACAAATTTTTGCCCACTAGTATTTGACTATCTACTCTCCTGTCTGTTTTGTTTAAATGCTGCTCATAACATTCGGTCAATGCTTTTTGGGGCTGCGATGCAGGATAATTTATGCTTTTGTTAAACTCGTTTGAAAGTAAATATATGTAATGACAGAATATTTACTTAAAAGGTGACTGCTGGCAACATACATGCTAATATTACAAATAAATAAAATACCCATGTAAGAAAAAACTATATATAGCTTCATATATATATATTTATATATCTATTGTACGTAGGCTGAAATATGCTATTTATTACCATTGCTAAGTCTGGAGGGAAGCCATGACTGTCGACATACAAAGCCTCAATCACTCCCACAACAATGAGTTGCAGGTATCAATTATGATTGAACAGCGGTTCTTAAACTTCTGATTTCTGTGGACCCCACTGAATCACATCTGGAAGCCGGCGACCCTGCCTAAGCAATCTCTATGATTTAAACGTTTAAAAAAATACAGCAACAAGTATACACCATTACACAAATTCCAACATATTTTTTTAAATCTCAAACACAAAATATGCACAAAAAAAGTTAAATTTTAGTGAGAAAGTTGTAACATTCAGTATTTTACTTCACTTCTAAATGACGAAGTGCTATGCTATACTCTAGCCTATTAATTTAGCTTTTTGACTCCTAATTCATGCTGTCTTTTTGTCAGTGGGTGTCAGCGCTTCATTTGAGGTTACCAATCGTTCATCCTAGATTCTGTTGGCTGTACTCACGCTGCTCCCACCAATCAAGCTGAGGATATTAACCTTATTGTTTAGCCTCTGATTTCCAATACCTTCACGTTTACTGATCGTTTACATTTTTCATTTTTACATTTTGCTTTTTGTGTGTACATACTATTAATCTGCTAAATATATTTAACGTTGTAAACAGATGCGGACTTTCAGGGGACCACGGACCACCAGTTAAGTGCCTCTGAGCTAGGCAATTTTTTCACGTATAGAAGTAACAAAGTTATTAAACCGAACTGCAGCAGAGAGGTTATATAAAATTTCCTTAACAGGTACCGCAAGGCAGAGCAGCACACGTACAAGTGGACAGAGCAGGGTGGGCGAATACAGGCAGACAGAGCAGAGTGGACAGATACAGGCAAACAGAGCAGAGTGAACAGATACAGGCAGACAGCAGAGTGGACAGTTACAGGCAGGAAGAACCGAATGGGCAGGTACAGTTAGGCAGAGCAGTGCAGGTACAGGCAAGCAGAGCAGAGTGCGCAGATACAGGCATAGAGGAGAGTGCAGAGACAAGCCTACAGAGAGGAGCGCACACAGACAGGCAGAGCAAAACGCGCAGATACAGGGGAGATTGCGCAGATAGAGGCAGGCAGAGGCGAGTGCTCAAATATAGGCAAGTGGAGGAGAGTGCGCAGATACAGGCAAGCTGAGGAGATTGCGCAGATGCGCAGATACAAGCAGGCAGAGGAGAGTGCGCAGATACTCGTAGGCAGAGGAGAGTGCGCAGATACAGGCAGAGCAGAGTAGCAGTTACTGACAGGCCTAGCCGAGTAGCAGATACAGGCACGCAGAGATGAGGAGAGGGTCAGGCAGACAGGACGCAAATAAAGACAGACCGGAGGAGCAGGCAGGCAAAACGGGGCGTGGACCCCAGCACAAGCAGAACCAAGTGTGGGGCGCGGGCATAACAGGCAGGGCGAAACCGTGAATAATTTGCAAGACTGATCAGTAACCTGCAATCATTTATTTTCATCCCCTTCGGATGGACCATAGTTTCAGTCCCTACTCGAAGGACTGAATCATGTGACTTGCATTTTATTCTTAGATCAGACACGTGAGTCTAAACAAACTTGCTATCGATGGGCAACTAAGTAATGGCAACCGTTTGAGTATTCTGCAATGAGTTTTACTAAAGCCTACTTCTAATACCTTCAGATTTTCCGAAATAAGGGAACAAAGGCATAAGGGAATAAAGGGGTTTGCCCAAGATCACCCATGTTTGTCCAGTGGAGAAGCTGGGATTATAGCTGAGCTTTTTCTGTACAACATCTCATCTCCTCCACGTGGGCTGTCCCAGAAGTTGAATATCCTCCGTATCATGCCTAATACTATTTCCTGCCCAGACGCGGCTCGCGGGGGGGGGGGGTTGTTTCGGGGGCCCGGGGGATTTTTTAAATTAAAAAAAAATCCTACCTGACTCTGGAGGTCCGCCGTCCGCGCCGCCTCGGGTCCGACTCCGTTTGGCCCTGCCTACAGCCCCTCTCAGCCAATCCTGGCGGGCGAGAGGGCACGGTCACCTCTCGCCCGCCTGCCCATTAGGAGACCGAGGTTTGAGCCTTTGCTCAACCCTCGCTCTCCTAATGGGCATGCGCAAGCCAGTGCACACACAAGTGCGCATGACTGGGCACGGCGCGAAAATTCGGTGCCCTTGCCCACTTATGCGCACTTGTGCTGCAGTGCTGCCTGCTGCCCCTGGTCCCTCTAACAATCATGTCAGTCAACATGACGCAGGACCGCCCACCCCCTTCAGACTCTGAAGGGGGTGGGCGGTCCGACGTCATGCTGACTGACATGATTGTCAGTTCTCCCTCGGCTCTTTGAACTTAAGTAAACTGATTCAGTTTACTTAGGTTCAAAGACGCCAAGGGAGGTACGCCCCAACGCCCCAATGGACGCACCACCCCTGCACTCAGACGCGATTGAGATTTCAATGTTAAAGGTCCCTTGCGTGTTCGAGGCGAACACACCGATCGATCCTTGTACGAGTCAAAGGACGCGGTCACAGATAGAGATGCAAGGGAGATGGACGCGCTGTGTCTAACACAGACGCGAACCTTGTGCGAGTCAGGGCAATGGAGATCTCAGAGTTACAGGCCCTTTGTGTGTTCGAGGCGAACACCGATCGGACTCCGTACGAGTCGAAGGATACAGCTTTAGATAGTGTTACAAAGGAGATGGACGCGGTGTGTCTAACACAGACGCGAACCCTGTACGAGTCAGCGCAATTGTCGCACTTAGAAAGTTAGAGTTTTAGGTTACTTCTAGGGACGCTACAAGCAGGTCACTTACAGGGTAAGTAGTTCTAGGGGCCACACCCACAGGAGCACCGTAGTGCTGAAGTTACCTCACCCAGGGGAGCCGGGTGCATAGGTGTTCTTTGGTGTCGGGTCGCGGCGTCGTTTTCAATGGGAGCCAGTGAAGACTTGCTGCTTGCGGCGACAGGAGAAGTGTCCGGTGGAATCCAAGCCTGGATTCGGAATATGGAAGACCTAAAAGCAGAGGGGACAGTGTTCAAAGTCACTTGGCAGTGACTCGGGGCAAGAAAGATGGATGCCCACCGTCGTCGCAAGATTCAGGTCATCTGCAGTTGCCTTGACTCTTCAGCCACGAGGTCCAGGAGGCGTCGACGACGACCAGGAGCTGGATTCGGCGTGTCCCACGATGTCTGCAGCTTACTGCGGTATCGGCGACTCAATCGGAGCCAACAAGCCTTGGTAACAGCAAGTCTCGGGGAAAGTGTAAAGAGGCAATGGTGCAGACCAGCAAGGTCTGGGGGACTCACCCAGCGAGGGTAAGTCAGGGCAGGCCTGGAGCAACCAGGGGAGCCCTTTGGTGTCTTTATAAAGTCTTCTGGGGACCCACAAGCCGGCTGGCAAGGGATCGCAAAGACGCCTCGGGAGGATTCGCTCACAGGGGCCCACGGTCTCTCGGGACGTGGTAGGCCTCTGATCTTCGGAGAGATTCCTGCTGGAGGTTAGGACCACACGTGGTCCAAAGCACAAGTTCGTGGAACGTTGTGAAGGGGTTGCACTCGACAATAGTGCACGGTACCCAGGGGTCGCGGTTCCTCGTTACTCTTGAGGTCCACTGACCTCAGCTTCGCTGGGGACTCACGATGGCCTTTGAGAAGTCAGGAAATCCACTTCTTGGGCTGCAGGGACTTCGGACTCCGGCGGGAGCGGTGTAGTTTGCGACCGTCGTTTGTACTTTTTGGTGCCTGCCAAGCAGGGGAGTCACTCCTTGACTCCAAGGGAGATTCTTCAGACTTCCAAAGGTAGTGGAACGTCGAAGGTCCGGGATTCGTCTTCAGAGCGTCGTCCAGGGAAATCTAGGGTGCAATGCACAGGTTCCCCCTCTTATACTAAAAGAAAGGGAGGGACTAGCTCTATGACCCTACCTATGGGAGGGTCAGGGGAGTGGGTGGCTGCACCCACTTCCCTTTGTCCAGTTTCGTGCCAGAACAGGGACAGGTAGCCCCTGAGCCGGTTTGAACTGGCATATGCACAGAGGAGCCTTCTGCTCCCCCAGTGCAGGACTTCAAAGCACTCTAAGAGTGCACCCACCCAGCCCCAATACACTAAACCCTGTCTGGAAGGTGGTCACACCCCTTGGGACAGGATATCTATTGTTGGGCTTCCTCCACTGCGAGTGTTGGTCATCAGCAGGAGGGCAGCCCAGTGTCTGTGACTGGTGGCATCCATTTTGTGATGCCAGGGCTCTGCAGGATTCTACCGCGTTTCCACAGTAGCTACATGTCTATCCCTCTAGAAGGGTGGAATGCTACCCCCGCCGCCAGGACTGGCGGGGGGTAGTATTCCAAGATGTTTGACACCAAACACGACATGTTTCGATGCAGCCATTCCAAAGTTAGCATTTTACCGCGAGGATATAATGCACTTAAAAGTATATGGTTTAACCGCATCCACAAACAGCCCCAGAGAATGGACTCTGAGAGCTGCAGAGGGGCCCTGCTCAGGCAGGGGCACCCCCTCACATAGAAGCCAAGCACCCTGCCCTCAGGATTGATAGGGCCTGCCTTAGGGGTGACTGATAGGTTTATATGCGTGTGCAGGAGAGATATAGGGAACCTATATCTCAGTGAGGGGTGCTAGCACTTCCTCACCCAGGCTGCAGTAGCAGGCCTGTGGTGTCAGATTTAGTCTGCTTCCCAGGGGTGGCATAATACATGCTGCAGCCCCTGGTAGGCCTGTGAAGTACCTATGCCCTTGGTACCTAAGGTACCATATACTAGGGACTCATAAGGTACCACAGTATCCAATCACTAGTGCACCTAGAGTGCACTCCAAATCGTTTAGAGAGAACAAAGAGGCTGGGGCCCTGATTAGCAGGGACCCAGCCAGACTGTAGCCAGAAACCAGTGTAAACATCAGAAAAAAAGTGGGGGCAACATAAGAGGCAGATCCTACTCTCCTACACAACCCCCCCCCTCAAACGCAGGGACACTAAACTAACCTTGACCAGTTGAGTCTTCGTGTTCAAAGTGGAAATACCTTGAGAGTCCATCTGCATTGGCATGTTGGGTCCCAGGTCTATGTTCCACTGTATAGTCCATCCCCTGTAGGGAAATGGACCACCTCAAAAGTTTTGGGTTTTCTCCTTTCATTTGTTTAAGCCATAGGAGGGGCTTGTGGTCGGTCTGAACTATGAAGTGAGTGCCAAACAAGTATGGCCTCAGCTTCTTCAGGGCCCACACCACAGCAAAGGCCTCCCTCTCTATAGCTGACCAACGTTTCTCTCTAGGGGTCAGCCTTCTGCTAATAAAAGCTACTGGCTGGTCTTGACCTTCATCATTCAGTTGAGACAGTACAGCTCCCACACCCAGCTCAGAAGCATCTGTTTGGACAATGAACTTTTTGGTGTAGTCTGGACTCTGTAAGATGGGGGCAGTGCACATGGCCTGCTTTAGGTCTTCAAATGCCTTCTGACAGCTAGCTTTCCACTGAACCTTTTATGGCATTTTCTTTGAGGTCAGATCATTCAAGGGGGTCACTATAGATCCATATCCCTTGACAAACCTCCTATAGTACCCAGTCAGGCCTAAGAAGGCTCTCACCTGTGTCTGGGTGGTAGGAGCAACCCATTCCATTATGGTTTGGATTTTGCTCTGTAAAGGCTGAACCTGGCCTCCACCTACAAGGTGGCCCAGGTATACAACCGGACTCTGCCCTATCTGGCACTTAGTGGCCTTGATAGTGAGGCCTGCTTTCTGCAGGGCCTCCAAAACATTCCTGAGGTGGACCAGGTGATCCTGCCAGGAGGAACTAAAGACAGCAATATCATCTAGATAAGCTGAGCAATAAGTTTCCATCCCTGTCAGAACTTTATTCACCAACCTCTGAAAAGTGGCAGGTGCATTTTTCAATCCAAAGGGCATCACCACGAAGTGGTAGTGCTCACCAGGGGTCGAAAATGCTGTTTTGGCTTTTGCATCATCAGCTAACCTGATCTGCCAGTAGCCAGCTGTCAGGTCAAACGTGCTTAGATACTTGGCTGAGGCCAAAGTATCAATCAGCTCATCTGCCCTTGGTATGGGATAGGCATCAGTCCTAGTGACTGCATTGAGGCCTCTGTAGTCTACACAAAACCTCATTTCTTTCTTACCACCCTGGGTATGAGGCTTGGGTACCAGGACTACTGGGCTGGCCCAAGGGCTATCCGAAGGCTCAATTACACCTAGCTCCAACATTTTCTGGACTTCAGTCCTGATACAGTCCCTGACATGGTCAGGTTGCCTGTAGATTTTATTCTTGACAGGCAGACTGTCTCCAGTGTCCACCTCGTGGGTGCACCAGGAAGTCTGACTAGGGGTCAGGCTAAACATATGTCTATACTGTTGCAGAACTTGTCTGCACTCAGTTTGCTGATGGTCAGTGAGGCTGCTTGCAGGTCAGGGAGAGGGTCACTCTCCTCCTCCTGGTCCTCATCAGTTGCCATGAGCAAGCCCATGTCAGCTCTGTCAACATATGGCTTTAATCTGTTGAGTTGACATGGAGCACCCTTAGGGGGCTCCTGGGAGTTCCAAGATTCACCAGGTAGGTGACTTCTCCCTTCTGTTCAACTATTGTATGGGGGCCACTCCACTTGTCCTGGAGGGCTGCTGGGGCCACAGGCTCCAACACCCACACTTTCTGTCCTGGCTGGTATACAGTCAGTACAGCCTTTTGGTCATGCCAAGCTTTTTGTAATTCTTGGCTGGCCTCCAGGTTTTTGGTTGCCTTTTTCATGTACTCTGCCATCCGGGAGCGGAGACCAAGTACATAGTCCATCACATCTTGTTTGGGGGGCTTGAGAGGTAACTCCCAGCCCTCTTTTACCAAACACAGTGGACCTCTCACAGGATGCCCAAACAGAAGCTCAAATGGGCTGTAACCAACCCCCTTCTGTGGAACCTCTCTGTATGCAAACAACAGGCAAGGAAGAAGAAGGTCCCATTTCCGCCTAAGCTTCTCTGGGAGACCTTTAATCATTCCTTTCAAGGTTTTGTTGAAACGTTCAACTAAACCATTGCATTGTGGGTGATAGGGGGTGGTGAACTTGTAAGTTACACCACACTCCTTCCACATTGCTTTTAGATATCCTGACATGAAGTTGGTACCTCTGTCAGAAATGACCTCCTTTGGGAAACCCACTCTGGAGAAGACTCCAATGAGGGCTCTTGCCACCACAGGGGCTGTGGTGGTCCTCAGGGGAATTGCTTCTGGGTACCTGGTGGCATGATCCACTACCACCAGGATAAACCTGTGCCCAGATGCAGTTTGAGGGTCAAGGGGACCAACAATGTCAATCCCTACCCTTTCAAAGGGTACCCCCACCACAGGTAGTGGTATCAGGGGGGCCTTTGTTGTGCCACCTGCCTTACCACTGGCTTGGCATGTGACACAGGAGCGACAAAACTCCTTTGTGTCCTCTGACATATGTGGCCAATGAAAATGTGGAACAAGCCTGTCCCAGGTCTTGTTTTGGCCCAAGTGTCCTGCTAAAGGGATGTCATGTGCTAGGGTCAAGAGGAACCCCCTAAACTTCTGAGGTATTACCATCCTCCTGGTGGCCCCAGGGGCTGGATCTCTACCCTCAGAATATAGGAGTCCCTCATCCCAATAAACTCTAAGGGACCCACTAAAACTCCCAGCAGCCTCAGCAGCAGCCTGCTGTCTGAGGGGTTCAAGAGAGGGGCAGCACTGTTGCTCCTTACTCAGATCTTCCCTAGAAGGGCCCCCTGCCCCCAAGAACTCAACCTGCTCAGGCTCAAGTCCCTCTGGGGCAGTTCCTTCTTCAGGATCTGCTTCACCTCCCTCTGGGGGTGAATCTGTGATCTGAGACAGAGGGGAAGGCACTGCCTTTACCCTACTGCTCCTCGTCTTGGGAAGCATCTGGTCCATTGTTCCAGGATCCAGAGCTGGTTCAGTGTCATGCATTCTTGCTTGTGACCTGGTCACAGCAAATACCTCTGCAGGGATGCCCAACATCTCAGCATGAGTCCATAACTCTACTTCAGACCAGGCTGAAGTCTCTAGATCATTGCCCAATAGACATTCGACAGGGAGGTCTGCACTGACTACAACCTTCTTGAGGCCAGTTACCCCTCCCCAGGAGAAATTCACAACTGCCAGACTATGGTTGGTCTTGACGTTGCTTGCATTGGTCACCTGGTACATTTCGCCCAGGATGATCTGTCCAGGGTCCACAAGATCCTCTGCCACCATGGTGACACTAGCACCTGTGTCCCTAAATGCCAAAGCCTGTTTGCCATTTATTACAGGCTGCTGTTTGTATTTGCCCAGATTACTGGGACTCACTAGGAAGGACATATTAAGGTCTCCCTCACAAATCAGCATTGCCTGAGTGGGCACTCTGACTAGGTAAGAGTCCACTTCAGAACCCAGGGTCAACCCTACTACACCCTTATTCTGTGTACCACCTCCACCAGTAGCTGAACTAGGGGGAACAGTTGCCTTAGGGGCAGGAGTGGTGGTGGTTTGGTCTTTGGACTTGTTACAGTCAGAAGTCCAGTGCCCTTTCTGTTTACAGAATTTGCACCAGGGATCTTTTGGCCTTTTCCCTTGTTGGATTGTGACTCCCCACCAGATGCAGATTTTTGGGGCCCTTGTGAAGACTTCTGGTCTTTTGACTTATCCCCACCTTTCTCAGAGCCCTTAGGATCTTGCTTCTTGGTGTCACCCCCTTGGTTCTGGGGTTTCTGCCTCACCCTGGTTCTGACCCATTTGTCTGCCTTCTTTCCCAATTCTTGGGGAGAGGTCAGATCCGAGTCCACCAGGTACTGATGCAACAACTGGTTCTGGCAATTCTTAAGGATCTGTTCTCTCATCATCAGATTATACAATCCCTTGAAATCAGTAACCCTACTGCCAACCAGCCAACCCTCCAGAGCCTTGGTTGCACAATCAACAAAGTCAGTCCAGTCCTGAGTCTGTGCCTTCTGGGTGTCTCTGAACTTCAACCTGTACTGCTCAGTGGTTAAGCCAAACCCATCTATCAGTGCACTCTTCAGGACTTCATAATCGTCAGCATCCTCTTCTCTAACAGTGAGGAGCTTGTCTCTACCTTTATCTGAAAAGGAGAGCCACAAGATTGCGGCCCACTGCTTTTGGGGGACCTGCTGTACTCTACAGGCCCTCTCCATAGCAGTTATCCACTTGTGGATATCATCCCCACTCTGGTAGGGAGGAACAACCTTGCTCAGGTTCCTATGGTCTGGAAAAGATTCTCTGCCTCTAGGGACACTGTTGCTGCCACCAAGGGGTTCTAACCCCTCTCTTCTAGAAGCTCTCTGGATCTCCAGGGCTTCTCTATCCAGTGCCAACTGCTTGGTTCTGAGGGCAACTCTTGCTTCCTCATACTGCAGCAGTTTGCACATTCTTTCAGAGGAGGTCTCTCTTATGGGAAAGTATGAGTTCCTCTGGTGGACAAATTCTCTGCCAGAGTGATAAGAGTGCTCAGATTCCCTCGAAGGGGACCTATGCCTCTCCTCCACTCTGTCAGCTCTCTTAGGGAGAATTCCTCTGTCCTTTTCAGGCCCCTTGAGGCCTGGCCCTTCAATCACAGAGTCCTGGTCATTCTGATTTTCATCATCTGACCCAGATACTGTAATTGACCCACCCACTGATTCAGACCCATTAGCTCCTAGAGCCAATCTAAGATCATCTGCTGTCAGCAGATCTATCAGGTGTAGGGTTGAGGGACTCTGTCCTAGCCTCAGGTGTCTTTCAACACACATGGCTCTCAAGTCAGAGAAAGCCATATCCTTATACTGAGGCTGAGTGGATCCACTGGTTCCACCCTTTAAGGACATTCTAGTGTTATGCAGTGTTGTACTACCTACACTAGTTTGTGGCCTACTGATACTAGCTTGAGCTGTAGAAAGGGTGTGCTATCCCTTGGCACACAGCTCTAAGTTCAGTAGAACTTATTGATACTAAGCTTGACTTTATATGTACCTTGAGTACCTATAGTGGTTTTCAGTTAGTAATTCAAATAGAGATTTTCTGGTAAAACAATAGCAAGCTGGAATCCCACACGCTGCCCACCAATGTGAGAAGTTGGCCTGGTATATGCTGTTCACTAATTAAAGTGGACACCTTGCACCAGAACAATTCGACTCTTATGGTAGATAGGTTTAAGACAACCTTTATAGAAAGCTATCCTAGTGGTAGCTGTGGAGAGCAGCCTTCAGGCTAAGTCTTGAAGGAATGTAAAGCAGCTTGTTTTACCACACAATCTCTTGAATCACCAAATGAAAAGACACCACACAGGTATATATATCAAATATATATGTATTTATTAATAAACACTCTCTACTAATCTCTTTATGAGATTAGAGGTCAGGAACATATGTACAAGTCAAATGTTATCACAATAAGTTTAGCACAATCGAATATCACAATCTTAGTTTGCTAGACCTAGGTCTAGGGCATCTAGAATCGAGGGACCCCAAGAACCAGCCCAGGTAGTTGTAGGAGACCCACAGGGGACGGACGCGGTGACCTGGCACCGGTGCGAGTCCTGTGCGAGTCTATGCACTCAGACGCGATTGAGATTTCAATGTTAAAGGTCCCTTGCGTGTTCGAGGCGAACACACCGATCGGTCCTTGTACGAGTCGAAGGACGCGGTCACAGATAGAGATGCAAGGGAGATGGACGCGCTGTGTCTAACACAGACGCGAACCTTGTGCGAGTCAGGGCAATGGAGATCTCAGAGTTACAGGCCCTTTGTGTGTTCGAGGCGAACACCGATCGGACTCCGTACGAGTCGAAGGATACAGCTTTAGATAGTGTTACAAAGGAGATGGACGCAGTGTGTCTAACACAGATGCGAACCCTGTACGAGTCAGCGCAATTGTCGCACTTAGAAAGTTAGAGTTTTAGGTCACTTCTAGGGACGCTACAAGCAGGTCACTTACAGGGTAAGTAGTTCTAGGGCCCACACCCACAGGAGCACTGTAGTGCTGAAGTTACCTCACCCAGGGGAGCCGGGTGCATAGGTGTTCTTTGGTGTCGGGTCGCGGCGTCGTTTTCAATGGAGCCAGTGAAGACTTGCTGCTTGCGGCGACAGGAGAAGTGTCCGGTGGAATCCAAGCCTGGATTCGGAAGATGGAAGACCTGAAAGCAGAGGGGACAGTGTTCAAAGTCACTTGGCAGTGACTCGGGGCAAGAAAGATGGATGCCCACCGTCGTCGCAAGATTCAGGTCGTCCGCAGTTGCCTTGACTCTTCAGCCACGAGGTCCAGGAGGTGTCGATGATGACCAGGAGCTGGATTCGGCGTGTCCCACGATGTCTGCAGCTTACTGCGGTGTCGGCGACTCGATTGGAGCCAACAAGCCTTGGTAACAGCAAGTCTTGGGGAAAGTGTGAAGAGGCAATGGCGCAGACGAGCAAGGTCTGGGGGACTCACCCAGTGAGGGTAAGTCAGGGCAAGGCTGGAGCAACCAGGGGAGCCCTTTGGTGTCTTTAGAAAGTCTTCTGGGGACCCACAAGCCAGCTGGCAAGGGATCGCGAAGACACCTCGGGAGGATTCGCTCACAGGGGCCCACGGTCTCTCGGGACATGGTAGGCCTCTGTTCTTTTGAGAGATTCCTGCTGGAGGCTAGGAACACACGTGGTCTAAAGCACATGTTCGTGGAACGTTGTGAAGGGGTCGCACTTGACAATAGTGCACGGTACCCAGGGGTCGCGGTTCCTCATTACTCTTGGGGTCCACTGGCCTCAACTTCGCTGGGGACTCACGATGGCCTTTGAGAGATCAGGAAATCTACTTCTTGGGCTGCAGGGACTTCGGACTCCGGCGGGAGCGGCGTAGTTTGCGACCGTCGTTTGTAGTTTTTGGTGCCTGCCAAGCAGGGGAGTCACTCCTTGACTCCAAGGGAGATTCTTCAGTCTTCCAAAGGTAGTGGAACGTCGAAGGTCTGGGATTCGTCTTCAGAGCGTCATCCAGGGAAATCTAGGGTGCAATGCACAGGTTCCCCCTCTTATACTAAAAGAAAGGGAGGGACTAGCTCTATGAACCTACCTATGGGAGGGTCAGGGGAGTGGGTGGCTACACCCACTTCCCTTTGTCCAGTTGGACAGGTAGCCCCTGAGCCGGTTTGAACTGGCATATGCACAGAGGAGCCTTCTGCTCCCCCAGTGCAGGACTTCAAAGCACTCTAAGAGTGCACCCACCCAGCCCCAATACACTAAACCCTGTCTGGAAGGTGGTCACACCCCCTTGGGACAGGATATCTATTGTTGGGCTTCCTCCACTGCGAGTGTTGGTCATCAGCAGGAGGGCAGCCCAGTGTCTGTGACTGGTGGCATCCATTTTGTGATGCCAGGGCTCTGCAGGATTCTACCGCGTTTCCACAGTAGCTACATGTCTATCCCTCTAGAAGGGTGGAATGCTACCCCCGCCGCCAGGACTGGTGGGGGGTAGTATTCCAAGATGTTTGACACCAAACACGACATGTTTCGATGCAGCCATTCCAAAGTTAGCATTTTACCGCGAGGATATAATGCACTTAAAAGTATATGGTTTAACCGCATCCACAAACAGCCCCAGAGAATGGACTCTGAGAGCTGCAGAGGGGCCCTGCTCAGGCAGGGGCACCCCCTCACATAGAAGCCAAGCACCCTGCCCTCAGGATTGATAGGGCCTGCCTTAGGGGTGACTGATAGGTTTATATGCGTTTGCAGGAGAGATATAGGGAACCTATATCTCAGTGAGGGGTGCTAGCACTTCCTCACCCAGGCTGCAGTAGCAGGCCTGTGGTGTCAGATTTAGTCTGCTTCCCAGGGGTGGCATAATACATGCTGCAGCCCCTGGTAGGCCTGTGAAGTACCTATGCCCTTGGTACCTAAGGTACCATATACTAGGGACTCATAAGGTACCACAGTATCCAATCACTAGTGCACCTAGAGTGCACTCCAAATCGTTTAGAGAGAACAGAGAGGCTGGGGCCCTGATTAGCAGGGACCCAGCCAGACTATAGCCAGAAACCAGTGTAAACATCAGAAAAAAAGTGGGGGCAACATAAGAGGCAGATCCTACTCTCCTACAGTCAGTCAACACTCTTAGATAAACTCTAGGACAAGCACTCTCGCAGACCGTAGGGCCAGCACTTACCATCAGTCAACACTCTTAGATAAACTCTAGGACAAGTACTCTCGCAGACTGTAGGCCCAGCACTTACCGTCAGTCAACACTCTTAGATAAACTCTACGACAAGCACTCTCACAGACTGTTGGACCAGAACTTGCCCTCAGTCAACACTCTTAGATAAACTCTAGGACAAGCACTTGCAGACTGTAGGACCAGCACTTGCCATCAGTCAACACTCTTAGATAAACTCCAGGACAAGCACTTGCAGACTGTAGGACCAGCATTTGCCATCAGTCAACACTCTTAGATAAACTCTAGGGCAAGCACTCTCACAGACTGTGGGACCAGCACTTACCGTCAGTCAACACTCTTAGATAAACTCTAAGACAAGCACTTGCAGACTGTAGGACCAGCACTTGCCATCAGTCAACACTCTTAGATTAACTGTAGGGCAAGCACTCACAGACTGTAGGACCCACACTTGCCGTCAGTCAACACTCTTAGATAAACTGTAGGACAGGCACTCTCACAGACTGTAGGACCAGCACTTGCCGTTAGTCAACACTCTTAGATAAACTCTAGGACAAGCACTCTCGCAGACTGTAGGGCCAGAACTTACCGTCAGTCAAACCTCTTAGATAAACTCTACGATAAGCACTTGCAGACTGTAGGACCAGCACTTGCCATCAGTCAACACTCTTAGATAAACTCTAGGACAAGCACTTGCAGACTGTAGGACCAGCACTTGCCATCAGTCAACACTCTTAGATAAACTCTAGGGCAAGCACTCTCACAGACTGTAGGACCCACACTTACCGTCAGTCACCACTCTTAGATAAACTCTAAGACAAGCACTTGCAGACTGTAGGACCAGCACTTGCCATCAGTCAACACTCTTAGATTAACTGTAGGGCAAGCACTCACAGACTGTAGGACCCACACTTGCCGTCAGTCAACACTCTTAGATAAACTGTAGGACAAGCACTCTCACAGACTGTAGGACCAGCACTTGCCATTAGTCAACACTCTTAGATAAACTCTAGGACAAGCACTCTCGCAGACTGTAGGGCCAGCACTTACCGTCAGTCAAACCTCTTAGATAAACTCTATGACAAGCACTCTCACAGGCTGTTGGACCAGAACTTGCCCTCAGTCAACACTCTTAGATAAACTCTAGGACAAGCACTTGAAGCCTGTAGGACCAGCACTTGCCGTTAGTCAACACTCTTAGGTAAACTCTAGGACAAGCTCTCTCACAGACTGTAGGACCAGCACTTGCTGTTAGTCAACACTACTAGATAAACTCTAGGACAAGTACTCTCGCAGACTGTAGGCCCAGCACTTACCGTCAGTCAACACTCTTAGATAAACTCTAGGACAAGCACTCTCGCAGACTGTAGGGCCAGCACTTACCGTCAGTCAACACTCTTAGATAAACTCTAGGACAAGTACTCTCGCAGACTGTAGGCCCAGCACTTACCGTCAGTCAACACTCTTAGATAAACTCTACGACAAGCACTCTCACAGACTGTTGGACCAGAACTTGCCCTCAGTCAACACTCTTAGATAAACTCTAGGACAAGCACTTGCAGACTGTAGGACCAGCACTTGCCGTCAGTCAACACTCTTAGATAAACTGTAGGACAAGCACTCTCACAGACTGTAGGACCAGCACTTGCCGTTAGTCAACACTCTTAGATAAACTCTAGGACAAGCACTCTCGCAGACTGTAGGGCCAGCACTTACCGTCAGTCAAACCTCTTAGATAAACTCTACGACAAGCACTCTCACAGGCTGTTGGACCAGAACTTGCCCTCAGTCAACACTCTTAGATAAACTCTAGGACAAGCACTTGCAGACTGTAGGACCAGCACCTGCCGTCAGTCAACACTCTTAGATAAACTCTAGGACAAGCACTCTCACAGACTGTAGGACCAGCACTTGCCGTTAGTCAACACTCTTAGATAAACTCTAGGACAACACTCTCACAGGCTGTAGGACCAGTACTTGCCAACAGTCAACACTCTTAGATAAACTCTTGGATAAGCACTTGCAGACTGTAGGACCAGCACTTACCGTCAGTCAACCCTCTTAGATAATCTCTAGGACAAGCACTCATAGACAAACTCTACAACAAGCACTGTCTCACAGATTTTAGGACCAGCACTCAAAGACAAACTCTAGGACAAGAACTCTCCCAAGGCCTACAGGACCAGCACTCACAGACAAACTCTAGGACAAGGACTCTGTCACAGACCGTAAGGCCAGCACTCACGAAAAGGCTAGTACAAACACTCTCTCACAGATTGTAGAACCAGCACTCATAAACACACTCTAGGGCAAGCACTCTGTCATAGACTGTAGGAACAGCAATTATTAACAAATCTAACAGGTTGTAGGACAAGCACTCATAGTCAAACTCTATGACAAGCACACACTACAGTATGACGAGCACTCCCTTTAAACTGACAGTAAAACCATCACTCACTCACAGTAGGTCTACCATTCACTGACAGACTGACAGTAGCATACTGTAAACAAGTATGACAGGCTGCCACCTTCCCTCACCACAAGTTTGAGGGAGACATCCTCACTGGAGATTGCTCTAGAGAGGGCAGTTGCTGATAGATAGGATAAGGAAGATATAATGCATCCAGAACGTCTGCGTCCCCCCTGGAGGTTGTAAGGGAATGCATGGTCTCAAACTGATCTCTACCAGTCTGGGTCAACTTTAGAGTGTGATGCTCTGTGGGTCACTGTGCCAAATTTCTGAAAACCATATGGCACTCAAAAAATGCACTTTTAGACACCATGGGTAATAAGACACTTAGGGTCACCGTGAGCAAGACCCATGATGGAAAGCAATGATCTTATCGGTGTTTCTGATTCACCAAAATGCCATGGGTAGCAGAAATGACACCACAGCATCCAGGACCACGTTTACCTCTCTGGAAGACATTTCATGTGGCCTTTGACCCTGCTGATTTCATAGGAAGTGACATCAAAAGTGCACTAAGTGCAAATAAATAAAATCAGCTACTAATGCAGATAAATGCCTATTGTAGTTCCCACCTACTACTTAAGCAGCGTGCTGCCATGCACTGCAAGAATGCGGCCATGATATGGTAGGTACACAGCAATATAGTGCCACCCTTTGCCAAACGCAGTCTTGTGCAATTACTCCCAAAAGTGACCAAGCACAACTATTGTAGGCCCAGCCATAACTTCAAATACTTAGGTACAAGCTTAAGTTTCCAGGTACAGTCCCAAATGCCAGTGGGTAACTGTCATGTGCCCTTCTTAAGGCGCACATTGCTTCATATGCTCAAGTGTAGCCATATTAGCCCCCTACAGTCTCGTAAGAGCAAGACCACCGAAGAGCCCTCTCAATGCCTCAAAAGTCCACGCTTTGCAGACCCTCTCATCTGGAAATGCTCACAGAATCTGGAACGCCCTTCCTCTTCACGTCAAAAATACCACTTCTTTTCAGAACTTTAAATCTCTTCTTAAGAAGCTCTTCCTTGAGAAACACATGTACCTGGAAATCTTAGTCCGCGGTCCCTGCGGCGCCTTTCTCTTCGGCCTGCTGCGACTGCCTATTAACCATATGACTCCTCACATCCTCACCATCGCAAGGATAACTTACTAGCTTTTAACACACGGGTATTGAATCCCCTGCTATAACCATGGAGCCCCGGCTTTTGCTTGTAAGCGCGAGTGCTGATGCCCCACTAGGTAGATTTATCTATTATTGTCACTTTTCCAGGGCAGCCTGCTGTCTTGTTTTCCCAACTTCACTAAGCTCCTGCCTCCTCTTTCTCAGTGCCAGTTCCTGTTATATAATGTGAATAAGTGATCTGTGCTTTAATCATGTCTCGTGCTGCTGCTTTTGCAAAGACAAACTCTGTTGACGCTGAACTTGGACTGTATATTGTTAGTAACATTTTCTGTCATCACTTCTGTTCATTCCATGTACTGTCATTCCTTACTGCTTCTGTAAATAACTAACACAAATTATGGTACCTTGCAAAAATAAGTTATACTAGCCCAGGCAATACTTTGTTGAGTTTCTTTCTCCTGTTTCACATCCTCTCTGGACAGTGATCTGAAATCCACTTAAGATTCAGAGTGCTCCATGTGCAGGTCAAGCCTCAGATGTCCAGTACAACCTTCTTGTATTAAGCCATAAATATCCATTGCAGAACCCCATAAGCATCCATGGCATGCCACTCAGACCCCACTCCTTTGCACTGGTTTCGTTTTAAATGCCCATTGCAGCTGTCATGTTGCATAAGTAATTTTTTAAAAAGTTAACAGCAATTAACAGATTATAATTAGGGCTCCCGGTTTTATGGTGTTTATTTTTTTAACATTTCCGAATGTATTTGTCCATATTTATTTTTTGGCCATCTTATAGGTATTTGTCCATGTTTATTTTGTGTTTTGAGAATAAGTGGAGTCGTAAAATGGTATATTTCCACATTTATTTAACTGATAAACATGCAGTCTACTTTGCTATCTGTTGCATTTTAGCAAATTAAGCAGCCAAATATAGCGAAACATTACACCCACAGGTAAATAATAGCATTATAATACACATATATGTTAACATATGCATGTATTTAGGGAAATCTGAACCTGTTTTTTAACTTCCCATGCTGTCTATCTGCTCAGCTGTTGTCCCGAAAAGCATGAAAGACAGCATGGAGAGTCACCCACAAGAAGCAAAATTTTCTGTATTTTTCTGCCTTTAAAAATAAATATAGACAGAAAACAATTTTTTTCTGTCTGTATTTATCTGTAAAAATCAGTAAAAACTGGAAACTGGGAGCCTTACTTATAATACACTTTAAACCTGCCACATTAATCAGGATTCAAGACCACTTTATGTGTAGAATCTGGGTTATGTCCATCAAGGAATCATAGTGACAAGTGAGAATTTTCAAGCACAGCAGTGCTGTTTCTCCCGGGGCATTGGTACTGCACAGTTGAAATGTACCCTGGTCTGTGTTCTTGCACTGTGTTTGAGACTGCTGAATACAGGGGTCGCACGTGCAGGTATCAGGGAAAGGGTAGTAAGGTCCAAGCCATATGTAAGAAAAGAGGGTCACCCCCAGTCGCTTGTGTCCTGAACCAAAGATGGGTAGGCTAGGCGGAAAGATGGTTAGGATGGTTCTTGCAAGCAGTAACCCTCCTGAGACTCACAATGCCCCAGTAACTTACTCTTTTCCAAGTGTGTAGGTAGATTCTGGATGGTGAGTCCATACTATCTCGCTGAATGCCCTCATCTTGTGTGCCCACTCTTCCCTGGAGACCAAACTCCAACTGTGGTCTTTGGTATAGGTTCTGACCAGGAAGAGTGCATCATTTTGTAACTCCGACTTGTTGTCTTTTGGGAGAATTCCTGAACCGTTTATCCAGAAGACGCTTCTGGGAAAATTCTGGAAGCGACTGTTGTGCAAGATGCCTTCTGTCGACTTCATAGGGGCTTAAAAAACTACTGTCATGTGTTCTCCCACTTTCTTTTTTCCCACACACATGATTCAGAGAGCTTGCTTCTCTATAGAGGACAGAGAACCAGAGGGAAATAGAGGTCTATGATAAAATCCTTCTCAGGCAGCGCCGCGAGAATTTGGAATTCACTGCTACCAGCCAGCGGTACATACCACTCCCAGTATTGCAACATTTACAGCAGAGCATAAAATCCTCTTTTTCCAAAGCCATTTTAATTGTGACCAAAAATAAACTTTAAGGGCCTGATTTAGATCTTGGCGAACGGGTTACTCTGTCAAAACAGTGACGGATATCACGTCCACTGAAATAAAAAGCACATTATATCCTAAGGGATTTATATTTCGACGGCCGGGATATCCATCACCGTTGTGACAGAGTAACCCGTCCGCCAAGTTCTAAATCTGGTCCTAAGTCTATATTTTTACCGTCCCTTTTGTTGATTTATCGCGGTACTGACCCCATTTCTACTTCCTACCTTGATGTACCCACTGTTTGCACAGTGGTCTAGATGCCTTGATACACTTTATATACAAGTTTACTATAGTTCCACTCTTTTCCAGGTTCTTCCCAACCTCATTAACGCTCCGTTGACCTTCTGCCTTTAACTGCTGGTACCAACCAGGTTTCCACTACTTGTTGTTCACTGAGTACCTGCTCTCCATGGATTCTGTTGAATGATGTATGAGGGATCTATGTGGATTTCTTTTATGTACCTTTTCTTCTTGTCTTTATGCCTTCGGTTGTTTCTTTAATCTTTGATTCTTTTCTTCTCCAGATACCTATTTGTGCTAGCATCCTCTCTATTTTGATGGTAAGCCATTGTGCCTTTTTGGCCGTAGTTATTTTTTACCTATGTGTCTGCTGTAAAATTGATTCTGTTCATTATTGTCTGTAACCTAAATTGTTCCATTGTAAAGTGCTCTAACACATTTTCGGCCACGTTCGCACTATATAAACTGCGCTAGCAAATACACAAATAAATAAATCAAGCATCCCTAAGACTATGTCAGGATTGGGAGTCACTTGAGTGACCTGCCTATTTTGCTTTTAGATGCTAGATCAGTGGTTCCCAAACTGTGGTCTGTGGACCCCGAGGGGTCCGTGACATATTCCCAGGGGGTCCTCAGGCAGCAGTTTTAAAAGCACTGCAAATTTCCTTGTATAATTAGCAGTTTTTGAGCAACAGTAAAAGTGTCAAGATAACTCTGGTGATTAATGGACCTGCTGGAGAGAGATAGGAGTTTTGTCTAGGGGTAGCTTTGACTCATCTAAGGAAGCCCAGAGGTTTAATATGCCTGCTGCAAAGAACGTGTACCATGAATTTAAAAAAACAATATTTTATTTGCATAGCTCAGTGGGTTACTGCTTTTGTCACAGGGCTTCTGTTGTTACTGTGCAGTTCATTAGTTACAATCGTAAACTAGCACAGTGACAGTGAGCTATGAACTGCTAACAAGGAGCTGCATGCAATCTGCATGGTACATGTCAGGGTTCGCCTTCCAGAATCCTCGGGATTGTGCTGATGCTCAAAGGGGTCCACCTCTCGACTGCCCCAAGTCCAGAATATATATGTACACGCGGACTAGTGGGATAATCAAGTGAGGGAAGGAAAGGGTAGGAACAGCTGGGAGGGAGATCTATGGGAAACACAGGAAAAACAATGTTAATTCCCAGTTGGGTGCAACAACAGAACTAAACAGATGAGCTTTCTATGACGTATATTTGGTGAAGCTATAAAGAACTCTACCTGTAAAGGAAATTAAAGAGACGTTCTACCAGAAGAGAGAAGAGGGTGATTGCCGTCTTCCAACATGACATACTACGTGGAGGAGAAAACATTCATCAGTATCAGACTTATACCACAAATGTCCCTGTTATAAGAATAACTTATGAGTACCCCACCTACCCTGGCCGTGTGTGGAATAGTCCCAAAAGCAATATGGGAACTCCCTGACGCCCTCTTATCACTCTCTCTCTCCTAGGAAATGATATATAAAAACAGATCATGTATGAATACGACAAAAAGGTGGTGCTCAATACTTTCGGCACTTAGAAAACTTAAAGCGCTCCACTGGAGTTCAATAATTACATGGCCATCCTGAATAGCGCCCAGGTGTATTTGTAAGTGAAAACAAGGTTCATTCAACTCCACAGATACGTATATGTATATCGACTGGAAGTTAATGCAGTACAAAAGAAAGGATCGTCAAAGAGAAGGATTCAGTTCCTGCACGAGAACCCAGGAGCCCCTGGTCTCACCAACAGGAAATGACAAAGGGTTTGAAATACTGTGAATCCCACAAGCGCCTCTCTGCAAGGAACCGAGGATAGAGTGGTTCCGCCAACAGAGAAGCAAGGAGCTCACCTTCCGTGTACAATGTCACTCGTTATGCTTCTCTGCATGAAACAGCTAAAAACGCCGTTTTCTCCAACAGAGAAGCTTGGGTAAGGAAAGTGCAGAGAAAGCCTGTTCTCAAGTGCGCACGTATCAGGCAAAGATAAATCAAAGAAAAAGATCGAGGTGCGGAGGGCACCCTTACCGCCTTGAAGAACAGGGAAGGAAACGCTGTAACAGCCGAAGGTAATCCAAGAATAATCGGCAGCGTCTGGAGTGTTTGACGCTCCTATATCCGGGTGGAATCAGCGTCTGAATCACGTGGAGCGTGCCCATGCTATGAATGCTGGGAAGTGTAGTTTTTGACCGGGCTTCCTGGTTCCACATCGTTATCGGGCAGTCAGTGCTTTACCGGCCGACGGATCCTGACAGTACATCCCCCTCGAGCCGAACACTGACTGACACCAGGCTTGTCTGGGTGTTTCTTGTGGAACGCCGAAACCAGACGAGCAGCATGCACCGCCCCCGCCCGGTTCCCATGAGTCCTCCTCAGGGCCATATCCCTTCCAGGAGACTAGATACCAAAGCTTGCGACAGAACCACCTTAGAGTTCAATATACCCTTAACCTCGTATTCGGGGTCCTGTTGCACCCACACGGGTAAGGGTCGCCTCTTAACCGGGCAATGAGAAGGCTTCAACAGAGAAACATGGAAAACAGGGTGAATACGAAGGTTAGCAGGCAGTTGAAGCTTTACCGCCACAGGGTTGATATGTTTGATAACTCTGTAAGGGCCAATGTATTTTGGGCTGAAGGCGCTATACTTTTTAAACCTGATGTGTTTTGTTGACAACCAAACCCGCTCCCCTTTCGTGTATGTGGGTCCTGGTCTCCTATGTTTATCTGCCTGGGATTTATACCGTACCTTGGCACGGAGCAAATTGTTCCGTGTCTTAAGCAGGGCTGTGCGGAGCTGTCGTAATCGTTGATGTACCTCAGGGAGCCTGGAGTTCTGTCTGGGGAGTATCAACGGGGTAAAACGCGGGTGAAAACCATATGTGCTGAAGAAAGGTGTATGTAGTGTGGACGTATGCTGGGCACTGTTGTACGCTATTTCCGCCACCCATAACCAGTCCACCCAAGCTTCTGTCTGACTGCTGACATAACACCTGAGAAACTGTTTTAGGGTCTGGTTCAGCCTCTCGGTCTGGCCGTCTGTTTGGGGGTGAAAACTAGTTGACAAAGAGGATGTTATTTGTAGTTCGGAGCACCAGGTTTTCCAAAAAAGGGCGGTGAATTGTGCTCCTCTATCTGAAACAATTACTTTGGGCAGGCCGTGTAGTCTGACGATGTTCGTCAATAACAAATGTGCCAAGGAACCTGCAGAGGGAACCTGTTTGCAGGCGATGAAGTGTCCCATCTTTGTTAGGTAGTCGATGACTACCACAATTGCTGTACATCCCTGGTCTTTAGGTAATCCCACGATGAAGTCCACGGAGATCCTCTCCCACGGATCTACCGGTGTGGGCAGGGGCTGGAGAAGGCCTTGGGTTTTGTTATGGTCAGACTTCATTTGAGCGCACGTGGGACAGCTTTTAACCCACATCAATACGTCGGGATGAATCGTGGGCCACCAGAACTGGCGTAACACTCTCTCCACCGTTTTCTTTCCCCCTCCGTGTCCGGCACAGGGAAGTTCATGACACCATTTGAATACGGTCTTTCTTAACTCTTTGGTAGGAACCAATATTTGTTGGTTTTTTAGCGGTATGCCCTGTCGCCACTGCCACTCTGGGTGGTGCTTCATCCAGCTCTTCCATGCAAAGGACTGCATCCCTTGTCTTACTTTCTGCAGGAATTCATCCGTATGGGTGACACAGAGAACTTGACTGGGTTTCAGTATTGCTCTTTCGGTTTCCATCGATTGACGCACTGGGTTTTCTTGTCGAGTTAGTGCGTCTGCTTTTTTATTCTCTCTTCCGGGTCTAAATGTTACTACGAAGTGGTATTCAGCGAAGAACAGCATCCAACGAAGTTGACGCGGAGTAAGATGTCTTGCTGCTTGCATGAATCGTAAGTTGCGATGGTCCGTATAAACTGTTACCTGGTGAGACGCTCCCAACAGCCAGTGTCTCCATTCCAGAAAGGCGTCTCTTATAGCAAGCAATTCTTTCTCGGCGATGGTGTAGTTCTGCTCGGCGGGGTTCAGCTTCCTAGACATGTAAGCAATGGGGTGTATATATCCTGTCACTTCGTGTCTTTGGGACAATATGGCCCCTACCGCTACATCGGAAGCGTCTGCTTCCACGATGAAGGGCAGTTCAGGTTTGGCATGCGTGAGGACCGGGGCTGTGGTAAAGGCTTTCTTCAGGCGTTCAAAGGCGGTCTGTGTCTCTTCTGACCAGAGGAAAGGTGTCTTCTTCTTTGTCAATTGAGAAAGTGGAGATACCATGTCAGAAAACTGTTGAATGAACCGCCTGTAAAAGTTGGCGAATCCCAGAAATCTCTGGATGTCCTTGACGTTCTGAGGGCGAGGCCATTCGGTAATGGCCTTGATTTTCCTCTCTGCCATCTCTTGTCCAGTAGGAGTAAGCATGACACCCAGAAACTCTACTGTGGTTACGTGGAAGTCACATTTGCTTGTTTTGCAAAACAGCTTGTGTTTCCGTAAGGCCTGGAGTACTTGACTTACATGGACTATGTGTTCCTTTTCGTTGGAAGAGTAAATCAGGATGTCGTCGATGTAGACTACGACGAAGTGGTCTAGAAAATCCCTCAAAACGTCATTGAGAAAGAACTGAAAAGCCGCTGGGGCATTACACAGCCCAAACGGCATAACAAGATACTCAAACAATCCGAACCGTGTTTTGAAGGCCGTCTTCCATTCGTCGCCCTCTCGCATCCGGACCAGATGGTATGCTCCTCTAAGGTCAAGTTTGGTGTAGATGTTGGCCGACGTAACTTGTTCCAAAAGAACCGGTATCAAGGGTAAGGGGTATTGGTTCTTAATAGTGATGAGGTTCAGCGCTCTGAAGTCAATACAACACCTCAGTTCTCCGTTGGCTTTTGGTATAAAGAAAAGAGGTGAAGCAGCAGGAGAGCGGGAAGGACGAACGAAACCCAACGCAAGATATTTATCCAGATACTGTCGTAGGTGTTGGGTTTCAGGTGCTGTGAGAGCATAAATCCTGCTGCAAGGAACCACTGCTCCCGGAACCAGGTCTATCCGGCAGTCATAAACCCGGTGGGGAGGGAGTTCCTCCGCCTTGATATGGCTGAAGACCTCTGTATATTCCACATAACATTCTGGTAGGATCACGTCTTTTTCGGCCGCGGTGGCGATGTGATGCCGGAGGGCCAGAGCATGGGAAGGACTCGTGAACGGCTGGTTACACTGGTTCTGGCAGTACGTGGATTGCATATGTATTGTTCTGTTGGTCCATTCTATGGTGGGTTCATGCTTCTGCAGCCAAGGGAGGCCCAGAATGACTCCATACATGGGAGCTTGAATGATGTTAAATGCAATTTTTTCATGGTGGTAACCGTCGTATATCAGTTCGTATTCAGGGGTGACACAGGTGATGGGTCCGGATTCCAGCTCCTTACCGTCTACCGCATACACCCTTTCGGGGGTGGTTTTACGGATGAACTGTACCCCTAGCTTTCGTGCTTCTTCTCTGTCCATAAAGCATCCTGTTGCCCCGGAATCCACCATCGCCTGTATTTGTTTTTTCTCCTGATTTATTTCAATGGTCAGCAGTATAAAGAAATGCACGGATTCTGTGAAGGCGTTGTGGTTCACTGAAGGGATCATACATCCGCTTGATGGTTCCCCTTCCGGCACCCTCAAGCTTTGAAGTTTTCCGCCCCATTCCCAGCTACTATGGTGGCCACTTGTCCAGTCTTAGGACGCCCGTATTTGGGTTTGACGGGACACTCTCGGAGGTAATGACCCTTTTTCCCACAATACAGGCACAGGCCCTGTTTACGACGGTGGTCTCTTTCGCTGAGCGTCAACGATGCTCTAACAGCCCCAATATCCATAGGTTCTGATTTGGGGTTTCCATTGTCGGAGGGACGAGCACAGATTCCCGGTGAATGGAGCTGGTCTTTTTGTCTGTGGTCCCCTCTTCGTTCTTTTAGCTGGTGGTCCAACCGTAGGGTTAGTTTAATAAGAGCTGTGCATGTTTGAGGTTGAGGGTCTATTTGGGCGATCACATCCTTCAACTCATCTCTGAGTCCCTGATAGTAGATGGCAGCCTGTTTCGTTTCAGGCCAGTCTGTCTCTGCCACGAGCCTGCGGAAGTTGTTTAGGTAACTGATTAGGTCTGACTTCCCTTGCCTAAGTTCCAATAAGTCTCTATCTGCTGAAAAGGTTTCTGCCCAACGATCGAATGTCTTCTTGAAAGCTTCCCTGAAGGCATCCCAGTCATAGAGCAATGGGTCATCACGTCTAACGATGGGAACAGACCACTGTGCTGCCTCGCCTGCCAGGTATGAAATTACAAAAGCCACTCTTGCTTGGTTAGTCGCAAACAATTTAGGTTTACATGTAAAGTGTAGTAGCGCTTGGGTCATGAACACCTGGACCTTATTAATGTCCCCATGAAACCTTTCAGGAGGGGCTAGTGGTATTTGTGAAGGCATTTCTACTATGACCGAAGGTGGTGTGGGGTGAAGAGACCCCCCCGATATCAAATGGATTTCTCTGCATTGATTCAACACTGGCCTGTAAAGCAGCGGTTTCACGACGAGAGGCTGTAAGCTCTGTTTGAACCAAAGCCAAAGCGGCCATAACATCCTCCAAGGTGGCCATCCTTGTCACCAGCACAATCAGGAGGATAAAGTTTTCGTGGGCCGATTATTCTGTCAGGGTTCGCCTTCCAGAATCCTCGGGATTGTCCTGATGCTCAAAGGGGTCCACCTCTCGACTGCCCCAAGTCCGGAATATATATGTACACGCGGACTAGTGGGATAATCAAGTGAGGGAAGGAAAGGGTAGGAACAGCTGGGAGGGAGATCTATGGGAAACACAGGAAAAACAATGTTAATACCCAGTTGGGTGCAACAACAGAACTAAACAGATGAGCTTTCTATGACGTATATTTGGTGAAGCTATAAAGAACTCTACCTGTAAAGGAAATTAAAGAGACGTTCTACCAGAAGAGAGAAGAGGGTGATTGCCGTCTTCCAACATGACATACTACGTGGAGGAGAAAACCTTCATCAGTATCAGACTTATACCACAAATGTCCCTGTTATAAGAATAACTTATGAGTACCCCACCTACCCTGGCCGTGTGTGGAATAGTCCCAAAAGCAATATGGGAACTCCCTGACGCCCTCTTATCACTCTCTCTCTCCTAGGAAATGATATATAAAAACAGATCATGTATGAATACGACAAAAAGGTGGTGCTCAATACTTTCGGCACTTAGAAAACTTAAAGCGCTCCACTGGAGTTCAATAATTACATGGCCATCCTGAATAGCGCCCAGGTGTATTTGTAAGTGAAAACAAGGTTCATTCAACTCCACAGATACGTATATGTATATCGACTGGAAGTTAATGCAGTACAAAAGAAAGGATCGTCAAAGAGAAGGATTCAGTTCCTGCACGAGAACCCAGGAGCCCCTGGTCTCACCAACAGGAAATGACAAAGGGTTTGAAATACTGTGAATCCCACAAGCGCCTCTCTGCAAGGAACCGAGGATAGAGTGGTTCCGCCAACAGAGAAGCAAGGAGCTCACCTTCCGTGTACAATGTCACTCGTTATGCTTCTCTGCATGAAACAGCTAAAAACGCCGTTTTCTCCAACAGAGAAGCTTGGGTAAGGAAAGCGCAGAGAAAGCCTGTTCTCAAGTGCGCACGTATCAGGCAAAGATAAATCAAAGAACAAGATCGAGGTGCGGAGGGCACCCTTACTGCCTTGTAGAACAGGGAAGGAAACGCTGTAACAGCCGAAGGTAATCCAAGAATAATCGGCAGCGTCTGGAGTGTTTGACGCTCCTATATCCGGGTGGAATCAGCGTCTGAATCACGTGGAGCGTGCCCATGCTATGAATGCTGGGAAGTGTAGTTTTTGACCGGGCTTCCTGGTTCCACATCGTTATCGGGCAGTCACTGCTTTACCGGCCGACGGATCCTGACAGCACAACTCAGTAAGTTATGTTTTCTCTGTCTTTTATTAGCCTGATGCTGCTAAAAAAGGTTTGTTTGGGTAGAAATAAATTTTTATTATTAAAGTAGATGCTAACCACTGTGTTATGTTCTGAACCCTGAGTTTGTGCTTCTCTAGACCAAGCACTCTTAAAAAATGCCGACCCGTATAGATGAAATGTGAATCCTATGCCTTGTAGTCCCCTGTGCCTTATGTAACATTTTCGATACACCCATTTACACACGTATGATTCATTGTCTCTGCCCTGCACTGGTATGAGAGATGCTGTAAAACAAATGCAATACATGTGAAAGAGGGGCTATGGAGAGATAAGAGGCACTGTTGGAGGGTGATAGTGAGGGAATCATTTAAGAGCCTCAACAAAGATCATCGTATCCTGGTGCACTGTAAGGTCGTCATTTACTATGCTTTAAAAGCTAATACAATTCAATATATAACGACAATTGTGTTGTAGAATGCACCATTTTTCCCTAATTTTCTTGGAGGGAGAGCCCCCTAAAGCTCCTGTTGTAGTGGTTAGGCTCACTCGCTGCGCACTGTACAGGGACTGGTCTGAAAACATTTGCCAGGGATGCTTTGGGTTCCCAGTCTGGCCCTGGCAGGAATAGGAGACTCGTACCACGAAATAAAACCAAACATTGAAAAGTTAACCGCCGAGGTGCAGCACCAACATACCCATTAAAATCTTACGATTTTTGCACATTTCTTCAATATATTAAAAACAAAACTTTAGTAATTCAAGTATTTGTTTGGTGTGCACTTGTTTGTGTATTTTTCGCAAATTACAGTTTTAATGTTTGAAATTTAAATAGTACAAATTGCTTGGGGGTCCCCGGCTTCTAGTAGTGACTCAGTGGGAGTCCTCAGGAGTCAAAAGTTTAGGAACCACTGATCTAGCCCACATCTGGGGTACATATACCCCCTTGACTAGCCTCTTACTTCCCTAAACAAGCGTAGATTACATACACCGCTTACATACTCCGCAAACTGTGAACGTGTGGTTGAGGGTCTCCAAGACGCTATCCCTGAGACTCTGGTATTGAGACCTACGTGGTTCATTCTCTCCCTTCTTTTGATTGAAGACGAATATCGCTTGAAAGCTAAATTAACCTCTCCTTCTTTCTCCCTCCATTGTTTGATTTAAGAGTATACTTTATACATGTGTTCTCATTGACATGCAATAGATAGGATGACACTGCTCTCATTGTGAGAGTTAGGGGATGAAGGACCATTCTCAATAATACATATTGCGAGACCCATGCAGACTTCATAGGTATTTACAAGTAAACGTATATCTGCAGTGACCACCGCACTGTACAACAGTAAGACAATAATGACACACAAATGAATCCCTGGAGAGATTGCTTTAGGAAGCCAGACACTCTTTAACAAAGGAACAAAGGGAAGAAAGAAAGCAGTAAATAATGGAAAAGAAAGAAAGGAAAATGGAGCAAAAGAAAGAAACAGAAGAAGTGAAACTAGATAAAGAAAGGGGTAGAAAGAGATGAGAGCAAGGAAAAAGCAAGTCAGAAATAAAAATAAGAGAAGCAAAGGGAAAAGGAGAGCAAATATAGTACAAGCCGAGATGGAAAGTGAGGAAGAAGAAAGAAATAGTCAAAGAAGAGGAAGAAAGAAGATAAAAAATAAAGAAGCAAAAACCGGGAAAGAAAAAGCATAAAGAGTGAAAGAAAGAGAAAAACAGGAAAGAAGGGTAAGGAGAGAAAGAAGAAGGGAATGAAAGAGAAGAAAAAAAGAAAGTACAAAGAAACAGAAAGGAGAGAAAAGGGATAGAAGTAGGGTGAAAAAAGAGAAAAGGAAACGAGTAAAAGGAAGACAGCAAGTAATTGCAAAAGGAAGAATAAAGAAAGAAGACAAATCAGAGAATTTGAGAAAGAAATTGAGAGTGAAAGAACAAAGGAGAGAAACTGGTGAGAAAAAGGAGAAAATGAGTGAAGGGAAGCAGAAAATAGAAAGAACTAAGAAAACAGAAAGATTTTAAAAGTAAAGGCAAAAAAGAAAGAAATTGTTGAAACAGGAAACAAGTAGCGATAGAAACAAAGTGAAAGAAAAGAAACAAAAAACAGTTTTTCAGAAGAGAGTTGGCTATATGTTGGTGCATTGTCAGATTTCTAGGCCCCATAGAACACATTGCACTGTGTTTAAAGTGCTGCCTTTAGCATTTAAGCAGCTGGATATTGTCAAAGCAGCTGCCAATTATCATGTGTGAGCTACTCAGAAGCAGCCTGAGAGCTACTGGTAGCTTGTGATCGACCTGTTGGAAACCCCTATTCTAGTGACTGCGTTCCCCAGTTTGCAATTCCAATTCAATTATTTTATTATGATTTGGAGCTCCGAGGAGTTCCACATAAAAACATATACAAACAACCAGATCAGCGACACTTAGAAACAGGCTAAAAACGCAAAACATCAAGAGTTACAATTTTCATAGAATAGTGCAAAATTCGTAGTTACATGTGAATTGCAAGGAGGTGCAATGTGGGTACAAAATCAATTTTAAAATCCCTTCAAATACAAAGGTAGCACAGGCGGGGCAAAACAAGTTATACTGTTAGATTCTTAAACGACTTCAACTGTGCAATTACGGTGATGCTAAGATATATTTTTAAAAAATCATTTAATTCGACAAGAATTAAAATACAATAGAATTTTAAAATTCTCAACTTCGATATACAGTACACAGAAACTAGTAGCATAAAGGATGACGAAAAAAGTGCGAGTTCTCAAGCATGGTAACAAATGCCACATTTCTGATTATTATTCAATTTACGTACACAAAACTTAACAGATACAATTTTCCTGGCTAATAGATATTCAATTATACATGGCTATATTCATAGCTGCATATGAAGGGATAGAAGTGCAAGAGCGCAACTGCAGCACAAATTTCAAAAACCCTTTGAATTGCGACCATAACATAGTCAGTATAAAACATATCATACCCTTAAACTCTCTAACAATTACAACCTTCTAGTAAAAACAACCCGAAAGTACTATTTATAAGATTCATTGAATTTTGCTCAGAAGGGAATCTGTGCTGCCGACTACAACTAAACGGAGCCACATAGTCCTTTTCTAAAATACATTTAGAAATGGTTTTAAAAAAACTAAAAATTTAGAAGCAAACTGGTTCAGAGGGGAGCCAGGAGACAGTTTCGGGCCTCCTCAGCTGTAGCAATGTTATACTTTAAAAACAATGGTCTCAGATAACGATGTTGTGAAGGTTGTAGTAGGGGAACAGACAAATAAAACATGATTTAAGTCCTGCATATAGGTACCACACAGGTGACAAAGTCTATCCTGCCTAGGAAGACCCTCCTAAGCTCCTGTTAATATTAGCAAAGGAAGCAAATTCAACCGGAGCAACAAGATAGTTCTGCGCACTCCATGGGGAGGTTCCATATAAAATAAGGTTGTGGCTGTTTATAAATACTGCTTCCCCACTATGATGTCATTATTGGAATGTGCTGCACACAGTACAGTATCTCTTTTACAAGAGACTTCGTAAATAATTTTTTTAATTTGAGTTCTCAGAACATGTTTAGGAAGAGAGCCCGTACCACTATTCTCAAAATCAAACAAGTGTACGGCTTTCATGTAATTCCTAAAGAGAACACTTTTTCCCTTCAGGGTGGAAAAACTTTCCTCTCCCATTGCTGCCCGTAAAGGGTTCTCAACACTGTTCAATAGTGCATTGCTCCATCTTAGGCACACAGCCATAGAGAACACATAAGTGGAAAATTGCCCAAATTCGAGCCGAATCGCCGCTATGGGGGCTGCGTGGTTTATATTACACATTTGGCGCCAAATACGCCCCTCTACTTTCTCAAAATTATCCTACTGCTGTTCATCTACTGTTTCACAGGCATAACTCAACGCGGGAGGGATTTTAATTTTATGGCAAGGCCTGGAGGTCAATATTATGCATATTCCTTTATTGCTCCTCAAACACAGCAGCAACATCAAACTTAGAATTAGAACACAATAGAACTCTAGAACACTGAACATGTATATAACACAAGAACAGGCAGCCATCTTCCTTCTTTTGCTGCTGCTCATACACAGATAAGTACATTTCTAAATGAACTTAGTGGTAGTATGAGTCTATTTTTAGTAGAAAGTGTTAAATTTTAAAGTAATGTGTGTATTGAGAGATTGTATGTAGAGGTTTATAATAACATGATCGATGATTGAGGGATTGGAAATTTTTAAAGTGAATTCGAGGTATTTTGTGTTTTATTATCGAGGTTGTCATGAGGACTAAATTAAGTGTGCCTTAGTTTTTATGATGATCGCGGGCTTTTGATTATTGTTATTAGGGGCGGTTTTGAGGCTTGTAAAGGGTTCTTACCGTTGCTGTATTATTTGAATCCTTTGCACGTGGGAGAGCGGCGTGGTGCGCTCAAGCGGTGTTCAGCATTCTAAAGCTGACGCCCGGTAAGCGCGCATCGTTGTACAGGGTCGCGACGCGTCTCCTCTTCGTGTGGAGCGTGGGCGGCTCAGTTTTGAAAGTAATTGGACGCACACAACGTGCGACGGCCATTTTGAGAGATTGGGAAATAAAGGGTAAACATAAATGGCTTTATGACAGCCATATTTTGGGTACAGAAATCGACCGGCTGACGGGCTGACGAAAAAGAGTTTAGTCAGTTCAGTTTGAGGTCGGACAGGGTTCAGAGGCAGATCGAGTTTATGAGGAGGTAGTAAAGAATTGGATATATTGTGTTAGGGAAGATATAAAAAATTTATATTTGTGGTATTTTGGATTTGTCTATAGACTTTTTAGTGAAGTCAATTTTAAGACTGATTATAGTTTTTTAAGATGGAGCAAATTGAGGGTTCTGGTTTTGAGGACAGATTGAGGGTGTATATGGACAAGATGTTTGGAGATATGACAGCTTCTTTGGACAAGAAGATAGAAAGTAGTGTGGAAAAAAGTTTAAATGCGAAAGATGCGAAGAAAAGGTCAGTAGAGGATGAGAGTTTTTGGACTACTGAGGAAGTGGAGGTTGTAGCCAGTGGGTCAAGTCAAGGAGGCGTAAAGAGGACGCAGAAGAGAAAGAATGTGGAGAGAAAGAAGATGGCAAGGGTATCCGAACGTAAGGTTCAGGTTGATGAGGTTGCTATAAAGGCAAAGAGTGATGCTATAAATACACAAAAGAGATGCCATAGTGTGGTGGCATGTGACACATTTTCTGCGAGTGGAGATGTAGAGCTAACTTGTTCTACAAGTTTTGATGATTCTGATGAGGTTCCCCGTAAGAGGAGGAAGGTTGGGGATAGAAAAAAAAAGCTGGAAATGGGTGAATTTATAGATCCTCAAGGTGAGGAGATGTTTGATCCGCTTCTGATTCAGCACCCTTTATCACCTCAGTGGACTCCAGCGGAGCATGTGGCAAAGTATATTAGGTATTGGATTAGGAGGGAGATTCCAAAGGAGGTGAGGACACGGCTGAGGTCAGAGTGTCCGAGGCCTAGCTTGGAGAGTAAAGTGGCATACACTCCAGAACTGGACCCAAAAATGATGACTTTTCTGAATAAGTCTGGACGAGACCCAAGGAGGGGTTTAGATAAGGGTCTGAAGGGTTGTCAAGACAGATTGCTTGATGTTCTGGGACCCCTCACTAAGGTTTTTGATTTGTGTGAGGAGGCACATAATACTGGAGGCACATAATACTGTAGTGGATGTGCAGGAGTTGCGCCAGTGGGTACAAAGGGCGATTTGTCTACTGGGTAACTCGAATGCGGCCTTGTGTGTTGAGAGGCACAAGAGTATCTTGTTGAAGATAGATCCAAAATTGGCTGATTTGGCCAATAAGGAGTTTGGAGAGTAGAGCGAGGGTATGCTCTTTGGAGAGGAGTTTGTGAGAGATATTTCGAGGTACGTTGGTACCTTTAATTCTTTGCAGAAGGCACAGAAAGACATACAAAAGGTTTTTGGTACGGCCGGGAGAATGCGGGGTCGATTCCCGGGCCGTGGTCAAGGAATCAAGAGAGGTTCTTTCGGAAGAGGTTTCAGACCCTATGGTTTAGGTTACCGTTATGGATTCTATTCAAGAACGGATCAGGGTGGTTTCTACCCACAGAGACAAAGGACTAGGTCGCGTGGATTGCGTTCTGAGAGAAGAGGAAGAGGATCTTCAGGTAAGATATTGCATAGACCCGATTTCTATCCGTGTAAAATTGGGCGGCAGACTAGCCCAGTTTGTTTCAAGATGGAAGGAAATAACTCAAGATCCGTGGGTCTTGGAAACGGTGGAAGGTTATCATATAGATTTCATGGAGGTTCCAGTTCAGGAAAGGTGTCCTGCTCTGTTGAGATTCGCAAGGGACCTGGAGGATTTTGTTATGAAGGAAGTAGAGGCTTCGGCAGAAAAAGGGGCAATAGAGATTGCGAAGGAGGTTCCAAGTTGCTTTGTAAGCAATATATTTTTGGTTGAGAAGAAGGACAAAGGAATGAGGCTGGTGATAAATCTCAGGGAGTTGAACGTTTGGGTGTGTTACAACCACTTCAAAATGGAGGGTATCCATATGTTGAGGGATTTGTTAAGGAAGTGGGACTGGTTGACCCGTTTGGATTTGAAGGATGCTTATCTGACCGTTCCAGTGTGTGTGGAGCACAGGGATTATCTCCAATTCAGGTGGAAAGGAGTTCGTTGGAGGTTCAAAGGTCTCCCGTTCGGTTTGACGTCAGCACCATGGTGCTTTGCGAAAGTAATGAGGCCGGTTGTAGCATGGTTGAGGTCCAGGGGAATTTGGTTGATTGTGTACGTACCTGGACAACATTCTTATTATGGCAGAGGAAAGCAGTTTGGCAAAAGAGCAGATGGAGTTTGCAATGAGAATTCTGGAGGATCTAGGTTTTGTTGTGAACAGGGAAAAATCGTGTGTGGAGCCAGCTCAGGAGATGCAGTTTTTGGGGTTTCATATTCAGACATTGGAATGTGTGTTGAAGTTGCCTATGGAGAAAGTGAAGAAGATTTGAAGGGAAGTGAAGGGAGTGAGGTATGCAGATTGGATTACGTTGCGTCAATTGGCAAGATTGCTAGGTCTGCTTTCAGCGTCCATTCAAGCGATATTGCCAGCTCCCCTTCATTACAGGGCGTTGCAGAGACTAAAGGCGTTTCATTTGAGGCAGGGAGCAAAGTATTCGCAGAAAGTGAGGATGAGTCTCAGGAAGAGCTGGATTGGTGGTTGAAGAGTCTGGAAGCGTGGAACGGAAGAGCAATTTTTGGGGAGATTCCAGAGGTGGAGATAGAGTCGGATGCAAGTCTGTATGGTTGGGGAACGAGATGTGGGACACTGTCGACTGGAGGTCAGTGGTCCAAAGAGGAGAGAGAATTACACATAAATTGTCTGGAGCTCCTGGTGGGTTCCTTTACGGTCAAGAGTTTCCTGAATGGACAGGCGAAATGTTGTGTACTGTTAAAGATGGACAACATTTCGGCAGTGCGTTATGTAAACAAGTTGGGGGGTCCTCGGTCGAGGGGCTTAGCGGATTTGGCGAAGGAATTTTGGAAGTTTTGTTTAGACAAGGAGATTATGGTGCAGGCGCAGTATATTCCAGGGTTGAGCAACATAGAGGCGGATTGGAATTCAAGGTATCTCAAGGATGTGAGCAATTGAAGGTTGAACAGGGGTGTTTTCCTGAGGTTACTGGAGAGGTGGGGCCCACTGCGGGTGGATTTATTTGCGGACAGGCTGAATGCGCAATTGGTGGAGTTTTACAGTTGGAGACCAGATCCGGAAGCGAAAGGAATAGATGCCTTCCTGCAGGAGTGGAGAGTGGGGAGGCTTTATGCGTTTCCTCCATTCTCTATGAGTCAGAGAGTGTTGACAAAGGTGAGGAAGGAGTAGGCAGAGTTGGTCTTGTTAACGCCGTTTGGCAAGCCCAGGTGTGGTTCCTGGATGTGATGAGTTTGTTGGTGGAGGACCCTGTTTTGTTACCGAATTTCCCAGAGGTTCTGATGGATGTTCAGGGGAACGTGCACGAGCTAGTGATGACAGGGCAATTGAGGCTTATGGCATGGCTGATTTCAGGAGAGTTTGGCAGGTGTGTGGATTATCAAAGGAGGCTTCAGATCTCATCACGAGTTTGTGGGCGACAGGTGCAACAAGGGTCTATAGGTCTGCTTGGAGGAGATGGTGTGTTGAGAGGGGTCTGAATCCCATATCAGCACCTATATTGGAGATCATGAATTATTTGTCAAGTTTGTTTAAAGGTGGTTAGGCATACAATTCAGTGAATTTGAGTAGATCTGCAATTTCAGCCGGTCATGTTTTGTTTGAAGGTGTGCCGGTTGGTCAACATGCTTTGGTTAAAAGGTTGGTTAAGAGTGTTCGTTTGAAATTGCCTCCTAGGGCTAAGTACGCTTTTCTTTGGGATGTTTCAGTTGTTTTGAAGGAGTTGGATGATTGGGGTCCGAATTCAGGTTTGAGTCTTAAGTTGTTGTCTTGGAAATTAGCAGTTCTCTTATGTTTGGTTTCTTTTAGGAGAGTTTCAGACATTAGGGCTTTAGAAGTGTCTTTGTAGTAATGGAAAGAAGACGCCAACACCGGTAAGAGGGAAGAGAACAGGATTTATTGAGAGCGATGAGGAGAGAGAGCGGACGCCTCCAAGCCAGCACAACAACTGACTTGGAACCGAACGCCTCTCAGGTGACGAGCCTAGAATGTAGTGACAATAGCGAGGCATAGTGTTCTAGAAACACTATTCCATGTATAACACATCTTCTTCCTTTCCTATAACAACAATGTACATGCAGAAACAGAAGTAAAAAACAAAAGTAAAACCAAATTAATAGCAAACAAAGTCTTTCAGGTAAGCTGGTTGCCTGCGAGGCCTGAGCAGGCGTTGTGACGTTGGTGTGTCGCCTTCCGTTGCACCAGAAGAGTTGGCACCCAAAGGGATTATGGAATCTCCCCCTACGGTGGAGCCCGAGAAACCTCCCGATGACCCACCATCTTGTGCTAACAGGTACCCACTATTACCAGTACCTTCAGAACCTCCCCCGGGCTGCAAGGGGCTCTGACATTTCTTGTACAAGGCCACTCTTCGCAAATTCCAACACTCCCCATTGTTTAGGATAACTCCATGCTTGAGGATTTTCCTTATGGTGAAAGGACCTCTAAACTTTGAAAGACCTCTCCCTATTCTTCCAGATTTGACCTTAACCTGATCACCCACCTGCAATCCACCCCTGGAACCCGTCAAATCCTCCACAATGTCTTGAGAGTGTAGAGGAGTGACTAAATGTCTCATCCACGGAGGCATCATCTTGCCACTCGGGGGCCTGCCTCGCATGAATTCAAACGGGGACTTTACCTCACTGCCATGTGGAGTTGAGCGATAGGCCCATACCATGTCGTCCACTAAGTCTCGCACCACCTTTCCACTGACCGTAGCCATCTGAATAATCCCCTTAACTACTCTGTTAGCTCTCTCACATAAGCCATTTCCCTGAGGGTTATAGAGGGCCGTGCGGTGATGAGCTATGCCGCATCTCTTTAAGAATGTTTGCATATCTTTAGAGATTAGCTGAGTGCCATTATCAGTGATAAGTGTAGATGGCAAACCCTCTTCTTTAAATATTTTCTCTAAGAGTTTTATGGTGCGCTCGGTGGTGATATTGTTAGTGAATTCGACAATGAGCCACTTGGAGAACACGTCAATAACTACTATGGCGAATCTGTCCTCTTCACACATCTCACCCATAGGGCCTATAAAATCCAAGCAAATAGTATGCCAAGGTATTTTGGGACTCTCTATATGTGTCTCACCTGATTTTTTGCCAATTTTCAACCTCTTTTCTCCTTCTAAACACAAGGAACATTTCTCCACCCACTCCACCACTTGTGAATCTATCCCTGGCCACCAAAAATGATCCTTCAAGCGACGCTGCGTAAGTGTCTGTCCCAGGTGACCTTCGTGTGCCAAACCAAGTAACTTCCCCTAATGCCAAAAGGTGGAATGAAAATTTCGCCTTTGACTAGAACATGCTCCCCGCACAAGGACAGTTCGTCTAAGATTTTTGCATAAGGACGCACTGAAACTGGAAGACAGCTCTCCCTTCGGGGCCCAGATTTAACTAACTTAGCCACCTCCATTAGCGTGTGGTCTTTTTGCATCTCGTGTTCCCAATCTTTGGCACTAAAGGTTCCTTCCCCGACCACAACTATGTCTTGTACAGAGGCGACGGCAATATCATCCTCTAACGTAGGTGTTGTACCCGTGGTAGTGCGCCAGTCGACAGACAGCCTGGAGAGGCAGTCAGCTTGAATGTTCCTCCAGCCCTGAATGTACTCAACCTGGTATTGAAAGCTCTGGAGTTTGGCTGCCAACTTGACTAACCTTGCAGAACCTTTACCAGTCCCTCCCGGTGATAAAACCTTGATTAGAGGTTTATGATCTGTCTTTAGTGTAAACCTCGTTCCCCATAAGTAGGTCCTAAAGTACTCAACTGCCCATGATGCAGCTAGCGCCTCCCTCTCTATTACTGAATAATTTTTCTCTGAGTCAGTCAAAGTCCTTGAAGCGAAAGCTACCGTTTTTCCATCCCAGCCTTTCTTTGAGAAAGTATTGCCCCCAACCCAGTGGAGCTAGCATCTACTGTAAGGATGGAGTGGGAGTGAACATCAAAGGGGGTTAAGACATTAGCATTGCATATTTCACTCTTTATGTTTTCAAAGCATTCACGATGTACCCCCTTCCACTCAAAACTAACACCTCTTTTAAGCATTGTACGTAAACATGCTGTCTTATCAGAAAAGTTTTCTACGAACTTAGAGTAGTACTCTATTAGGCCCATGAAAGAACGAAGTTGATCTTTATCCACCGGGGAAGGAGCAGATCTTATGGCTTTACACAAATCCTCTTTGGGGCGGATGCCCTCTGCGCTGATCGTGTAACCTAAATATTCTACTTGTTCTACCATAAATTTGCATTTATCCTTCCGCAGAGTTAGACCAGCCTTGTTAAGTGTGTTGAGTACCATCTTCAAAATTGTGTTGTGCTCTTCCACAGTCTGGCCGTAGACCAAAATGTCGTCTTGGAAATAGATGGTATTGCAAATCCCCTTAAAGAGATCTGACACCAGACGTTGGAAAACGCTTGCGGCTGAGTTCAACCCGAAAGGTAGGCGTGTGAACTGAAAGGTGCCTTCCGGAGTTATAAATGCCGTCATTTGCTTTGAGTCCTCATGGAGTTTGATCTGGTGGTATGCGCTGCGTAGGTCGAGTTTTGAAAAGAATTTTGCCCCTTTGAGTGTGGTGACCAGTTCAGTAATGTTGGGAAGGGGAAATAGGTCTGCTACCACTGACTGATTGAGGGTGCGCAAGTCCACACAGAATCTCAATTTTCCGTCGGCTTTCTTCGTGACGACTACTGGCGAAATCCAGGGAGATGCTTCGACTACTTCAATGACGCCAGAAGAAAGCATGTCTTTAATGAGGCTCTTAACCTCCTCTCTCACTACAATGGGAATCCGTCTGACTTTATGTTGGACTGGGATTGCGCCTTTTTAGTACAATTTGATGTACATAACCTTTAAGTAGACCCAATTCATCTCTAAACACCGCATGAGCCTCCCCAAAATGTCTTCCAAGCTTTCATCCTGCACCACCATTACTTGCATAGGTGCTCGTGGGTTGACGATTATGTGTAAGTCGTATTGGTGTACCCATCCTAAAATGGGTGGGCCATGGTCAGCAACGTACACTTTACCATAGGTGGACCGCTGTGAAAAGCTTATATTAGCCTCAAAATATCCTAGAATATCGATGGTCTCACCTTGGTAACCGCCTGGAGATATATCTTTAGGTAATAGGCCTTTATGACCCCATGTTTCCCTCACTAGGCATTTTGGAAGGATGGTGTATTTAGAACCAGTATCCACCATCAACATTACTTCCCGCCCATCGATTATAAAGCTCGCTTTGGGTCTGTTTGTTCTTCTATCTTCGTCAGATATCTCTTCTTGAGTCGTAACAACCAGAATCTTGTCTTTATGCATGTTATTCGTGGTATCACTCACTACTTGAACGCTGGCAAAACTCTGTGTATTTTTACTTCTACACATTCGTGCGTAATGCCCCACTTTCCCACATTTAAGACACTCTTGACCGGAAGCGAAACAAAACTTCGAGTCTGTGTTATGTAAATTACTACCACATCTATTGCACATTCTAGTGCTGACACTCCTTTGGCTCACCGCTATCCTCGCGGTAGGCGCCTTCTTGAAGAACTTCCCTTTATTCTTCACAACTGACACGCCATAGTCCTCCTCATCTTTTCGTTCGTGGACTGAAACCTCACTAATATCAGTACTGTAATTCCTTTTTCAAGCTCCTTCATGCATCCCTCCGACTGCTCTATGACCTTCGCGAGATCAATGGCAACTTTTAGATTTGGGTTTTTAGCTGCCCACAAGCGTTCTTGTATTTTCTTGTTGCTACACTGGACTATCAATTGGTCCCTTATTAATTCCTCATTCATGGCGCCAAAATTACACTTTACAGACATTTCGCGCAGCCTTGAGACAAAGTCATCTATAGATTCCCCCATCCTTTGATGTTGGGTGTAGAACTTGTATCTATTGAGAACAAGGTTCTCCTCCTTTGTGTATCTTGCTTCAAGTCTGCACACTGCTTCTTGGTATTCGTCGGGTAGTGGTTGACCATTACCTTGGAGTGCTTGAGGGAGGAATTTAAATACTCTTTGACCTTCTTTCCCTAAGATGCTCAACAAAATTGCTTTCTTCCTTTTAGCTGGAAATTCCTGCCCATCTAGAGCTTCTAAATAATTTTGGAACATAGGGTACCAATCTTCCCAGGGAATATCAGGAGTGCCCGGTTGCGCTAGGAAAGTGGGTGGTAAAGCTACTGTTATTTGTGATGTTGCCATATTGAAGTGTAAGACTATGGGAAGCCCTGGGGACTTTCTAAGTAACAACTACTAATATGTGAGACTTAGCTTGAACCTCAGTGGTATTCTGGCTTAAAGTTCTACTGGGTATCAACAGATGTCACTCAAGTAAAATGCAGCAGACGTGCACATCGTCGAAGAGGTCATAGAGAGGGTTATTGTTTGTGTCCCTGCAAGCTTATATGAGAAGGGCTAATTTCCTTTAAGACCCTGTGCTCTGAAGGTCAAGGCTTCGCAGCGCTTTTAATCCCCTGTCTGTTGATTTTGTTTCGCTGCGCTTACCGCTTGTTCACTGTGACGACCGCTGACTTCAAACACCTGTTTCTGTAGTGTTTTGTACTCCTTGCGGTGCTTTTCCGACCTCGGTGCTGGTTGCTATGGAGACGACTCTTGTGGTGAAATTCAAGATGGCCGCCGACGTGCTGTGAGCGTGTGACGTGAACCGATGGTTATCACGTGATGGCGTGATCAGCTGACGCTCCTGCGTTCTGAGGAAACCACGACCATCAAGTCCTCTCCGCTGTGACGTCGGTAAGAGTCGCGTTGCTATGCAACTCTCTTTTGTTTGCCGTTGGTCGCAATGCTGGGCCTGAATGTGGCTCTTAGTTTCATATGCAACCCCTGGACACGGACAGACATGGACAGCTCTCCTGGGCAACCTCCGCACCCTCCGCTCTCTCTCCAGCTCACCGTGCTCTTCTACGTGTCTCCGGCTGTGATGCTTGGTCTGCGCTTCACCTCTCTGGATAACTTCTGCTAGCTGAAAACGCCGGAGATCCTTGCACTGTGTGTGGGGTCCGTTCACTGTCGTCGCCAAATTGTAGTAATGGAAAGAAGACGCCAACACCGGTAAGAGGGAAGAGAACAGGATTTATTGAGAGCGATGAGGAGAGAGAGCGGACGCCTCCAAGCCAGCACAACAACTGACTTGGAACCGAACGCCTCTCAGGTGACGAGCCTAGAATGTAGTGACAATAGCGAGGCATAGTGTTCTAGAAACACTATTCCATGTATAACAGTCTTCTAGGAGTTACCAACTGGAAGGGGTGTGTTTTGAGTTGTGCAAAAGGACAAAGACCATGTCTAAGACGATTTTTTATCCCAATATGGAGGGTCATAGTAATTTGTGTGTGGTACGTTGTTTGAGAGAGTATGAGAAGAGAACGGTTGGTTTGAAGGAGTGTAGTTGTTCACAGTTGTTGATTTCTTTCAGGAAGCCGTATAGAGCGGTTTCGGCTCCAACCTTAGCGAGATGGGTTAAGGAGGTGATGAGTAAAGCAGGTGTGGATGTGAGTGTTTTTGGGGCTCATTCAGCAAGGGGTGCTATGGCTAGTAAAGCATTTATGAGGGGTTCCAGTCTGAGGGGCATTATGAAGGCAGCTGATTGGTCTAATGATTCAACTTTTAAGAAATTCTATTTTAAACGTGTGGAGAATGTGTTGCAGAGAGTTTTGGATGAACTTTGAACATGCATATTATTGGCCTTCGGGCCTTGCCATAAAATGCAGATTTTCCACAGTTTTAATGGGAAGAAAATCATGATTTTATTAAAGGCACAGAGGCTAATATTATCCCTCCGCTTTATGCCCATCCCATTTGACCTATTTTGTTTGTTGTTTTTTTGTATAGGTCAAAGTTAAGAAGAAGGATATCAACGTGGTTTTCATGGAAGTTGCCGTCAATGGAGTGGATTTCGTGGTTCATTTAAAGGGACTTTGTTTAATTCGCAGTAGTTAAAAGAAGGAAGATGGCTGCCTGTTCTTGTGTTATATGCATGTTCAGTGTTCTAGTGGTTCCCAAACTGTGGTCCGTGGACCCCCAGGGGTCCGTGACATATTCCCAGGGGGTCCGCAGGCAGCAGTTTTAAAAGCACTGCAAATTTCCTTGTATAATTAGCAGTTTTTGAGCAACAATAAAAGTGTCAAGATAACTCTGGTGATTAATGGACCTGCTGGAGAGAGATGGGAGTTTTGTCCAGGGGTAGCTTTGACTCATAAGGAAGCCCAGAGGTTTAATATGCCTGCTGCAAAGAACGTGTACCATGAATTTAAAAAAACAATATTTTATGTGCATAGCTCAGTGGGTTACTGCTTTTGTCACAGAGCTTCTGTTGTTACTGTGCAGTTCATAAGTTACAATCGTAAACTAGCACAGTGACAGTGAGCTATGAACTGCTAACATGAAGCTGCATGCAATCTGCATGGTACAACTCAGTAAGTTATGTTTTCTCTGTCTTTTATTAGCCTGATGCTGCTAAAAAAGGTTTGTTTGGGTAGAAATATATTCTTATTATTAAAGTTGATGCTAACCACTGTGTTATGTTCTGAACCCTGAGTTTGTGCTTCTCCAGACCAAGCACTCTTAAAAAATGCCGACCTGTATAGATGACATGTGAATCCTATGCCTTGTAGTCCCCTGTGCCTTATGTAACATTTTCGATACACTGATTTACACACGTATGATTCATTGTCTCTGCCCTGCACTGGCATGAGAGATGCTGTAAAACAAATGCAATACATGTGACAGAGGGGCTATGGAGAGATAAGAGGCACTGTTGGAGGGTGATAGTGAGGGAATCATTGAAGAGCCCCAGCAAAGATCATCGTATCCTGGTGCACTGTAAGGTTGTCATTTACTATGCTTTAAAAGCTAATACAATTCAATATATAATGACAAATGTGTTGTAGAATGCACCATTTTTTCCCTAATTTTCCTGGAGGGAGAGCTCCCTAAAGCTCCCGCTGTATTGGTTAGGCTCACTCGCTGCGCACTGTACAGGGACTGGTCTGGAAACATTTGCCAGGGATGCTTTGGGTTTCCAGTCTGGCCCTGGCAGAAATAGGAGACTCGTACCACGAAATAAAACCTAAAATCTAAATCTGTATTTGTAAAGCGCGAACTACTCACCCTTACGGGTCTCAAGGCACTGGGGGCCGTCGTGGAAATTAAGTGAGCTATTGTCCAGAGTCACATGGTGCTGAGCTGAGCTGCCACCGGAGCCAGGGATTGAACCGTGAGCCCTGTGCTCCGAAGTCAGCTGGCCTGTCCGCTGCACCACACCTCTCCACATTGAAAAGTTAGTCACCGAGGTGCAGCACCAACCTACCCATTAAAATCTTCTGATTTTTGCACATTTTTTCAATATAAAAAAATAAAATCTTTAGTAATTCAAGTATTTGTTTGGTGTGCACTTGTTTGTGTATTTTTCGCAAATTACAGTTTTAATGTATGAAATTTAAATAGTACAAATTGCTTGGGGGTCCCCGGCTTCCAGTAGTGACTCAGTGGGGGTCCTCAGGAGTCAAAGGTTTGGGAACCACAGTGCTAGATCATGAGCATAGACACAAGAAGCAGCTGCCCTTGGTCCTAGGAGCATCTTTACCCCATTCCTGTAGTGTAGGACCAAGCGCTAGAGACAGCATTCTGAAAGGCTGGTCTGCTGGGGCGAGAGAGAGTGGGCGAGAGGTTCACTTGGGCTGATGCCTGTATTGCTGCTTCCAGAAAAATGATCATAGGGGCAGTACCTTATAGCAAAGGTGTGCAGCATCCCCCATGTGACAACATTTGCTGTTTAACTGGTTAGAGAGAATTTGCAAAGCTCTTCACCCCAAAAGCTGTGGCCACATTTCCGCTGGCGGTCCAGCCTTGTCATGGAGTGCTTTGTTTAAAAAAAACTTTCTGAGGGACAAGAATCCCATTTTGGGGGACTTGATTTAAAATAAAACCTTTGCCTAAACTTTTTCACAACTTTTCCCGAACTGATCGATTTCTGTCACGTGAGGCATCCCCGAGACTTCTATCTTTAGGTTATTTTAATGATACTTTTCATTTTCTGGACAATTTAATTTTTAGGGATTTTGGTGACATGGAATGGTAGAAGCTTGCCTTATTGTTTCTTTATTGTGTGCATTTGTATTTACCTTTTATTCATACTTACCAGAAGAGTTGCCTTGCCCTTGACCAACACCAATAAGCAGCGACAAAGTCCAGTGGGTCTAGGATTTTTTAATATATAAGCCAGTCTGTCAGTGTAGTTGTGTGGAGGGGTATATGGGCGAATGAGTGAATAGTCTGATGAATGGATGCATGAGTGCATGCAAGGAGGAATGGACAAGTGAATGGATGAGTGAGCGAGGGCAAGGATGGATGAATATATGAGTGAGTGTAAGGAGTGATGTTGGTAAATGTGTGTAAGTTGAAGAGTGAGCGCATGGTGCTAGATAGAGAGAGCTATTTTACTGTAATGTACTTGTATTTATATACTGCTTTCTAAACCCCATTCAAGGCCTATTGCGCTTTCTGGGTATTACAGGCCTATTATTACAGGCCTATTATTTATACCCTGGTGAGGTTCTGAAGAGCTCCGGTCTTTATGTTAGTCCTCGTTGAAGTATGATTGAAAGGGTTTTGTTTGTGGTTTGACCAATATGCGACATGGTTGGAGGTGCATGTGGTTTGGCAGCGTGTTGGAAGTATGATTCATCTAAGGTTTCTGCACAAAGCATGATGTGTTGCAGAGTGTTGAGGAATAAACACAATTGCACATGCAGGTACCTGCCAACTTTAGGTGTGGACAGTGTTGCAGACAGCAACCACCCTTAATCTGTGTTATTGAGGTACAGCAGAATATATGAAGTCTGCCCGAGTGCTCGAAAGATCCAAGCCATTGGAAGCACTGTTAAACCACCAGGAGAGATCTACACTGAGTCTATGTAGCAGCAAGTGAGTACTATCCAATTGGAGGTGTTTTTAAACCACGTGATGAGTATTCAAGGAGTCGAACCACACACAAAAACGAGCTATTACATTGGAGGCATTGTGAAAGCCCCAATCGCTGTAAATCGTCAAAGTCCATTTAGGAGGACACACGGCAGACAGGGATTACTCTGCCACAATCGTAGTGGCTGAGGTCCTTTGCCACCGGTATCCTGGGGTCCATCCCAGTATGACTGCAAACTTGGCCAAGTGCAACCTTTTCTGTTCTTGATTCTCAGGGAAGTGAAGGTGAGCAGTCACAGGCTTATCCAGGCAGTAGCGTGTTGGGTAAATTCACAGACCTCAACAGCTAATCAACAGACACAATAACATAAAGTGCAGCCCAGTGCTTAACTTTTAAGAAAAAAGAGAGTACTTTAGTCACACTACAAAATTAAACACTACACAACAAGACAAGCTTAATAGAGGGTACTAATCAGTTGCATCTGACAATGAAGCATTTCACTCCATTATCCCGGACACCCATCTCTGCCCCGCTATAGACAAGTGTCTGCATTTCAGTTCCCAGTGCTATACGGAGTAGGCATGGATACGGGAGCAGATACTCAAAGCAAACTCACTCATTGGAGAATCTAGGTTTAATTTCTTTTTCAACCCTTGGTTAAAAGTCTTAGGCATCATGGCAGTGTTTTCCATGTGCATCAGCCTCTGTCCCCTTATGCAGGCTAAGCGCGTGCTTACCTGCTCTTAGTTGCATTGCAGTTCAGGCAGTGTGGCGGGTTTGAAACACTCTTTTTTCGAGGCGACCGCAGCGGCAGCCTTGTTCATGTCAGGGTTTGCAGAGTAGACTCACTAGCCAAGTCTGTGAGGTCACACCAATTTTCGTTTGTGGTGGTCCTCAAGGCTGGCTGCAGACCAGTGAACGGACGTAGTAGTTGCAGACTACCAGCAGAGTTTCTTCATGATGATGTCTCTGTGGCAGTTGTGGCCTACAGGCCGATCCTGGTTATTCACTTCGGTGTAAATGTGGGTTTCATTTTCTCCACCGGCAGCAGCAGTTCTAACATCTCAAGCCCAGGGTAGATTGCCTGGCGAGAGAAGAATTGTCACTCTGGTGCAATTGTGATACACTTCACTTTCTTTGTCAGTTTCCTCTGGGTGCTCCTCTTGCCAGGAACATACTGGGCCTTATCTTCTGGACAGTCTGTCCTACTGCATGGACAGGCAGGCATACTCCTTCCCTCTCAGCAGGCAGGGAGGCTTCTAGGCTGTTTAGGCAGACCCTCAGCTCTTCCAGCAGAAACTGCAGACTTCAGGTGATGCCCATTCACCTCTGGGAGACTGGCTGTCAGGCAGACACCAGTCCTGGTTACATAGCAGGTCTTCGAGTACGCTGTTTGATTATTCCCTTACAGTGTCAAGAAGAACTTGGGGCTGGAACAAAGTGGGATGGGTGGGATCCCACTTTTATACCCCTTTTACAGGCAGAGGATGTGGATCTATGGTCTAATGTGTCAGAAACTAGGGTTGGTTCTATTACAAATATAGTTTCCAGGCTTCTCTCCAGACACAGCCTTTGTGCCGAGTGATGTTTCTCACAGCTGAAGCAATGGGGCTGTCTCCAAAACATGGACACAATGAAGTGTGATATCTCTGAACCTGGTTGTCATCAGCCTCATGAAGCACTAATCAGAGACCGACAAAAGGGCAGGCTCTGCCTAGAAACGTCCCCATCTTGAACAATAGACCCTGCAGTCTCCCCTCCCTCATCGCCATCTACCAAATGGCAGTGCTCAGCAAGTACTAATCAGCAGTTCTCTGCTAAGAAAGACTTCATGGAATTTCTTATGGGAGCACCGTCTCCATCCTCCTCACTTCCGTCTCTGTTACCCTTATTACACAAAATGATGCCATTGCGCCACTAAGTAATTATGCACCATTTGCAGTAAAAATCTACAGTGAACGCATTGCTTTTTTTGCACTAGTTTTAAACCGAAATGCATTTTGCACAAAAAATTAGCATAAAATGACAATTTGCAATTTCGTGTAATTATAAGTAATTTCGCACAGTTTTCCAGAAATATTGTGTAATTACACAAACGAAATTACCAGGAATTTAACACACCCTTAGTATCCACTCTTTAGCCGTAGGATTGCAGAAAATCCACTTCCAGTGTTTGGGGAAGCTATCCTAATCTTACATCTTTTGTCATGCCAAACCAGGTGTATCCAAAATGGATCCCACTGGCCCCAGTACTCAGACTCACACAACACACAAAATCCTACAATTTCACAAAACACAATACACTGCCACCACAGCTTTACATGATGTACCCAGGGCAGGGACATTAGTCCTCTCCCTAGTAGGAGGGCACGCTGGTGTGCCTCACCAGTTCACAGGTCAGGGACAGGCCTAAGCCTAGAATAGTGTGACAACAGGGCCAAAATAAGTCAAGATAGTAATTTCAGATGCAGTCGGGCATGGGTACGTGCCCATTCACCTTGAAGGGGGACTTCCCTGGCCCAAGAGTACTGTAAGGGCCAGAACCTCTCCTCACTTTCACTCTATACTAACCACTGCTATCATTTACAGGACACTTGTTCACATTTGCAGCCATTAGTTCCTTAGAAGCCCACATTCCTGTAGCTTGCTGTCCCGGCACCACTGAGTGGAATAGGCAGACTCACTACTCTGCTGTTGGTGGTACTATTTGATTCCCCCTTTCCGCCTCTACTGAGTGCCCCCCGACCGATTAGTGTGGTGACGATAGCACTACATGGCCTGCTCCAACTTTGCCTCTGGTCTTGTAATGATGGTGTCTCTGTCTTTTTTTCTAATGAGTCACACTGTCTCCCCTTCTGCTATGTCAGCTTATTAGGGACTCTTGTCACTTCTGGTGATTGGCTGGCTGGTCCTGCTGGTACTGGTTCCAAACTGGAAAATGAGGGCCAGGGAGGAGACAGGCAGAAAAGGAATGGGGTTCAAATTCAGGAACACAAAGAGAAGGGAGAACATAAAGGTTCTTCCAATCCCATTACTTGTTATAGGTGTCAAACGGAGAGGCATTACAAAAGGGAATGTCAGGTGAAAGGCCCTGTACCCACTGCACCCACCTTAGCAAGTGTGTTGACTATGGGTGAAGTGACCCAAGAGGGCCCTGGTGTGCTCATTCTAGTAGCAATGGACATTTGGGAAAGGAACTCAGATGTCTGTAGGCATCCATCCATATATCTTGGGGTTTGGGATGAAGGCTAGTGTCAATGGGAATAAGGTTCCTGCCACGTGGAATGCAGGTGCTTACAGGACTGTGGTTGAGAGGAAATATCTCAGACTCAGGGAGATTCTCCCTAGTGCCTATGACACAGGCCTGGTAACCAGGGATGGCATGAGGTACCTGATTGCCCAAGCTGAGGTAGAAAAGATAGTATCAAGGAGCACACCAATACCTAAAGCAATTCAAATGTCAAGTACAATATAATCTTTTAAATCATGGCATTAATGAAACATAAGTAGACGGGAGTCTTGATAGTTCTTGAATTCAGTTATGTTGCTTTTATTTTCACAATTAGAAGAATGAATACATGCATCAGCCCAGCCAACGCGTTTCATCCGTAAAAGGACTTCATCAGGGCTGTAAAAACAATTAAATAACCAATTTTTAGTATCAACTAAATAACTTCAAAATTTAGGCACAAAACTTAAATAAAGACACAAGATAGACAAGACAACTATCAGCAAGACTAGTACGTTCTGTCCATAATTCTTAGACCAAGAGAGCATCCATTAATCATTACACAGTCAAAATTGCATAAGCGACCCCCTGCCTATATATACTCTAATTTACAATAATGATAACAGTTATTTTCACAATCATTTTATGCTCATTTTATAATAGATCTACATAGATCATGACATCAAGAAAAAACACAATGCACAAAGAATCTATACAATCTTATAAATTCTGGCTAAGTCGATTTGTTCTCAATGCACTAAGCGGGATGGTAACCAGTTTCCTATAAATGTCACATTTGAAGCTAAAAAGAAGATAGGTCAATCATGTTTGTTATCATCTACATCTTATTTCCACGTTTCTCCAATCCCCCATGAACAGATGTTATAGTCTTCTAAAAATCAGTTAGTAATCTCCACAGCATAAGTTTTAAGTATAAACAAAATTAATAAGCACTGAACCATCACTATAATAAGTTGTAAGGTCTCTATATCTTCATTTTTCGCTGAATAATATTCATAGCTAAACGCAAATAACTCACTTAAAATATGACGTGGTATCAATACCAATGGAGCAGGCCTTCCGATGGAGAATAGTTATATTTCGTATTGTGAATCCCCCGTTGCGTGCTATCAATCACCCAAATTAAAGCCTCGGTTCTTCGGTCTATAAAAATTGAAAATGCAAAGTGATCCCAGTACGGAATCCCATTATTATAAAATCTAAAAAAGGGATAAACATCTAATCATACTCACTGAGATTAGAATTTCCAAGAATGGAGTGATTCTTTATTGATAAATAGATGCAGTTGAATCTTATCAGAAAAAATCCTTCTTGATTAATATATAATCGCTGGGATTCCCCGTAGCGTAAAGAAGGTAAGGTGTATGAACAAAGAGCAAAAGTAAAATATCATCATAATACTCATTGCCCGAATATACACAATGATGTATCTAGTATCTACAATATGAGTAACCAGTGTCCCCCTGAGCAAATTTGCTTAAAGATAAAATTCACCGAAAGACAGTGTAAGTTCTTCCCAATCTACACTTGGAAGATCGAGGTCTGTCAGCAAGAATAAGTTCATACCAGAAAAGTCTGGTCCAAATAGTAATGCCAAAGTGTTTAAGGTTAGCTTAAACCACAAGTATTGACAAACTATCTACCCATGAATAGCTGATTCATTATTAAATTAGCCAAGAAAAAATGTAGCCCTTCATAAAAAAAAATTACCCACAAAGAAAGTGCCAAGTTGCCAAAAGCGCGGTTATTAGCAAAAAGTATAGGCGCTCGCCTACAGTTAATCCTCTCACCTCCTGAGCAAATATCCTCAGTCTTCTTGCCAGTCGTCTATCTGTGAGTGAGGATTCCCCACCACCTACACTCCTTTTAAACCGTAACACAACCACTCATCAAGCATTCATGTTGCCGCCAAAAATATCAGCCTATCAGAGGCGCACTTAACCAACCCAATACAAACGTCATGCCGAAAATCGGGTGCTGTTTTCACTCTGGTCCACCATATCACGCGGCCAATCAGAGAGCGAGTTTCACTCAACCATTCGAGGGCGGTTCAATGTGCTCTCCACTCTAGTATCTCCTCCTATCATATGAAAGCTCGGTCAAGCCGAGATTTAGCATAATAGTCATGCAGAAAACCGATAGAGGTTTTCACTCTGAGCTGAGGTAGAAATCAGTGGCAAGTCAGCAATGACTGATGTAGGAGTGACAGAGAAGCAAGTTGCAGGATGCCTCTTGGGCAATGATTTGATTGCCACTGGTTTAGTACTAGGGCCAGAAGCCTATGTGACTTGGACCAGGTCAGTGGTTGGGGGGGGGGGGCTACAACACAGGCTGCATGCCAATATCACGAGGAGACTGGGACCATCCCAAATTCCCAAGGACAGAAGAAGGTGGTGAGTGGATCAGGGTAGACTCTGAGAAGACACAGGCCATGGCGTCAATTACCCCGTCAATTACCCCTGCTTTAGGGAGAGAGGAGGAGGAGACACCCGAAGGGGACCATGTGTTGGAGTCTGGCTAATTGCCAAAGCCGCAGGGCTTGTTAGCATCTGGATGAGCTACCCAGAAGGAATTCCTCCAGGCACAAGTTCAGAGCCCCATGCTTATGGGACTTCGGAAGGAAGCCCAGGAGCAGATCTGAAAGGCAGTCCTCGGAAGGCATTATGTTGGTTGGGAGGATGGACTTCTTTACATTGAACCTGTAAATCTTGATCTAGAAGCTAACAAGACTGTATTGGTTTCCAAAGTACACAAGAATCTCCTGTTGCAACTGGCCCATATGGTGTCCTTAGTAGGACACTTGGGCATAAGAAAAACCCTGGATAGGTTGGACTCATTGTTGTAGTGGCCACATATATGCAGAGACAGAGAAGTTCTGTAAAAGCTGTCCTATTTACAAATTGACTGATAAGTCTTGAGGTCATCAGAGCACTGTTAGTATCACTTCTAATCGTAGGTGTTCCATGCAAGTAGGTTGGCATTAACATTGTTGGTCTGTTTGACCACCCCTCAGCATCAGTAACAAGCATATCTTAGTTGTAGTGGGTCATGCCACATGCTATACTGAGGCAGCACATCTGAGGATCATTATTGTGATGGTAGTGGCTAAGGCACTCCTAGGCATCGTTTCGATTATCTAAGACAGTGATTTCCAATCAAGGAAAACATTTTATCTCCTCTTATATGAGAGAGATGTGGGAGCAAGCTGATGTGACTACAACATCATCAGGGCATACCACCTATAGATCAGTAAGTTGGTAAAAGATTTAACAAGACATTTAATAGTGTGACAGAAACTCTGCCAGAGGACCTTAGTAGGAAGTGGGTTCTTCTTCTGCCATGTCTTTTGTTCACCTACAGAGAAATTCCACAGAAAATAGTTGGGTTCAGTCCCTTTGAGCTTCTGTTTAAGTTCTGTTTCATTGTGTGGACGACTAACCTTTGTCAGAAAAGAGTGGGAAGGAAATTCAGAGTCACCTTAAGAGGATGTGGGCGTTTATGTATTTTCCTCAGGAAGTTGATGGCACAATACAAGATTTACACAAAGACAACCCTTCAGGAAAGCCAAGAGCTGATGTATAAGTGGTATGACCAGAAAGGGATGGTAACTGCGAACGAGGAGGGCCTGAAAGATTTTGTGCTGAAGCCGATTTGTCCCAGAGCTTTGGAGGATAATTGGTCTGGGCCATACAAGGTAGTACTGAAGTTCCTGAGGTAAACTACTACATACTAAACATGAAGGCAATGACAAGAGGCTGAAGAATACAGTGCACAGCCTGCTGACCTGTTACACAGTGATGTGAAGGGTGGTTTGATGGATAGAGTACAACTTGCCTTTGAGCTAATGCCTAAGTGGCAAACAAAGTATAGAAAGGTGCTGGGACGATTTTCCTATCTCTTTTCACTGACTCCAGGTTTATAAAAAAAAAAATCTTTATTTTGGTTCTTGGTGTGTAAACTGTCTCCAGGGTTGACAGCTCTCTGTGTACAAGACAGAGACAAATGAGATAGGTTGCCAGTAAACAACAAGGTTACAGAATGTTTGACCAAGTTAAAAGTGCATCAAGGCTGAGGTTGTGAATATGTTGAACTTGGGGGTGATTGAACCTGTAGTCATTAGGCCAGCCAGTGGTACTGGGTCCAAGCAAGGATCCACAGACTTGCACTTTTGTGTAGATTAACAAACTCTCAATGAAGAGGCAAAGACTTATGAACACCTGATTCCCAGATCTGATGAGTTAGTGGACTGGCTAACTGCTGCTTTAGCACCTTTGATCTGACCAGTAACTATGGATATGTTGTATTAGCACCTCGTGCCACGGAAATCACTGCATTCTCTATGCCAGAGGGATTGTAACAGTTTACAGTCACGTCTTGTAGGCTTAAAAATACTCCTGCCATTTTTTAGTGAACCATTTTCTCTCAGGGTTGGAAGAGTTCTCCTTGGCTCTTCTTGATGACATTGCCATCTTAAGTTGTTAGTGGGTGGACCACCAAAGACACCTAGAACAGGTGATGGTCAGGATACAGGGACCAAAACTGACCATCACGGCTAAAAAGTGCCAGGTGAGGCATTTATCTGTTGTCTAGTATGGGCATCAGGTAGACAACTAGAAAATCCACCTATTAGAGTGGTAGGTTCCTACCACCCGAACTTAAGTGAGAGTTTTGTTTGGACTCACTGGCTGTGACAGGACCTTTGTGACCATCTATGGGACAATAGCTCTGTTCTCAAAAGCCATGGCATCGAAGAAGCAGCCCAAGAAAGTGATTTGGACAACAGAATGTCTGAAGGCCTTTGAGACCTAGAGACAGCTCTATGTTAAGCACCTGTATTAAAGGCACCTGCCTATCGTCAGCCAATCATTGAATAAGCTGACATCTCAGATAAAGGAGTTGGAGCAGTACTTGATCAACTTAATAACAAGGGTAGAGAGCGTCCAGGGGCCTTTTAGCTGCAGTCTACTTCCTAGAGAAAATAACTTGGTGGCTATTGAAAAAGAATGCTTTGCAGCAGGGTGGGCTTTGAGAAGGTTCCAGCACTACTTGTTTGCCACCAGGTTTGTACTCAAGACAGATACCAAACCACTGAAGCAGGTGATGTCAATGAAGGGTGGGGATCCCAAGTTGTTGAGGTGGTCTATCTTATTACAAGGCCCAGATTTCATAGTGATGCACAAAGCCAGCAAGCTACTTGGGAATACAGATGATCTTTTCCACCAGTTTTGCCAATACAACAACTGGACTTCTTCAATGGTGGAGTAAGGTTCGGGCCGTCCCCCTGGGACAGGAATCTCTCCTGAATGATAAACAGGGATCTATACCTATTCTGAGTACTTGGATTATATGCAAAACTGATGATGATTGTTAGTTTGGTCCCGGTTTCACATTGATTTAGCATGTGCGCAGAGACCTCGGCCTATATCTGACATTCTGGGTTCCAGGATTTGTCCTGTGAACTGAAAGGGCACACCAGTTGATCCCTCATACTATAGAGTGAACTACTGTTCCAGCCCTGGGTACATTATGAAAGCGGTGACACCAGTGTATTGTGTTTTGTGAATTTGTAGTGTGACCAGACTGGTAACACTGACCCCTATGATGTAAAGTTAAGCTATTATGTTAAACTCAGTTCCTTGCACTGACATCCCATGTGCATGTCAAGTGTGTGTGTGCTGTGCATGTGTAGCACATGTATGGTAGTAGGACTCTGCGTTCGTATGAGTCTGTCAGGATTTGCAGGTGTTATACAACGATTTCTGATGACAATTAGCCACACAACCCAGAGTGTGTCCCTGTTCATGCGAACGAGGCTGCACCAGACAGGGTCAAACACCACAGGAGTAGGAGAATGGATGAAAGGGACAGGGAAAGAGAGAGAGAGAGAGAGAGAGAGAGAGAGAGAGAGAGAAAGAGCACACCCAAGACATCTTTTCTAGGGCTCTCCTTGCTCTTATGTCTCTGGTTAGTATGAGTATTCACTGAGACTCACAGCCGATAGAGCAACACCCTAATCAGAAAAGGTACATGCAGTGTTTTAGTATGAATGAAAGACATGTGATATTCAGTTTAAACATATAATAAGCATGTATACTCACCAGCTTTGGAAAGGCGGGCCACAGTGAACGTAAGGCAAGCGGAAGTCAGCAAGCCCCAAACTCAGGAAAGGAATCTGGATACATCTGCGCAGAGACAACACAGCCAGACAACAAAGCCTAAAGAGCAGCGGCGGCCGGCATGGCTAGCGGGTGATGGGGCGGGCGAGGCGGGCGGGTCGCATGGCAGTCACACATATTTTTTTAAAAACATTAAAAATAAATGAATAAACTTACCAATGCGCTGGGTCCCGCGTCTCCGCTCCTGCTCTTCTCCATCTCGGACGGAAGCACAGTCAGGCCCCACTGACCAATCACAATGCTGCAATGCAGCGTTGTGATTGGTAGGCACCCAGGCTGCCCCGACCAATCACAATGCTGCAATGCAGCATTGTGATTGGTTTTCAGCATCCTGGTGGAACGCTCAACCAGGGAATGGGAGCCTGGGCTTGTTCTCCATGGAGGCTGTAATGGAGCCTGCATGGAGAACGGGGAAAGTGCGCATGACTGGTTTGGGCAAACCACTCTTCCCCTGCCCTGCTCCGAGAGCAGAGCAGCCCCGCCCACCCGCTCGCCCGCAAAGCAGCAGGAAGCATAAAATGATAATAACTTAAAGTTATTATCATCTTATGCTTCTTCTTTGCACTGCTTAAAAGCAGTGGGGCAACGCTCTTCCGCCATAGCGGAGGAACCGCCACTGCAAAAGAGAGTTCGGAGAACAAGCTTAGCATAGCAGGCAAGAAGGTCAGAGAGCCATCAAGGAAAATCCATAGTAGTATGCCAAAGCTAAAACAAAATCAGAAGTGCACGGTCAGAGTAAACAGGCAAAAGGTCACAGAGTCGTAAAGGGGAAATCCACAGCAGTACGCCAAAAAAGAATTGGAAGAGCAGGGTCAGAGTATACAGGCAAGGAGGTTAAGGTACCGAGCAACCATAAGTAAAAAAACAAAAAACAAATGGGAGGGACGGGAACAGGACCGAACCAGCAACAATGAAGAGCGAATGTAACATGATGGTGCCAGGCAGCTTCCTAATGTCTCTGTGATGTTTGAACACTGCTGCTGCTGTAACCCAGGAGTGCCGCATTGACCCAGACTGGCTAGCTGCATATGGTGCCCCAACCCCACATGCTATTATGCCACAGCCTTAAAGGGACATGCCTCACCTGTGTTCTCGTAGACATTCTACAACCTCTGACACCCTGCTGATTCTTGACAGTGTCCGATGGGACGGAAAAGTCCCCTGCTTGCTCATAGATGTGCACCTTAGCCCAGAGTGCTCCAGCTGTATGTAGATCTGAAACCCTGGTTACAAAATTGGTCATGCGCGGATCATGCATGTGTGCCGTGACCTAGCCTACCTTGAAGGACTGTGGTCTACCATAGACCGTGAGGGGCACCAAAAGCGCTTCCCTCAGAATGAGTTGGGCTGCTGCGGTGATACCGATTTAGTGAACAGTACAATTGCTGGGCTTCATTTAGTGCCATAGGAGTAAGGCCTACCGGCTCCCTCGGTTGAAGGTCTATGGCTGTATTTGCAACTTTCTTATCTACATGAGAGGAATATAGTGCTATTAAGCATGCATGTTTGTGTGTGCTAGACTGCATATCTGTATGCCTCTGGGAGTGCATAACATGGAGGCCCAAAAACTCTAAGATGGAGGTGTGGACTACACACCCAAACCCAGATAGGAGATGTAGATTGTTGACATTTCTGGGACTGGAGGGGGGTAGCTACGCTGGTGGGGGAGCAGAGCATCCCCTGTGTGCATCAAAGGTCAATCATGATCCAGGATGGGTGCTGGGCAAGGGAGGCCAGAGGAGAGTGTTTATGGTAGCTACTGAGACTGATAACGTACACACTACAGGAAAACAGAATCATACGCAGTGAGAGGCTTAACCCTTTGAAAGGCATATGTAGTTGAATGCTGACACCCAGGTGTAACCCTTTGCTGCATCCCTCATCTGAGTTGTGGGTCCATCAGCTATTGAGGCAGACAGGCGCCTGGACAAAGACCAGAGTCAAGGAGGGGTTACTTCAAAGAGCCGGACACCCACAACACGAATTTCAAAGGAGCTAGGCCCTAAATCACATTTGTGCCTGGAAAGTCTTATAAAAATGGAAGCTGAAAACCCACTCGTTGTTCAGAGCTGTGTCAAGATCACCACAACTTGAGCTACTGCAACCAGGACCAAAGGTCGGGGTCAGCTGGTTTACCAGCTGGGCAGGGGGAAAATGCTCAGGATGTCAAGAAAACATGCCCTGAACCTGGAGCACCAGCCTGCCATGATCAGTGTGCCATGTGAGGAAGAGGATAGCCTGAAGGGAACAGAGCACAGCAGGGATCCAGAGACAAGGATCTCTGTGAATGAGGTGTGAGGCTGAAGGTCCATTGGGACTGCCTTTTGCTGTGGGACTGCCGGAGTGCACAGAGGCCTGTTTGCCTGTGTGTTGTGGGCCATCACCCAGAGATATTGTTGGGGCCATCAGTGATTAGCACCGACTAGGGGCTGCCGCTGCCAGCCGATCAGACCGCCCCCCAAGTGTGCTTCATCAGGGCCGCTGCACAAGGAATTAGGCAAACTTTTGGGAACACCACCCTATCTGCCAGGAGATGGGAGCCCACTGCACGCCTGTGGCCCCTGTGTGTGCATCAAGGAGCCCGGGAGCTGATTACCTGCCGTCGACTGCCAGAACAGCCTGCAGAGGAGGTTTGTGCATGAGCAGAAGGCTCCCGCCTTCCCGCTGGACCGCCGACTCCTGCCGAAGAGGTCCTCCACCGCCAGAGAAGGTTCCCGCATTGACAAAGGTACTCTGCCCGACACTAGGCTGCAGGACTTTCATCCCAGTGCTGAATTCATGGGAACACGTGCTGGAGCATTGAAGGGGACTATTTTGTTGTTGCAACTGCCTGGATTAGACACCTCGAGCAGGGGCTTATAGAGACTTGGGAACTAAGGTGCAATGCGCTGCATGTGAGAGCTCTGTAAGAGGCTTGCAGGCAATGGCTACAAACTACGTGAACAGAAACCTAGAATGGAGGGGTATTGCACCTAGGGGAAAGTCGCCTCACACAAGACACTGCAGAACAGGGGAGTAAGCCTAGATGAGAGGGACTTGGGCAAATTCACCTGAAATTACTCTGCTAAGGATTATGTGGATTATTTTACTGTGGTAGATTGAAACAGTTGTGTGTAATAAATGCTTTTTTTCATAAGTATTGAGCTGGAATGGACTTCTTGGGGTTGCTGGAGGGTGTGTTGAGTTGTGTGTTTACCCCTACACTGGACCCTCTACCTCCACCTCGAAAGGCTTGGACTGCTTGACCCGCGCTACCACTGAGAGTTAAGTGATGACAGGGTAGAACCTGGCCCAGTTGCATAGAGCTCATAGTAGGCTGGGCCTCAGGACAGCAGGAGTAAAAAGCTCAACCCACCACGGTGGGTCCAGTAACCCCTGCCTGCACTTGGCCCTATGAATGGGCTTCTGACAGTGTCCAAGTACTCAGACCAGTAGACTCCATTTTGTATGCCTCTAGCTTGTGGCAGAAGCAGGAGGATGAGGATAGCTTTCCAGACAGTGAAAGACAATTTTCTGTAGACCTCTGGCTGAAGGGTGGAGAACTAGACATTGAAGAGGGGAGAATGAAAACAAGCCTTCCTTTAGAAAGTCCCTGGACCACTGCTTAGTTGTTCCTGAGCACAGACATTTGGTAATTGATAGGGGTGTAGTGTGGAAATTCAGTTTCTATTGTGCAAAGTGAGGACATTTCTAAACATGGCCCATCCTGTTGTCTATCTCTGATTACTGTTTGAGGAAGTCTGAACAGCAAAGTGCTGAGAAGGGACACTTCATGGTACCCATGTTTTGGGTTTTTCTGCTTGGAGTCGCCCCCATTGCTACCTGCTGTTAGAAACATCACTCAGCACAAAGGCACTGTCCAGAGAGCAATTTGGAAATTACCTTTGAAAGACACCCAACCCAAACCAGTGCTGAAATCTTAGGCAGTAGACCCACATTCCCTGTCTTGAAAATATATAAAAGTGAGATCCAAACTACTCTAGTTTGTTCCATTCCTATATTCTTCTTAACCGAGGAAGGAAGTGCTTCGTAGAGTATTCGAAAAGCTGCTGTGTAACCCGGGCTCATGTCTGCATGGCAGCCAGTCTCCTAGAGGTGAGGTGACATCACCTGAAATATTTACTTTCTACTGGAAGAGCAGAGGTTCTTTCTAAAGAGCCTGCTTGCTGAGAGCGATGAGCACTGTAAGAGTGGGAGCATATCCCGTGCCTACCATACTGCCTCCACTGTAACGCAACCAAGAGCGGGTAAATGTGGGGCTTACCCTGCATACATGGACAGAGACTGATGTGTGTGGGCAAGACCACTGCACCACTTAAAACATTTTAACGAAGGATTGAAAAGACATTGACCTGAGTTGCTCTGCGTACAAGTGAGACTAATTTGACATATATATGGGAGGAAGCATATGCCAAGTGGATAGGGTCGCTTAGAAGATTTGTAGCACTTTAGTCAGGGTTTTTCAATAATGCATTTTAAAATGTTCATAGTTATTTATACCCTCAATGTGTTATGAAAGTAGATTATTATCTATGTGGTATTGGATTATTTGCACTTTATTTTCAGAGTATAAATAATTTGCTGCTATTGATATATTGCCTGACTTTATACTGTTAGCATTTTATTTCTATAGCATTAGCACTTTATTGATGTATTCATGAACAGATGGTTTTATTGATCATATGTTGTGACGCTTCTTATGTCATTGATATTTCGGGTGTTTCAATTTTAGCACTGTATTGATATTGTATCAGCACTTTTCTGATGGATCTTTCTATCCGGCAAGGATAGCACCTTAGTCCAATTGCACTAGCACTTTATCATTATAATTATGAACTAATAACTAGTTTGGACATAAGCTGCTGAGTCTTGTTCTTTTTTTTATATCTCCTGACGCACTATTAGCACTTTATTGTCATCGCACTTTTGTTTTTACTCATGTATTCAGGAATTGATCGTTATACTGATATAAGCTGTATTTTGCAATTGAGCTGTTTCTCTTTTTCTTTTTTGTAATCCACTCAATAAAAAATTATAAAAAAAAAAAAAAAAGGTGAGACTAATTTGAGTTATCTGCACCTGTGCCTAATCCTTGCTTGTTCCATAAGTGCTTGGAACTGTAAAGGCAGAAACAATAGTGCGAAAGAGAGAGGCACTAAGCAGAAATATTGTGTCGTGCTTTAGTGTTTGATGCAACTAATTACAACTCAGTACTACGGTCCCATTGTGTTGCGTAGTATTTAGTTTTGTTGGGTGATAACAGTACTTACTTATTTCTTTAAAGATAAGCACTGGACTCAAGATAACATTATTTTGTCTGTTGGTTAGCTGAACTCTTGTCCCCTGGATTAGCTCCTGGAGAAGCCTGTGAATGCTAACCCGGCTACCCTGAGGAAAATGTTATACTTAGCCCAGCAGTAGGGATCCCAGAGTACTAGTGGCAAACAATCTCAACCACCACACTTGGGGCCCAGTAGCCCCTGTCTGCCCTGTGGTCCCCCAAATGAGAGCTGACAAGGACCAAGCAAGGAAGGTGCCCTTAAATGTCTGTACAGTACCTGGAGGCCCAGACTGGACTCCCTGGGAGAACAGGTGAAAAAAGGCCTGTGGGTTCCAAGTGGGCTCTGCTCCCAGTCTGTAATGTGACCGGGGAGGGGATGGGGAGGGAAAGCAGCCTTATGGCTATTAGGAATAAGCATTTGCAATGCAATAGGTCTCGCATTTGCAATTTTGAGCTATTGGCATTGTAAATGATAATGCTTTTTATTTGTTTACAAAATCTGCACATGGTGCGTAAACACAGCCTGCAGGTTTTATAAACACATAAATAAAAAGCTTTCTCATTTACAATGTCAATAGCTCAAACTGCTGTATATGCGAGACCTTTGTAACACCTGCGCTGTAGCTTACAACATTGTAAACTAAAGTAATAGTAACAGTAACTGCCAGAGAAGAACATTCATGAGACGCCAGCCGCGACCTATAGCTAGGCTTGTGAAGGCACCTATATGCTATATATAATGGATCATATAAACAGACATTACACACTGCAGTGTTATCAAAACTTGGTGGCATCACGGCTGCACGCAACATGTCATTCAACAGATCCACACATGTGGCCGCTTTCATATAGCGCAATCATTCTAGCTGTATATGATGACATATCGCATCACAGATTATATTCCACCTGGGGCTCTGACACATTGCAATGCTCTCATAGCCGGCCACAGGCGTGCAGCCAGGCTCTTCTTCCATGTTCAATGCAAAAACAACAATTGATGGACAGAATGCAGAACAATGTCATACATTCACCCCAGTACAGAGATCTGTGCCTAAATCCATCGTTTTTTTGCTCACCATGCCATTCCAGTTTGGACCCAGCCATATGCAAATCAGTCTTGACCCTGCGCCCAATGGGAACAGTCCAGCCCGAACTGCCAGGCCAGGCCCTCCCTGGACTGGAAACAAGCATCCTAGGACCGGTTTCGGGCTTTCAGCCCTCATCAGCCAGGATAGCTTGATTCCAGTGGCATGGAGAGCACGGGACCTACGTCTGGGCATACCCGTCCCACTCGGGGTGACAAATGCAAAAACAACAATTGATGGACAGAATGCAGAACAATGTCATACATTCACCCCAGTACAGAGATCTGGGCCTAAATCGATTGTTTGTTTGCTCACCATGCCATTCCAGTTTGGACCCAGCCATATGCAAATCAGTCTTGACCCTGCGCCCAATGGGAACAGTCCAGCCCGAACTGCCAGGCCAGGTTCTCCCTGGACTGGAAACAAGCATCCTAGGACTGGTTTCGGGCTTTCAGCCCTCATCAGCCAGGATAGCTTGATTCCAGTGGCATGGAGAGCACGGGACCCACGTCTGGGCATACCCGTCCCACTCGGGTGACAAATGCAAAAACAACAATTGATGGACAGAATGCAGAACAATGTCATACATTCACCCAGTACAGAGATCTGGGCCTAAATCCATCGTTTTTGCTCACCATGCCATTCCAGTTTGGACCCAGCCATATGCAAATCAGTCTTGACCCTGCGCCCAATGGGAACAGTCCAGCCCGAACTGCCAGGCCAGGTCCTCCCTGGACTGGAAACAAGCATCCTAGGACCGGTTTCGAGCTTTCAGCCCTCATCAGCCAGGATAGCTTGATTCCAGTGGCATGGAGAGCACGGGACCTACGTCTGGGCATACCCGTCCCACTCGGGGTGACAAATGCAAAAACAACAATTGATGGACAGAATGCAGAACAATGTCATAGATTCACCCCAGTACAGAGATCTGGGCCTAAATCGATCGTTTGTTTGCTCACCATGCCATTCCAGTTTGGACCCAGCCATATGCAAATCAGTCTTGACCCTGCGCCCAATGGGAACAGTCCAGCCCGAACTGCCAGGCCAGGTTCTCCCTGGACTGGAAACAAGCATCCTAGGACTGGTTTCGGGCTTTCAGCCCTCATCAGCCAGGATAGCTTGACTCCAGTGGCATGGAGAGCACGGGACCCACGTCTGGGCATACCCGTCCCACTCGGGGTGACAAATGCAAAAACAACAATTGATGGACAGAATGCAGAACAATGTCATACATTCACCCAGTACAGAGATCTGGGCCTAAATCCATCGTTTTTTTGCTCACCATGCCATTCCAGTTTGGACCCAGCCATATGCAAATCAGTCTTGACCCTGCGCCCAATGGGAACAGTCCAGCCCGAACTGCCAGGCCAGGTCCTCCCTGGACTGGAAACAAGCATCCTAGGACCGGTTTCGAGCTTTCAGCCCTCATCAGCCAGGATAGCTTGATTCCAGTGGCATGGAGAGCACGGGACCCACGTCTGGGCATACCCGTCCCACTCAGGGTGACAAATGCAAAAACAACAATTGATGGACAGAATGCAGAACAATGTCATACATTCACCCCAGTACAGATATCTGGGCCTAAATCCATCGTTTTTTTGCTCACCATGCCATTCCAGTTTGGACCCAGCCATATGCAAATTAGTCTTGACCCTGCGCCCAATGGGAACAGTCCAGCCCGAACTGCCAGGCCAGGCCCTCCCTGGACTGGAAACAAGCATCCTAGGACCGGTTTCGGGCTTTCAGCCCTCATCAGCCAGGATAGCTTGATTCCAGTGGCATGGAGAGCACGGGACCCACATCTGGGCATACCCGTCCCACTCGGGGTAACAAATGCAAAAACAACAATTGATGGACAGAATGCAGAACAATGTCATACATTCACCCCAGTACAGAGATCTGGGCCTAAATCCATCGTTTTTTGCTCACCATGCCATTCCAGTTTGGACCCAGCCATATGCAAATCAGTCTTGACCCTGCGCCCAATGGGAACAGTCCAGCCCGAACTGCCAGGCCAGGTCCTCCCTGGACTGGAAACAAGCATCCTAGGACCGGTTTCGGGCTTTCAGCCCTCATCAGCCAGGATAGCTTGATTCCAGTGGCATGGAGAGCACGGGACCCATGTCTGGGCTTACCCGTCCCACTCGGGGTGACAAATGCAAAAACAACAATTGATGGACAGAATGCAGAACAATGTCATACATTCACCCCAGTACAGAGATCTGGGCCTAAATCCATCGTTTTTTTGCTCACCATGCCATTCCAGTTTGGACCCAGCCATATGCAAATCAGTCTTGACCCTGCGCCCAATGGGAACAGTCCAGCCCGAACTGCCAGGCCAGGTCCTCCCTGGACTGGAAACAAGCATCCTAGGACCGGTTTCGAGCTTTCAGCCATCATCAGCCAGGATAGTTTGATTCCAGTGGCATGGAGAGCACGGGACCCACGTCTGGGCATACCCGTCCCACTGGGGGGTGACAAATGCAAAAACAACAATTGATGGACAGAATGCAGAACAATGTCATACATTCACCCCAGTACAGAGATCTGTGCCTAAATCCATCGTTTTTTTGCTCACCATGCCATTCCAGTTTCGACCCAGCCATATGCAAATCAGTCTTGACCCTGCGCCCAATGGGAACAGTCCAGCCCGAACTGCCAGGCCAGGTCCTCCCTGGACTGGAAACAAGCATCCTAGGACCGGTTTCGGGCTTTCAGTCCTCATCAGCCAGGATAGCTTGATTCCAGTGGCATGGAGAGCACGGGACCCACGTCTGGGCATACCCGTCCCACTCGGGGTGATAAATGCAAAAACAACAATTGATGGACAGAATGCAGAACAATGTCATACATTCACCCCAGTACAGAGATCTGGGCCTAAATCCATCGTTTTTTTGCTCACCATGCCTGGCAGTTCGGTCTGGACTGTTCCCATGGGGCACAGGGTCAAGACTGATTTGCATATGGCTGGGTCCAAACTGGGGTGGCGTAGTAGGCAAAAGAACGATGGATTTAACCCAGATCTTTTGACTGGGGGAGAATGTTTGCATTGTCAGCATTCCGTCCATCATTTGTTTGCTGTAACACTTTTTGCCCTAAGTGGGATGGGTATGCCCAGACGTGGGTCCCTTGCTCACTGTGCCACTGGATTCAAGCTAGCCTGGCTGAAGAAGGGTTACATACCCTGAAACCCTTCCCAGGATGCTTGTTTCCGGTCCAGGGAGGACCTGGCCTGGCAGTTCGGTCTGGACTGTTCCCATGGGGCACAGGGTCAAGACTGATTTGCATATGGCTGGGTCTAAACTGGGGTGGCGTAGTGGGCAAAAGAACGATGGATTTAACCCAGATCTTTTGACTGGGGGAGAATCTTTGCATTGTCAGCATTCCGTCCATCATTTGTTTGCTGTAACACTTTTTTCCCTAAGTGGGATGGGTATGCCCAGACGTGGGTCCCTTGCTCACTGTGCCACTGGATTCAAGCTAGCCTGGCTGAAGAAGGGTGACATACCCTGAAACCGGTCCCAGGATACTTGTTTCCGGTCCAGGGAGGACCTGGCCTGGCAGTTCGGTCTGGACTGTTCCCATGGGGCACAGGGTCAAGACTGATTTGCATATGGCTGGGTCCAAACTGGGGTGGCGTAGTGGGCAAAAGAACGATGGATTTAATGCAGATCTTTTGACTGGGGGAGAATGTTTGCATTGTCAGCATTCCGTCCATCATTTGTTTGCTGTAACACTTCTTCCATGTTCAGGCTCGAATTCAACTCTATCTCCCCAGCCTGTCCTGGACAAAGGCAAGTAGGCGTGGAAGAAGCCAGAGTCAAAGCAGAACCCCTGCAGCAGAGCAAAACACATGGAGGAAGTGACTGGCAGCTTGAGGGGTGGTTCTGAGCTTTTCCTCAGGACGGCTGCACCGGTCATGCAAAAAGGAACTGCTCTTAATATTTTGACAAGCCATGACAAATCTTGAACCCTTGCCACACCCCAGCACTGCTCCGAAACATTACGGATTCATAGAAAGTGAGGTCAAAGAATGATGACCAGGCAGGCCCACACAGTCTGCTCTTTCCCCATCGGACGCCGAAAACACATGACCTCTGAACTTATCCGGGCAGCCGTCCAAGTCTATTATTTATTGCCCGTTCTGTGGCTGCACCGGTTTCGATAGGCCTTTGTACAGGAGAAAGCATTAACAAGCAACACTTCCCTGTAAGTTGCGATATGGTTCGAGCGCACGTAGCATGTCAGCTGTGACAGAAGAGCAGCTGGCTCCGAACATAAGATTTGTTACATTTTTAATTTTTTAAGTAAGTTTTATTGTTTATGAATATACATTAAAGGCCACACAGTTTGTCGCAGCATTTTGTATCACTATGGTATTACATGGCACATTATAAACGCTACAATCAACCGTTAACTTAGGGGTACCGGGTTAGTGGGGAAGGCATTGTGCAGAGTAGACTGTGGTATGTTGCACATTACATGAAAAGACAACACACTATTAAGCAGATCGGCACAACTTGTTAAAAACAAAAGTGAAAGCACGCACGGCGCGCAGAAGCGGCTTCGCTTGTTGCTTTATGTTTGCATAGAGACGCCGCGAGCAAAAGAGACGCACGTGCACATCTCCTGTCCGGGCAGGCGACAGTCATTGTTAATAAGCCCTCAACTGGAGTAGAAGAGGAGCATTGTTCCCTGTAAGGTGAGCACGCGCATGTGCTACCCCAAGCGTGCAGTGTCTCGTGTGAAGCGCGCGCACACTTCACTGTACATCACATCCCGCAACAGGCCGACGCCGTGAGCGTGCACATCTGCTGTCCTGGTGCAAGCTGAGATCGCCAAAGACACGCCGTGAGCGTGCACATCGGCTGTCGGGGCAAGTGTACATCTCCTGTCCCCCTTCGGACGCAAAACCCACAACAATAGATCTCGCCAAGGCGAGCAGCGCATGCGCTGCGTCGCTAGGCAAGACCTAAAAAGGGAGGTCAGGATATAACACAGAAAGTAATCATCTCCAGTACACAGGAATAAGCAGTGGCGCCAAACCCAGAGAAGCCCCCACATGGACCCTCATCCACATAAATGCAACAAAATGAAGTCAGTTTCCCAAATAGTGTGGCACCAATCGCCATGTAGGCCATCATGAAGAAAGAAATAGTATACTCTAGCTTAGTTACACATTCGCTGAAAAATGTAGTACTGTCGATGAAATTGATTTATGTCATCAAGTGAACAGAAGTTACTGTGTCGAATTTTATCAGTGGCTTTCAGGATCACCTTTTAAATACCCTCTCACCGATTGCTTGTTGAACCAGGGCATCGTGGTTGAGTGGAGAAACATCAGGCAAATCACCACTCATTCTAGTATTAGTATGTAGGTAGTATAACAACTGGATGAATAAGTCAGTGAGAGCAAGGACTGAAGCTGGATGAATGGGTGAGTGTGTGTGGGAGTTGATGAGTGAGTGCATGAAGGACACATGAATGGGCTATTCAGCAACCATGCCTATCTATTCATCGCCCATTCCATCTATCCCCACCTTTTCCTGCCTTCATTCCTCTATCCCTCAATCCATATGTAACCCCAAAACCATCTATTTAAGCACTCATTTATCCACCCACACTCATGAGTTTATCTTGTCATTTATGCATCCACTTGCACGTACGCATTCTTTGTTTGTTTTTAGTGTTTAGTGTTTTAATGGTATGACCTGCCATTGTATGGTATGGTTTGGTATGGTATGGTCTGTCATTGTATAGCATGTTATGGCATGGTATGGTATGGGATGCTATGGTCAAGGCCACTGGAATTATGAAATTCTGCGTCTTTTTTTGCATATACATGGATTTGGAGCATTTGCCACATAATACATCATCTGCTGTATATTCTGCAGATCTTAGCAAACAAAAATGTGTTTCTAGCTCAAATGGATCAAAACATGGCAGCATGTGTTCGCGCACAATGGAAGGGCCTTCACAAAGGTTAACTGGTCATCTTTCAGTTGCTTATTTCTGTATTTTTTATTAAACTGGTACTAATGTGGTGTAATCTTTTCCCAGACAGTATAACCATGTGTAAAAATTACAATATAACGAAGTAATATTATTAAAAAAATGTGCCGCGTTATGCTCCATAATAGGCTTTTTCTTGCTGCATAATCCGTCAACCCTGCCACGTAATTTGGTGCTCCTCTTCCACATAATTCCAGTGGCCCTGTTATAGTATGACATTTCATGGTATGGTATGGCTTGTAATTTTATTGTATGGTCTGTCATTTTAGGGTATAATGAGGTAAGGCAGGGCCAGGCCTGTCATTGTATGGTATGGTATGGCCTGTCATTGTATAGTAAGTTATGACCGGTCATTATATAGTATGGCATGGCCTGTCATTGTATAGTACAATCTAACCTGTCATTGTATAGTAAGGCATGCCTGTCATTGTATAGTATGGTATGTTATGACCTACCTTGTATATGGTATAGTATGGCCTGTTTTTGTATAGTATGGTATGGTATGGCCTGTCATTGTATTGTATGGTATGTTAAGTTATGGTATGCTATGGCATGGCCTGTCGTATAGAATTGTATGGTATGGTATGGTATTGTATTGCTGTTATTGTATAGAATGGTATGATGTAGTATGGTATAGTATGGCCGGTCATTGAAAAGTATGGTATGGTATGATATGTCCTATCATTGTATAGTATGGAATGTATGGTCTGTCATTGTATAGTATGGTATTGTCTATCATTGTATAGTATGGTATGGTATGGCGTGTAATTGAATAGAATGGTATTGTTATATTCCATATAGGTACCCCAATATAGGCCAGGGTAACATCCCAACCTTTCACCTATATTCATCCCTACACTACATACATAACGGGCTGCTAGGACTGACCCTTTACCTAGTTACAGTACTGCTTACAGAACGTGGGGTTTTCCCTGAACAATAGCCTCATACATTATGCCTGACGATCCTTGGAGTCTTGGAAACTCTACAGGACTACCATCTCCTGCATAATAACTATGTACAAGGTTCATTCCTGACATCATTCTAAGTCCGACAGTGGCACAGCAAGATAGAACCCCCTGGGGATACCTTTGGGTATATAAACATCACATCTTGCTGAGATAGAGAGAGGAGATCACGACTTCCATGCCGACACACTGACGCGAGACGCTGAGGTTCCTGCATGCAGATACTCCAGCTCGCAGTGGTCTGAACATCCCTTGCGGGGTGTCCAACTCGAGACCAAGACGGGGTCCCACAGTCTCTCACTTCAGGTAATGGGGTTGACTCTATCCTAGAGGGATTCTTGGCTTAACACCTACATACATGCTAGGTACACTCAGGTACATCCAGTTAGGGTAGCATCGTAGGAGTACGCATTTTATTGTCATGTATTTTATATACTTGCCTATGTTCATGATTATAGCAGAATGGTAGAGATCTACCATCCTTTCACCTTCTTAGTGCTTCTAATCATTTATATCTGTTTCTGTCTTGTGGTTGTTTCAACACACCTATTTTACACTAGAATGACGAGTGTTCAATAAATGCTTATTGAAAAACGTCTATATAGTTTATTCTGTGTATCTCTCTGAGACCAAGTGAGCACGAGTGACTGAGCGAAAAGTATTGCACTGTTTCCACGATTCTGAGGGATCAGGGTTGTCATGTTCGATAGTTGCCAAGAACTATTCTCTCCTTGGTAAGAGGAGTTTCTAGTGACACTGTGAGCTAGCTGGTATACAGGCCAACATACTCGGTGGGGGTGTCTGGAATCAGTCTGGACACCAAGCCCGCAGTGTATGTTGTCTAAACATGCAGATCCTGTATAGGTTTTATAGGAACTACACGACATGACGCTGCCAACGTTGGTTGGGTACTTATTTAACTGTCAAATCTGAGTAGTTCAGTCGTGCTATTCTCAGAGACCCCTACTCACATTTTCCCCAGCGACGTTTGGAGTGGGAGGGAACAAAAATCCGCCACAGCTGAGTAGGCAAATTCCTATGTATTGGCTGTTGGTTTAATCAAGCTTGGAGGATACAGTGTTCCTATTGTGCATAACACCTTATCTCAGTTCCCTTGAAAAGCTCTTCTTACTAAAACAATGACTGTACAGGAAGATCCCGTAGTTGCATTAATCCTCTAAGGAGAAGAAGAAGATGCAGATGCAATACACATTGCGGAAAATGTTAGAAATGCCATCACCCTAAAACTAGTAGCATATGGTGTTACAGCTAGGGGTGAGTCAGTAACATTCGTGATTGAGGCACACAAATCATTTAGAACAGAGGTATTCTATTCATGGGTTACATTCCCACAGGCGAATGCACTAACAAAGACATTTCATTACTACCCACAAGATGAAATACCGAACAAATATTGTCCATAGAGGACATTGAAATTCCACTCACTTACCAGGAACACTAATACTGGTTTAAAGGCGCCCTACCCCATACAAGAAATAGAGTAAGACTCGGTCCGCTTGGAAGAGACAGAGCAACATGGCCGGTAATAGCGGCCTATACACCACACCCTGACATTGACACAATGCCAGCAGGAGACTTACTTACACTTCATAAATAAATAATAAAACTTTACAGAAACATGACACAGTTTGTGATGAGAACACTCACACTTCAGCCAACACCGGCTACACAACCAGGACCAGTCCAAACGTCTACAACTAAAATTACACCACAAACGTTACACGCAGTGATGGGTAAAATGTCCACTAAATGTGAACAAATGCCTTTCTGGATAGCTCAAAAAATAACACAGCTAGAGACAGTATCTCCACACACTGGTCCACACGAAAAGCATAGAATGCTAACAATTTGTTTGCCGATGGGGATAGCTCCCCCGATAGAGGATTGTACCTTTTGGGGTACAGTTTTCGCTGCAATCTATACCAGAACTCATGGTATCCCTTCATTAGCAGTAATACCAGACGTATTGAGACACATACAGAACGAGTATGGAGCAGAACCTGCTCTGAACTTAGGGATGAAGTTACTAAATAACTTTCCCCAGGTATCAGCTATAATGTTAGCAAACATTAAAGGGGAAGCAGCATCAGTGGCAATATGCCAACGTCTGAGAGATTTCACTCCTTTACAACAGGAGACAGAATTACCTAAAATAATTGAAACTGCTTATGCAGAATTAGGTAGGGATAGTTTGGGAGCTAGACCAGTAAAACCTCAACTAATGGGAGGTCCAGATAAAGAACAGGCAAAGAAAACACCGGTTTCTTCAAAAAAGAAATGGGAAAATAACAAACAACAAAAGAATAGATCTCAATCCAGGGGCAGGTCTCCTCAACAGGAGCCCCCCGAAAGGAGGTATAACCTTAGGAATAGAGATACCATTAAAAAAGCTGACAGGTATCAGGACACTGATACACGTTCCTCTTGTTCCTTTCAGGGTTCATCAAAAAACTCGGAGAGGGAAGGACCGTCAGAACACAGACAAGAAGAGCGTACAAAGTCCAGAGACACGCAACGCACTTCAGACTACGCTTCAGAAAAAGAAGAATAGCCTAAAGCAAAACCTCAATTCAAAAAGAAGAAAGTAGCAGGTCTCAAAGTTAGACATGCCCAGAATTCTGAGGACTCAACTACTGAACCGGGAATGGGCTCTGACGATGCTAGACAGTGCAGCAGAAGTAACAATAGCTCACCAGAACCTGATGGAATTTCTGGTGACAGCGGAGTTGAGTGAGTATATCACGGTGGAAACACCTGATACTAGGGTAAGTGTCCCACATAGGTTACATGAGATTACACTCCGGATGGAGGGGGACAAGCCCAGAAAAATTAAAGTTCTCTTTTGGGAGAACCTGACTTTTGGCTACGACATCCTTTTAGCTGAGAGAGATTGGCCGCCTACTATTGTTATGGAATGCCCAAAGGGAGAAACAGTAATTATGCCAGCTTTTTCCGACCTGGTTCCCAATACTTAAAACATACATACGCACGGGAGTGGGTAGTAGCCCTTGCTCCTGCATTATATCGCAACCATGTTGGGTGGGATGAAGAATCAACTCACCAGGTGATACCACTAAAATCTACTCCAACTCCACAGAGAGGGTATCCAATAATACAGGAAGCGAAAAAACAGATCAGGGAGATCTTAGATCAACTTGAATACCAAGGTGTGATTGAAACTTGCACCTCTTCAATGAATAATCCTTTGTTTCCCATAATGAAACCCGACAATTCATATCGTCTAGTTTTAGATTACAGACATCTGAACTCATGCACAAAAACATTTGCAGTACAAAATGCACATAGTGCCGCATTAATGAATAACATTGTGTGGAAAAAATACAAAACAACACTAGATATCTCGAATGGATTTTTCTGCCAAAATATAGCACCTGAGAGCAGATACTTGACAGCATTCTCAGCGCTGGGGTCCCTGCAGCAATTTTGTCAACTCCCCCAGGGGTATAAGAACAGCCCTGGGTTGTTTTCAGCAAGGGTAACTGAGTTACTACAGAATATGGACGAGGAGGCATTGTCCATTGTAGATGATATTTATCTAACGGATGATGACCTAGAGGAACACTTGACCAGGGTGAGCACCATAATTTTGGGATTTGCCTCTGAGGGCTACAAGTTTAACTTTAAAAAATCAAAAATAGCCCATCTCAATGTCCTATTTTTAGGATATGAACTTTCAAGTGAAGGAAAAAGCTTGGCAGCCAAATTTTTAGAAAAATGCACGCTGCTTCAACCTCCGAAATCATTGAAAAATTTACAGTCCATACTGGGATTCCTAAATTTCGGCAGAACATACATTTTGGATTACGCAGAAAGGGTTAAACCTTTCTACGACCTCATAAGACCTGATTTCTCAGTTAGGCAATGGACACAGGAACACACAGATATCCTTCGGTCCCTACAAGCTGACATAATAGCATCCAAACACTTACAGACACGCGTAAATGTCCGCAATCTAGTGATCCGTATAGTTGCGGGTCAATCTGGGTACACCTACTTAACATGCAATGAAGGTGAAACTGTCCCAATAGCATACAAATCACATTTGTACACAAAAGCTGAAATGCGTTTTGCATCTACAGAAAAAATTCTGACAGCGGTACAGACTGCTGTAGTGAGAGAAAGAGCACTGGCTCAGGGGGAAACAAATTATCGTCGTGACTCCAGTACCGGCCTTAGAGGCTGCTATAAAGGCAAGTGTTCAAAATGCTGAGGCTTTACATCCGCGATGGATACAATGGGCTAATTCTCTCACTGCATCAGATGTAGAATACAGATACGACCCAAGTCTAAAAACACAGGCATTCCTGCAGTAGGAACAAGAATATCCTCTCCCGAATAAAATTATGCCTCTAGATCAGTATAAATTCATAATTTACACAGATGGATCTGCTCAACCGGCCATAGGAAGTAAACAACAGTACAGCGCTGCGTGTGCGATTGTTAAAGGTCGTATGCAGGATGGTAAGTTCCATCCAAGCTGTACAAAAACTCAGTCTCTAGGAGACTGCACGGCTCAGCTAGCAGAACTTAAAGCTCTGTTACTGGCACTGATTAATACGGATCGAGAACTCCCCACACTAATTGTGTGCGATTCCTTTTACTGTGTCCAGTCATATAATGAATACCTACACTATTGGGGACAAAATGGGTTTAAAGACTCAAAAGGTGGCACAATAAAGCACAAAATGCTATGGGAACAGGTAGCGGAATTGAAAAACGAGCTTCCAAGAGCTCACGTGATACACACGCTGAGTCATCAACGTGATGATGTTCACGTTGAAGGGAATTCATTGGCTGATGAAGCAGCGAAGGGGGCAATGCGGACTGCGTCCGTAGCTGCAATCACTCGTTCAAAAATGAGAATAGACGGACAGATAATGGTAGCTGTCATTGCTTCACACAAAGACAACAAAGCACTTCGAAAGGTTTTCCACTCAAGTACTCCTACAAGTTAGATGCAAACAACGTTCCGTTTGCTCAGATTCCAGGAGTGGGGGATAGAGTAATACCAAACATGGATCGCAGATTAGGCTTAATTTTAGCTGCACACGAGGGTCTAGGTTCTGCCCACGCAGGAGTTACAGCAACGGTTTCTTTACTGAAACAACGCTATTGGTGGCCAGGGTTAACAAAACAGACCAAAGACAAAGGGGTCGATTCCGATCTCGGTCGGTAGGGCTCTGAATCGGATTCGGCTTTACCGGATCAGAGTCGGAGGCTTTGTTTCCGACCGATTCGTACAGTCGTCCGAGCGAGCAAGTACGATGCGCTTGAACGCGAAATCGCCGACCGACTCGTTTATGGGTTCGAACCGCTCCGTCCGACTCGTTCGCACTCGATTCGTGGCGCGCAATGGAGACGTTTTACGACCGAGCCAGTACGATGCACGATCCGGACAGCCGGATCAAGTCGGAGCCTCCGACACGAAAAAGCTCTCGGAAGCGGACTTCGGGGGTCCTGCCGGACCCCCCTTCACCCGTAGCCATACGAGTCGGACACAGGGGGACCCAAGGGTCCCCCTATACATGCGTGTACGGTGCGGATGGCACCAACGCGTACCCACTACAGGGGGCCCCCTTGTGCGCAACGTACCCATTGAGTCAATGGGAGCCCATGTACACGTCGTGACGACCGGCTCCCATTGACTTCAATGGGAGTCCGACCGAACCGAGTCCGGCAGCATACGGCCGCATCGTACTCATTCGGTCGGACTGCAGGGGTCCGGCTCGGTCGGAAAACAATCCGGATCGGTCGGAGAGCTTTCCGACCCAGATCGGAATCGGCCCCTATGTCTTAAAGTGCGACATCTGTCAACAGATGAAGGGCTCCACCATAACACGTCCTGCGCAGACACCATTGTTGATATCAGACAGACCTCTCCCGTGTGTCTATTTGGACCACTGCGGCCCCCTACAATCAGATGGGGCTTACAAGTACATAATGGTTGCAGTGGATTCCTGCTCGAGATTCCTATGGGTATGGCCTCAGCGCTCGGCTGACGCTCGAACTGTTATCAAAGATTTGCGAGTCTTTATAGGGACATGCGCAGTTGGCACATTACATTCTGACAGTGGCCCCGCGTTTAGCTCTAGGGCTTACAAGGAGGCCATGGGAGGTTTGGGTGTAGCATTGCGGTACTCCTCTACGTACCATCCCAAGGGAAATTCGGTCGTGGAGAGGAAAAACCGGGACTTAAAGCAATCATTGACAGCTAGAGTATTAGAAGCGGGTGGTAGTTGGGTCAATCACTTATATGGGGTCCAAAGGGCCTTAAACAACATGCCAAGAAGCTCTCTAGGTGGGGTCACTCCTTATGAGGTTCTATTTGGGACGAGAATGTGGGTACCTGACCTAGATTGTGAAGGCACAGTGGCGGATGAAAAATCTTTTGACATCTATCAACGTTTGGCTGTTTTACAGGAACTGAATGAATCATGGGCTCTACAGAGCAATGTCCAAGTGAAAAGGTTCGCCGCTGGGGAAGTCAAGTCAGTCACGGCAAGACCTGTCTGGATTCCAAAAGTCGGGGATCTGGTCAGAGAAAAGATTACGGACAAAAGCGAATTTGGACCATCATACAGAAAGCCTGTACCTGTCCTGGCAATTGAAGGAACAAGAACTGTACTTCTGCCACCTCTTGCCGGAAAAAAGGAGAAAAGATTTGTCTCCATTGATCTGATAAAACCACACTATGTGGCCGATACTGAATAGTAGGCCTTGTGGGCTCCTGGGTAGCCGACGCCCTCCTCTCGCTACCATACAGGAAGTTCAGACGGAAAGGCTCATCACGTTTGAAGGGTCTCTCATACGGAATGATGGACTATGCAATAATGCCATGGAACTCGTTCCTCTTGATACAGACAATCAAAATCAAAATGCAAGACAAATTTCAATTCGACCTAACACTGATGTCTACATAAACATGCCTCAACAAGAGCATCTGGCTATTTCAACGACTTTGATACCTTTTTGTTGGATCCAAGTGAACCTGAAATAATGCCAGCCCCAATATCTCGTAAACAACAAATCAAAGACTTCTTCACCTTTCTTAGAAAGATTTACCTGGTGTCACCTTGGATAGAACTTTGGATAAGCACCGGGATACTTTTCCTTCTTTTCTGGATAGGCTTAGTAACTGTCTTTTGCTTACTTATGAATGGAACTTACCTTCGCCAAAGCTCTGCAGCATCAAAAGTGAACTTAATCCTGAAACCTCATGTTTCATCACATCGTGAACAAAGAGACTTGTCATCAGTGAACATTACAGCAGTTCCTATACCTGATGGTATAGTATGGGACAAGGTTGATTATGATATATTTGGTCCGACCGAACTCTTAAAAATACCACATTTATTTAAAATTTCCTTAAATTATATCATTACCTCCAGTACATTTTCCTATGATTGGGATTTTGAAACTGTAAATAACATGCTGTCTGATTTAGAACAAAATGCAGCATTTTCTAGCAATGAAATGTTGGAAGACACTTTAGACTTTAACACAATGTATTGTTATCAACATTATGGTCATCATTTTCTACACAAATCTAGTACCCCTAGGAATGTTTTCACATATCACCAATGGGAACCTTGCCCAACACCACCGAAAAGTAGTTTGAAAACGTTTGCACAAAATTTTTCATATTTTGGAAGGTTTAATGTTTCAGACCCGACCTCATATTACTATAAGGTTGCACGGACATCCGCACAGAAAAATATGCTGACTATCACCAAACAGATTTACTCTGCTTCCTTTATTACCCAATTGTCTGAACAGGGTTTCGACTTATGGAGAGACACTATAGACTTAAAATCAGTCTGGGGTTCTAGAGACTGGCAAGTCCAGGGAACAGAAGCGCTATTTATAGCATGCCTCATTCCTCAGCAGATGATATTTCTAAATGAAACTGTGCAACAGACTTCCTGTCTTGGGATAGCCAAGAACAAGGATTTGAACACACCTCGGATTCCAACACCATCACAGGCCGAGGGTAATTATACTTCACTGAAAGGGGATACATTGGATCACTGACAGAATATCGACAACAGAAATGTCGACCTACAAAAATATCGTGACAAAAATATCGTTGTCAAAAATATCGACTTCCTATCTACATAATGGTAAGTCCAAAAATATTGAGAAAAAAAATATAGGGGCCCATTAGGATGTCGGGCGGTAGCACCACCGCCGTGCTGACGGATGTAAAAACCACCAGTTACCGTCCGCCCGCCGCGGCCCACACGCCCGCCCAATTAGGATGTGAAAAGTCAGCCAAACACCGCCCGTAAGCCAGCGACGCCGTCCGCCATCAAAGTGCGCCCGTTCACGTAGCGGCGCGGCCCAATGGATACACACCGTCCGACGAAATCACGTACCGCCCGGCGTACAAATTACGATGCCGCAAACAAACAGCTCCCACGGCTAAGAGACACCGCACGAGAAACCAAGGCGGAAACTCGATCGCTGAGTACGGACACCAAAGAGGCGGACCCCCCGAGCATGAATCCAGCACTGCAGGCCCTCCCCATGCTCTACCTGATGCAGAACCTAGGAGTCAATGCACTGCGGAGACGCAGGTAGGCAGACACACAACAAGGGCACGCAAACACCGCACACAGTGTAAGGGCGGAAGAACTGTACATGGCCCCCCCCAGACACCCCTGCGTGTACACGACACATCCACCACTGTACCCACAAATGTCACACCGGGCAAATTGAAACAACTCGTAACAACCGGGCACACACTACCTGGGACCAGGAACTAACGTCCCCGTCACGGCCCCGCAGCGCAGCGGCGAAGACGCAGCCACACATGCGCACAACGCAGAGCCCAACGACAGCGCCATGTATGCGCCACACACAAACAACACAGGGCACAACAAACACCACACACCAGCCCCACCCTGAACGCACATGTCACGTGACAGTCCTGCCACAGTCATGTCCCCAACCGGCAATTCACTGTTGCCAACCTGACGTCACACAACTGACCCGAACATGTCAGTGATGTCACGCCAAATTAGGACACACCCCTGTGTGCAAAACATGGCGAAGCACACAGCGGCGGCAATATCACCCAGCAGAATATGGACCCCGTCGGCAAAAGGTTCGCCAGTACCACACAGAAACACCGATACCACCCTGCACCCAATACCAAGACATGCAATACGTAACATCAAAGATCCCGGGGACCGACAACAGGTGGCTCCAATCATAACACCCACACACAAGGCCCAACGTATAGCGGAAACGCAGCGTGCCGCCCACACACGGGAGAGGAGATAGCACTGAATGGCCTTCCATACCCACACCGAAACCACAGCTCAACTATTCAAGCAGGACAATACAGTCATTATCCCAAAAAAAAGCCCAACACAGGCATGCAGAGTGAACCGTCCACTGGGCAGATAGCGCATAACACGAAAGAACATTTCGAACGGAAAAAAGAAATAATACCACTCCCCCATGTGGTTCACATGCAAGTTATCTGGAAGGAGTCAGACACCACTGACCTTGACCATTCATAGAAGCATGTGGGATGAGGGCCCGTGTCCTCCGCACAAGCTACTATAACCCAAGTCCTGCCTCCCTACGACCATTACAGAATTCCCAGCAACGTCGGAGGTTGCACTCTGCAGACTGCACAGACAGCCGGAGCACGCCATCACATCGCCCTGCAGCAAAATGGCACTTGCACCACAGCTACCCAACTACGCTGGACAGATGAAGGTGTACAAACATAACCTGATACAGATATTGGGATGTGAAAATCTGGCTCTGCTGAACGTAAGTTACCGACTAACTTACCGCATCGCATTGTTCAGCTGCGTCATCCCCGTCTTCTACTGTCGGAGGTGTCCCTTCCACTGTCCTGTGGATTTATGTCTCTCCAACCCGGCATGTCCAATGGCGGACCTGGTACAACTGTTCAACCCCCTGGACGTCCACAACAGGATCTGTTCAGCCTATGGGGGCATAGCGTATGTGGCTGCAATCGGACCCACACTGCAATGGGACCACTGTGCCTCCACATGACGTATTCTGGATCACAGTTTCATCGAATGTCATCCAACATGTCCCATCAGGCTCCTACAAGGGACAACTTACGACCAACACCTTGACAGCCACCATCCGCTGCATTGGATGGCATCCATGTATACCACCAATGCCATGGAAGCCCTGCTGGAAGGTATCGCATACCTGACAACCTGTCAATTCGTCGGACCCCGACGCAATACCCCCAATTGAACGATGATGTCCTACACCGTACCCATGCTTGGCTCCGCACGGACTGAGCAGTTACCAGTACAACAACTATACCATACAACCTGCAACTAACACCACACCATTAACTACACTGCCATGATATCGGATATTTTCCGGACATGCACTCTGTTCCTCATCACATCCAGTAACTCTGCATGAACAGGGGGAGGCAGAGGCATGGGATTTGTGTATGGCAACCACATGGACATCACTGCATGTACAACTATGCCATAATATGTATCCTGCGCCCATGAACATATGCACCGGTCAGTGGACAGTAATCGGTCGGCTGTAGTATGTGAGAGCTGTCACCTCACCTCCCTCTGAACTTCCGTGCCAGGACTTTTGCACGGACAACAAGTGCATCCCCCAACAACATGACCCCAGTGACTGTGTCATGTCCAGTAGCCACCACATTGCAACAACAAGTGGGACGCCGTTGCATGCACGTAGGCCCATGCCCTGATGACACCCCTCACGCACGTGTGTCTGAGTAACTATAGCAGCAAACCTGTAACATGGAACTGAGATGTACTGTGCCCATGATGTCAAGCGGTCTGGTAGGCAAAAGTATACTGTCTGTGTCAAAGTCAGCAGCTCCACAGTAATTAGCAAATGTACATTAGCACAGCAACGGCTAAGCAGTTGTAACTCTGAAGCCCACATCCCACAGTCAACAACTAATCACATGTACCCCTACACCCTATGCTATGTGTAATCATGCCGAGTATATCCTCCACATGCATTTCGCTGCCAGTAGTGTCCACTATACTGCATCACAGAGGACATAAGTCCTAATACATGGCTTGAAGTAAATATGTGTCTCTGCTTATTCATTCCACGAGTACGAATGAGAGAGGATGAGAGTGTGTGAAGTACACGGCAGTCGTGAGATGACCATGTAGTCCACTGTCATTGGATGTCAACGCAAATGAGTAGCACAACTGTGGAAGACACACATGTGTCATGTGAAGCGGGAGTTACGCTTGGCTCAGGTGGGTGGGTGTGACGGGTAGGTGCGCACATGCAATGTTGAAACACGCTGTGTTGGGAGGATTCCGGAGCAGTACATAACCGCTCTCCTGGGAATTTGTAAAGCCCACCTGTCTGGGGATGAATGTGAACTCGTGTGTGCACAACAGGCGGGCACACGATCAATGCTGCATCAGGTGTAGACGTCAGCCCACCCTCTGTGGACATGCTGGATACTGCTGTGCGTCCGCCAGGCCCTTGCCAAGGCACTCACATCCCCTGTCGACCAGGTGTATCCCCAACATTGTCCACCTGCACAGGCAATCCAGGGCACGGGATGGCAGTGGAGCATGGTGGGTGTGAGGTCATGGCGCGCACCTCCTGGTCACATCACGCAGGCAACACATCCTTAATATGTAGTATGGCACAAGTCAAATGGAAGTAGTGGGGTGACGCACACATCACGAGCAGGAGTGACGTCACGGAAGGTGGCTCGCACCATCTCACTCATTGCCTATTTTCCCACACACGTTACATGCCATTGCAACAGAGAAGCCAGCGCGTGCACAAGCAGCTCCAAGCGCGCCCCAGAGAGGCCAAAGAGTGAATGTGTGGGTCCATGAGCTCCAGTTGGATGCGGCCTGGGCCGCTAGGGCAGCTACAGCCTCTGTGTGTTGCAGGTGGTGTATCCGGACTGCGGAGCCTGTCATGCATTGTCAATGTTGCCCGGGTCTCGAGTCGGGGCACCACGCAGGTGTACGGCGTCCCGCCACTTATTATACCGCGAGACAGACCACTTGTTCAACTGGACCCACACATACACTCCTTGGCCTCTCTGGGGCGAGCTTGGAGCTGCTTGTGCATGCGCTGGCTTCTCAGGTGCAAACGCATATTTGGGTGAGCGAGGGGAGGCCATGAGGACAGGGTAAAATATGACTGTCTGACTTCCAGTTAGTTTAAGGAATGACCCTGATGTGGTCATAAAAAGACGTGTCTCGTGTGTATTGCAACTAGTAGATAAGCCGATGAACTTCCCATGTCTTGCATGTAGCCCCGCACCTCGTCCCGCCCACTCGACACATAAAAATGAGTACCAGCACCACATCCTTCCCATTCGAAGCACTGACTGGGTGTGACAACCATCGGACAGTCTTGTGTAGTCCACCCACGCGTACATGTGGGCCCTCCATGATCCATGTCACCTGCGGCAAAGTGATGTCATGGGCAATGACGGAAGTGAGGAGAGCTGTCTGCCCCACGCACAGATGGCGCATCAGCTCAACAGACCCAGCACTGAGGGCAGCAGGGGTCACATGTGCAGGGGCAGCTGTGCCTGGTGTGAAGGCACATGCATATAGACAGCACATCGAGCAATGTGTAGTCTGCCCACATCTACTGTCCATTGTCAGGCGGACCTAGCAAAAGATCACAAGACAACACATCTGTGTGGGTGTACCCACTGTGACCAACACTGCGCAACAATCAACGTACTCGCCCTGTGCATGGCCCACCCCGCAACGGAGGTCACATTCAGTGCCACTTTCTCACACACACATCCCTATCACGAGGCATGGTGTGTCCAATCGACAGGGCTGAGTTTGCGCTTATCCGGAGGGTCCTGAACAGGAGACACATGTAACCCACTAGGCAGTCTGTGTTGTCACCTACTGGCATTGTGCAGTCAATGTGCAGGCCAGGCCTGCTGGGACTGAGAAGGGCAGCATGGCCCCAGCCTGACATTCACACGAGCAAAAAGTGCACTGAGACCTGCATTGCCAATTGTCTGTGTCACTGGATGTCTGACATGAAGTTGCCATGTACCACCACTCGGGAGGGACAGACATGTCAAAGCGCCCGAGAGCTCACATACCCCTGCCACCTGCAGTCAGCATGGTGAGCAGTGCATGTTTAAACCCCACAGGCTCTGACTCATAGTGCTGCGGATCAACGACATGTGTGTCCCCCACATGCACTCCCACACACACTGCAGTCGTCTCTCACACACAACTTTCGCAAGGAATAGCCATGTGCAGTGTGCGTGGAGCTCGGAATCCAGGATCTCCAGCTCCTCGCTGGTGAGTGGACCTGGACATATCCTCAGCGTCATCGACGTGAAGGTGAACAGGTGGCAGCAGCAGGTGTTGTTGAGGGATGCCAGGCTGCAGTCCCAGGTAGCTGTGGTAATGCCGGTCTCACTCCCACACTCATATAGCCCCCTGGGGCAGGTTCAGTGGGTCCAAGCTGCTGCAATTTGTGTACCATGTCTGCCAGCTTCAATTGCAGACGATGGCCTGCTCCCAGCTGGCCCGGGACGCTTACCTCCATAGTGGAACACGCAGGGTGCAACCGCGAGGGTCATTGGAGTTGGCCGCAAGGGCCTGGCCCATGGCGGGTACAGTCCGCTGATGCCATGTGCACCACACAGTATAATGTGCGCAATGCATCTGCAGGTGTGGCCATAATTTGTGTGTGGGAGCAGGTCCACAATGGACAGGGCCACAACATGCTGTGTGCATAGGCAGTGACGGCCAGTGCCCAGCCTCCACATGTCTGTTAGCATATCATCATGTACACATTGGCATGGGAGCATGGGATATGCATATGCACACACATGCCATCTTTCACTATGTACATCTGCCACCTGGCACGTGCAACGTTACGTGTCACTTGTGATGTGTATTGGCAATCACACAGCCGTGTTGGCATGGAGCTGTCAATGTGTACACCTGTCAATGTTTCTGGAGGTGTGATCCGTACAGTGCTGAACATAGGGTGCAGTAGGGACATCAATGACTGTCTCATATCCCCTCGTGCTACAGGTCCCACTTGTTTTGGCCGCTCAGCCTGTGTCCATAGCGTTGTTGGTGTGTGCCATACTCACCCAGCCTCGGAAGCAGTGTCATGCACAGCAGCTAGTTATGTTGCCGTGGTATTGCCGCTTGCCAAATATGCAGTCTGATACCATCAGCATGCCTTACAAGTTATTAAGGCCTAAATCCCCATGTGCATGCTCATAGCAATGGTGTGTGTCACTGCCCATTGCAATTGGTAGGGGACCTGTGTAAGTGTATTGTGGCTGTGCTGTCCCTACTTGTCAGCTGTTCTGTGATTCAATTGCTTGGTCAGTCATTTTTGTTTTGTGTATGTGGAAATGCCCTGTGGCTGTTGCTTTGACATGTGTCCACTTCCATCTTTCCTAGGAGGAGACCAAACATACATCGCCCCTACCAATTGCTGTCGGACATGGAGGATGTGGAGGTAATCCGGAAATTCCGGCTGGACCGACCCACCCTGCATTGCCTATGTGCCTTGTTGGAACCCCACCTCCGTCCTCGCAGGGTGTATCCAACTGCATTTACCCCCACGGCTAAGGTGATGGCTGCACTGCATTTCTTCGCCACTGGGTCATTCCAACACGCAGTGGAAGTGGGATGTCCCAGCCCATGTTCAGCATGGTGCTACGTGATGTACTGTCAGCTATGATGCTGTACAGGAACAGGTACATCAGATTCCCCAGGGCTCGTGAATTGGCGGCAGTGAAGGGTGATTTCTATGCCCTTGGACGGATCCCCCACGTTGTTGGTGCAATCGATTGCACCCATGTTGGCCTTGTAGCACCACAGGCCATGGAGCACATTTATCGGAATAGGAAGCACACCCACTCCCTGAATGTGCAAGTGGTGTGCCTTGCGGACATGGTCATTACACAAGTGTGTGCGAAGTTTCCAGGATCGGCCCATGACTCGCACATCATGCGCAACAGCATCCTACCACGTCTGATGACCAATCTGCAACCGGACCGTGCTTGGATTGTTGGTGAGTATGTGTACTCGTGTAGCGTGCCTGGTGTGCGATGCTGTCTTGGGGACAGTTGGAATTGCAACTAATCTCGGTATTCCTCACACCCAGGGGACTCTGCTTATCCGAATGGGCCTTGGCTGCTCAGCCCATTACGTAATCCTCGGACCCCAGCTGATGACCGCTACAATGAGGCACATGGGAGGACCAGACGTGTGGTGGAGCGGACCTTTGGCCTCCTCAAGTCCAGGTTCAGATGCCTGGACCGCACCGGGGCGCACTGGCGTACTCCCCACAGAAGGTGTGCCAGATAGTAGTGGCTTGCTGCATGCTGCACAATCTGGCTATTCGCAAGCAGATCCCCCTAATAGTGGATGACGGTGATCATCCAGGGCCCCAGCCTGCAGACCAGGACGGGTCCAGTGACGAGGACAGTGGAGAGGAGGAAGCTGTGAATGTGCGTCAGCAGCTCATCGCCCGCTACTTCACTTAACGGTGAGTGTCCATTTACGATGGCTGAAGTAGCTGTAGTTGTGCAGGTGTATGTGTGCTCTGTCACGGAGGCCTTTTGTTCACTGAGTGCTGTGTGTCAATGGTCCATGTCCAGGTTAGTATGCCACTGACAGTGGCTGTAGCATTGTGCCCTTTTGCTCTGTGAGATGTGTGTACATTGCTTGTAGTTGGTGACAAGTACTGTGTGATGAGTGTGTGACACACTCATTGAATGTACTCTTGTTCTGTTTTTCACCCCTAGGTCCCTACAGCCTCTCCTGTCCCATCGACATACCACACAGCAGATGCATTTCTGCTCATGGTGGCAGTTGCACATCGTTGAATAAACACAGGGCACAGACAGCAGATTGTGATCAAGGTGTATTTATTTTCAGCGGTGACATGTTATTGTGTGCAAGGTGTTGACAAAAGTGGTGCGTGCAGTGACTATGAGTTGACGGTCATGGCTGCGTGATGCTCAAGGTGTACCCATTTAGTCCTATGTCCACAGTCCAACAGACACATGCCATTCACATGGCAGTGTGGGGTAGGATCGTATTACAAGTCAATGCAGTAGGTGGTCAAGGTGGCTGGCTGACTCACTGGCGTTTGGTGCGTGCGAAGTCCTCTCTGGACACCTGTTTCCTCTTCGGACGGCCGCTTCCACGTTTGGAAGGGGGGGGTGTTGGTGGGCTGCTGGTGGTGGCTGAGGAGTGCTCACTCGCTGTGGACGCAGGGGAACGCGATGCTGCACGACCCTGCGCCACAGCAGGTGGTGGCGGAGGTGGTGTTGCTGGCCTTGCTTGTGCCCTCACCACCACCCCCAGCTGGCCCATGAGGGCCACGAATTGGCCCATATGGGCGTCCATGGACCTCAACACCCCAAGGACCTCCCGCGTGTCGCTAGCCGACCTGGCCCATTCTCCTTGGGCCTCTTCATAGGCCCCAAGGACTCTGTCGATTTGCGGCAGGGCTTGGCTCCCAGGCACAGATGGCGTTGGCCTGACCCTGCTCCTCCTACCAGTACTGCTGCCACCGACCTGCCCACCAGCCACATTGCTCACCACGGTCCTCGGTCTGGCTCCCAGGGTGGACCCCGACGGCCGGGCCACCCCTTGCGCTGGGGCTGTGGCCAGGGATGACGTGGTGGTGGTGGTTGCGGCGGTGGTGGTGGTTGCGGCGGTGGTGGTGGTTGCGGCGGTGGTGGTGTTTGCGGCGGTGGTTGTGGTTGCGGTGGTGGTGGTGGCCGCAACGACCGTGGCAGCAGGGGTCTGTGACTGGTCAGCAGCCCTGGGTGATGGGTTGGTGGGTAGGAGGGGCCCTGGGGAGTGGTTGTGCCCTGCCACACCAGATGGGCCTGCTGGGTGGTCCTCGTCCGAGGTGGTGTCCAGCTCCTCTACATCCGTGAGTCCGGGTCGGGGGCTTACGGACTGGCTGTGCTGGCTGCTGTCTCCCTCTCCAGCATCCAGCTGTTCGGCACCTGTGGGGAGAATGAGATAGGTTATTGTGTTGCACCTAGCAAAGTATGTATTGGTTGTCTGACATTCACAGTTCGTGCACTGTCGTGCACAGGTTTCCCAGAGGCGTGTGGGTGGATGTACGATGTGTGTATGCGTGGGCAAGGCAATGGAACTGTGTGATGTGAACATGTGGCATGGGACGGATTAGCAATGCCGATGGGTGTATGTTGCTATACTCCTACATTTTGTGGCTCGGGTGTATGCGGGCTCCAGACCCATCGACGATATTGAGGTGAAATATTGTTTTGGGGTTCAAATGGAACGCTTAGAAACGCAGATGGGAAAAGGGGGTACAGCCCCTCAACGCTTTTGAGGTGAAATATGGTTTAGGGGTTCAAATGGAACGCTTGGAAACGCAGATGGGAAAAGGGGTACAGCCCCTCAACGCTTTTGAGGTGAAATATGGTTTTGGGGTACATACTGTGACATATGGGTGCAGAACGGGACATGTGTTTTGGCAACATGACAGTGCAGAGACAAAGGTGTGTGTATGTCTAACATACCCGGCATATCTGCTGACTGGTATCATTTATGGACATTACATTGGAAGCATTGTTGTTAGTGAGTGATGGTTGTGTGCCACACGACGTATTGCAGATGGGCCAATTCCTTGGTGTGCGTGCTACCCTCGGCCATGTGCATCAATGCAGTGCTCTTGGGGTGTTGACTATATTATGTATGTTGTTAATCACAGTGTGACGTGCGCTTCAGTCACTGCAGGCACATTATTTGTCATGGGCAGGTATCTTCGCATAACTACTGTATGAGGGCCAGCTGTTCGGATGACATACCTTTCATGACACAGGGGCTGACAGATGAGATGGATGATATGTTGAATGTGCTTTGTGTGCCTGTGTGTTTCATGGGTCCAGTGGTGTGTATGTGCATTATTGTGGTCCCACGCTGTTACTTCTAGGCAGGTTGGACTTACATGGGCGTTGTTGTACGATGTGTGGGTAACAGGCAGTAAGAACTACATGGACAAGACTTCGATGGTGTTGCTGATGTGTGTGATGAGTGGCACAGTGCCCGCCGTGTGGGTCTGTGCTCCAGTGGGACTTGTGCATGCAGACGTGGCTCCTTAGGTGTTGCTGTGTTTGTGATGGGTCATGTGGGGTATGACTCTGTAATACATGTCCGTGTGCACATTGGTCACATGATTGTGACAGGGAGCAGTGCTGCGTGTTCCTCTGCTACGTGACATGTCCCATGTGTTAGTCGTAATACAGTCCTCATGCCTACAGACACCCCGCCCTGTACAGTTTTCCACCTACAGGTTGTTTTTGAGTGCGCAATGCAATGGATGCCACATGGTTATGGGAGGGAGGGGTGCTCCATGTTGCTGGTCTGTGGGAGTGGGGGCGGTGTTGTGAGTTGTGGTGCTGGCTTACCACCCACAGAAACCCCTCCATGTAGGGTGAGATATCTACCTGTTGGCTGAAGGTGTGCACTGCAGTGGCTGACACATGGGTGTGGGGTGTGCTCCACCTTGCTGCGCTGTAGGACTAGGGGCCTGGTGTGTGTTGTACTTCAGCTGTCCCCCTCCCACCCACTGACTTTGTGTTCCGGCTACTTACCTGTTACTTGTCGGTTACTGCAGCTATGGCTGACACATGGGTGTGGGGTGTGCTCCACCTTGCTGCGCTGTGGGACTATGAGCCTGGTGTGTGTTGTACTTCAGCTGTCCCCCTCCCACCCACTGTCTTTGTGTTCCGGCTACTTACCTGTTACTTGTCGGTTACTGCAGCTATGGCTGACACATGGGTGTGGGTGTGGTGAGTGCTCCTTCTGTCACTTTTGGAGTACAAGGGGACCTGGTGGGAGTTGCGGTGCTGGCTGACTGTACACATGCCTCCATGGTTTTGTTAGTTGGTCGGTTTGGGCTGAGTGTGTGGTAGTGTCTGTTGCATGTGTGAGTGATGTCTTGTGTATTGTGTACTGGACATGGGGGTGTTTGTCCCTCGGAGCTATGGCATAGTGGTAGTGCATGTGAGTACATAGCGGTGTGCTGGTATACATTTGTTTGTACTTACCAGCCTCCACTCCCCCTGGTATTCCGGTGAGACTCTCCGGATGTATGATGCCTCGCACCTTCTCCTCCCACGCCTTGAAGGTCTTGAAAAGCGCGGGATTACCTCCGCCAGTCCTGTCAGCCAGCTGCCGATTCTTGGCCTCCTTCTTCTTGACCTCCCTTTTCATATCGTGCCACCTCTTGGTGATTTCGCCTCGGTTGCGTGGCACGTTCCCTACTGCATTGACCTGGTCTACGATCCTGCTCCACATCCGATTTCTGGTGGCTACTGTTGTCTGTTGGACCTGGTTGCCAAAGATTTGTGGGTGCACCTTGATGATCTCGTCGACCATGACCGTCAGCTCAGTTGAAGTGAACTTTGGCATTCTGTGTGCTGCCATGGTGTGTGGTTTGGTGTTTGTGGTGCTGGTGCAGTGTGTGTGTGTGGTGTGTGATGTGCAGGTCGTTTGTGGTGCTGGTGTTTGGTGGTGGTGCTGGTGCTGGTGCTGGTGGATGTGATGGGTGCGTATCTGTGGTGTGCTGCTGTCCTTGCTGTGTCGCTGTGTTCTCTCCTCTCTTCTTGGCTTTGTAGTGTTGCAAGGGATTGTGGTCTGTGAAGGGGCTGCTTTTGTGCTTACCTATGTGGGTGTGTCATGATGGTCTGTTGTTTTCAGGTGTGTTGTGGCTGGTGTTCTGGGATTAGTAGTTTATTTGTTTGTCCAGGGGGGGTGTTTTCGGGATGTGTACTGTGTTTGTGTATTTGTGCGTGGCTTGCTGTGTGGACTTGTTGGCCATGTTGTGTGTGTTTGTTTGGGTCCGCGGATGGTTTCTGTGCAGGGACGTGGCCGCCAGGGCTTCCGCCGTGTCCATTTCCATCTCTGTTGTTTACGATGGCGGGCGGTGTATTTGTGTATTTACCGCGCTCATGTCGGAGCGATCCTAATTTCACGGGCGGTGTCTCGATCGTCAGGGCGGGCGGTTTTTGGTTGTCGTGCGTATTTGCGTCCGTGGCGGACGGGTAGACTTAGAATCGGACATGATCGGGCGGTATTTTTGGGGGTTTTTCCGCCGCGGCTGCAAAATGGCACTTGCACCACAGCTACCCAACTACGCTGGACAGATGAAGGTGTACAAACATAACCTGATACAGATATTGAGATGTGAAAATCTGGCTCTGCTGAACGTAAGTTACCGACTAACTTACCGCATCGCATTGTTCAGCTGCGTCATCCCCGTCTTCTACTGTCGGAGGTGTCCCTTCCACTGTCCTGTGGATTTATGTCTCTCCAACCCGGCATGTCCAATGGCGGACCTGGTACAACTGTTCAACCCCCTGGACGTCCACAACAGGATCTGTTCAGCCTATGGGGGCATAGCGTATGTGGCTGCAATCGGACCCACACTGCAATGGGACCACTGTGCCTCCACACGACGGATTCTGGATCACAGTTTCATCGAATGTCATCCAACATGTCCCATCAGGCTCCTACAAGGGACAACTTACGACCAACACCTTGACAGCCACCATCCGCTGCATTGGATGGCATCCATGTATACCACCAATGCCATGGAAGCCCTGCTGGAAGGTATCGCATACCTGACAACCTGTCAATTCGTCGGACCCCGACGCAATACCCCCAATTGAACGATGATGTCCTACACCGTACCCATGCTTGGCTCCGCACGGACTGAGCAGTTACCAGTACAACAACTATACCATACAACCTGCAACTAACACCACACCATTAACTACACTGCCATGATATCGGATATTTTCCGGACATGCACTCTGTTCCTCATCACATCCAGTAACTCTGCATGAACAGGGGGAGGCAGAGGCATGGGATTTGTGTATGGCAACCACATGGACATCACTGCATGTACAACTATGCCATAATATGTATCCTGCGCCCATGAACATATGCACCGGTCAGTGGACAGTAATCGGTCGGCTGTAGTATGTGAGAGCTGTCACCTCACCTCCCTCTGAACTTCCGTGCCAGGACTTTTGCATGGACAACAAGTGCATCCCCCAACAACATGACCCCAGTGACTGTGTCATGTCCAGTAGCCACCACATTGCAACAACAAGTGGGACGCCGTTGCATGCACGTAGGCCCATGCCCTGATGACACCCCTCACGCACGTGTGTCTGAGTAACTATAGCAGCAAACCTGTAACATGGAACTGAGATGTACTGTGCCCATGATGTCAAGCGGTCTGGTAGGCAAAATGTATACTGTCTGTGTCAAAGTCAGCAGCTCCACAGTAATTAGCAAATGTACATTAGCACAGCAACGGCTAAGCAGTTGTAACTCTGAAGCCCACATCCCACAGTCAACAACTAATCACATGTACCCCTACACCCTATGCTATGTGTAATCATGCCGAGTATATCCTCCACATGCATTTCGCTGCCAGTAGTGTCCACTATACTGCATCACAGAGGACATAAGTCCTAATACATGGCTTGAAGTAAATATGTGTCTCTGCTTATTCATTCCACGAGTACGAATGAGAGAGGATGAGAGTGTGTGAAGTACACGGCAGTCGTGAGATGACCATGTAGTCCACTGTCATTGGATGTCAACGCAAATGAGTAGCACAACTGTGGAAGACACACATGTGTCATGTGAAGCGGGAGTTACGCTTGGCTCAGGTGGGTGGGTGTGACGGGTAGGTGCGCACATGCAATGTTGAAACACGCTGTGTTGGGAGGATTCCGGAGCAGTACATAACCGCTCTCCTGGGAATTTGTAAAGCCCACCTGTCTGGGGATGAATGTGAACTCGTGTGTGCACAACAGGCGGGCACACGATCAATGCTGCATCAGGTGTAGACGTCAGCCCACCCTCTGTGGACATGCTGGATACTGCTGTGCGTCCGCCAGGCCCTTGCCAAGGCACTCACATCCCCTGTCGACCAGGTGTATCCCCAACATTGTCCACCTGCACAGGCAATCCAGGGCACGGGATGGCAGTGGAGCATGGTGGGTGTGAGGTCATGGCGCGCACCTCCTGGTCACATCACGCAGGCAACACATCCTCAATATGTAGTATGGCACAAGTCAAATGGAAGTAGTGGGGTGACGCACACATCACGAGCAGGAGTGACGTCACGGAAGGTGGCTCGCACCATCTCACTCATTGCCTATTTTCCCACACACGTTACATGCCATTGCAACAGAGAAGCCAGCGCGTGCACAAGCAGCTCCAAGCTCGCCCCAGAGAGGCCAAAGAGTGAATGTGTGGGTCCATGAGCTCCAGTTGGATGCGGCCTGGGCCGCTAGGGCAGCTACAGCCTCTGTGTGTTGCAGGTGGTGTATCCGGACTGCGGAGCCTGTCATGCATTGTCAATGTTGCCCGGGTCTCGAGTCGGGGCACGACGCAGGTGTACGGCGTCCCGCCACTTATTATACCGCGAGACAGACCACTTGTTCAACTGGACCCACACATACACTCCTTGGCCTCTCTGGGGCGAGCTTGGAGCTGCTTGTGCATGCGCTGGCTTCTCAGGTGCAAACGCATATTTGGGTGAGCGAGGGGAGGCCATGAGGACAGGGTAAAATATGACTGTCTGACTTCCAGTTAGTTTAAGGAATGACCCTGATGTGGTCATAAAAAGACGTGTCTCGTGTGTATTGCAACTAGTAGATAAGCCGATGAACTTCCCATGTCTTGCATGTAGCCCCGCACCTAGACCCGCCCACTCGACACATAAAAATGAGTACCAGCACCACATCCTTCCCATTCGAAGCACTGACTGGGTGTGACAACCATCGGACAGTCTTGTGTAGTCCACCCACGCGTACATGTGGGCCCTCCATGATCCATGTCACCTGCGGCAAAGTGATGTCATGGGCAATGACGGAAGTGAGGAGAGCTGTCTGCCCCACGCACAGATGGCGCATCAGCTCAACAGACCCAGCACTGAGGGCAGCAGGGGTCACATGTGCAGGGGCAGCTGTGCCTGGTGTGAAGGCACATGCATATAGACAGCACATCGAGCAATGTGTAGTCTGCCCACATCTACTGTCCATTGTCAGGCGGACCTAGCAAAAGATCACAAGACAACACATCTGTGTGGGTGTACCCACTGTGACCAACACTGCGCAACAATCAACGTACTCGCCCTGTGCATGGCCCACCCCGCAACGGAGGTCACATTCAGTGCCACTTTCTCACACACACATCCCTATCACGAGGCATGGTGTGTCCAATCGACAGGGCTGAGTTTGCGCTTATCCGGAGGGTCCTGAACAGGAGACACATGTAACCCACTAGGCAGTCTGTGTTGTCACCTACTGGCATTGTGCAGTCAATGTGCAGGCCAGGCCTGCTGGGACTGAGAAGGGCAGCATGGCCCCAGCCTGACATTCACACGAGCAAAAAGTGCACTGAGACCTGCATTGCCAATTGTCTGTGTCACTGGATGTCTGACATGAAGTTGCCATGTACCACCACTCGGGAGGGACAGACATGTCAAAGCGCCCGAGAGCTCACATACCCCTGCCACCTGCAGTCAGCATGGTGAGCAGTGCATGTTTAAACCCCACAGGCTCTGACTCATAGTGCTGCGGATCAACGACATGTGTGTCCCCCACATGCACTCCCACACACACTGCAGTCGTCTCTCACACACAACTTTCGCAAGGAATAGCCATGTGCAGTGTGCGTGGAGCTCGGAATCCAGGATCTCCAGCTCCTCGCTGGTGAGTGGACCTGGACATATCCTCAGCGTCATCGACGTGAAGGTGAACAGGTGGCAGCAGCAGGTGTTGTTGAGGGATGCCAGGCTGCAGTCCCAGGTAGCTGTGGTAATGCCGGTCTCACTCCCACACTCATATAGCCTCCTGGGGCAGGTTCAGTGGGTCCAAGCTGCTGCAATTTGTGTACCATGTCTGCCAGCTTCAATTGCAGACGATGGCCTGCTCCCAGCTGGCCCGGGACGCTTACCTCCATAGTGGAACACGCAGGGTGCAACCGCGAGGGTCATTGGAGTTGGCCGCAAGGGCCTGGCCCATGGCGGGTACAGTCCGCTGATGCCATGTGCACCACACAGTATAATGTGCGCAATGCATCTGCAGGTGTGGCCATAATTTGTGTGTGGGAGCAGGTCCACAATGGACAGGGCCACAACATGCTGTGTGCATAGGCAGTGACGGCCAGTGCCCAGCCTCCACATGTCTGTTAGCATATCATCATGTACACATTGGCATGGGAGCATGGGATATGCATATGCACACACATGCCATCTTTCACTATGTACATCTGCCACCTGGCACGTGCAACGTTACGTGTCACTTGTGATGTGTATTGGCAATCACACAGCCGTGTTGGCATGGAGCTGTCAATGTGTACACCTGTCAATGTTTCTGGAGGTGTGATCCGTACAGTGCTGAACATAGGGTGCAGTAGGGACATCAATGACTGTCTCATATCCCCTCGTGCTACAGGTCCCACTTGTTTTGGCCGCTCAGCCTGTGTCCATAGCGTTGTTGGTGTGTGCCATTCTCACCCAGCCTCGGAAGCAGTGTCATGCACAGCAGCTAGTTATGTTGCCGTGGTATTGCCGCTTGCCAAATATGCAGTCTGATACCATCAGCATGCCTTACAAGTTATTAAGGCCTAAATCCCCATGTGCATGCTCATAGCAATGGTGTGTGTCACTGCCCATTGCAATTGGTAGGGGACCTGTGTAAGTGTATTGTGGCTGTGCTGTCCCTACTTGTCAGCTGTTCTGTGATTCAATTGCTTGGTCAGTCATTTTTGTTTTGTGTATGTGGAAATGCCCTGTGGCGTGTTGCTTTGACATGTGTCCACTTCCATCTTTCCTAGGAGGAGACCAAACATACATCGCCCCTACCAATTGCTGTCGGACATGGAGGATGTGGAGGTAATCCGGAAATTCCGGCTGGACCGACCCACCCTGCATCGCCTATGTGCCTTGTTGGAACCCCACCTCCGTCCTCGCAGGGTGTATCCAACTGCATTTACCCCCACGGCTAAGGTGATGGCTGCACTGCATTTCTTCGCCACTGGGTCATTCCAACACACAGTGGGCAGTGGAAGTGGGATGTCCCAGCCCATGTTCAGCATGGTGCTACGTGATGTACTGTCAGCTATGATGCTGTACAGGAACAGGTACATCAGATTCCCCAGGGCTCGTGAATTGGCGGCAGTGAAGGGTGATTTCTATGCCCTTGGACGGATCCCCCATGTTGTTGGTGCAATCGATTGCACCCATGTTGGCCTTGTAGCACCACAGGCCATGGAGCACATTTATCGGAATAGGAAGCACACCCACTCCCTGAATGTGCAAGTGGTGTGCCTTGCGGACATGGTCATTACACAAGTGTGTGCGAAGTTTCCAGGATCGGCCCATGACTCGCACATCATGCGCAACAGCATCCTACCACGTCTGATGACCAATCTGCAACCGGACCGTGCTTGGATTGTTGGTGAGTATGTGTACTCGTGTAGCGTGCCTGGTGTGCGATGCTGTCTTGGGGACAGTTGGAATTGCAACTAATCTCGGTATTCCTCACACCCAGGGAACTCTGCTTATCCGAATGGGCCTTGGCTGCTCAGCCCATTACGTAATCCTCGGACCCCAGCTGATGACCGCTACAATGAGGCACATGGGAGGACCAGACGTGTGGTGGAGCGGACCTTTGGCCTCCTCAAGTCCAGGTTCAGATGCCTGGACCGCACCGAGGGCGCACTGGCGTACTCCCCACAGAAGGTGTGCCAGATAGTAGTGGCTTGCTGCATGCTGCACAATCTGGCTATTCGCAAGCAGATCCCCCTAATAGTGGATGACGGTGATCATCCAGGGCCCCAGCCTGCAGACCAGGACGGGTCCAGTGACGAGGACAGTGGAGAGGAGGAAGCTGTGAATGTGCGTCAGCAGCTCATCGCCCGCTACTTCACTTAACGGTGAGTGTCCATTTACGACGGCTGAAGTAGCTGTAGTTGTGCAGGTGGCCTTTTGTTCACTGAGTGCTGTGTGTCAATGGTCCATGTCCAGGTTAGTATGCCACTGACAGTGGCTGTAGCATTGTGCCCTTTTGCTCTGTGAGATGTGTGTACATTGCTTGTAGTTGGTGACAAGTACTGTGTGATGAGTGTGTGACACACTCATTGAATGTACTCTTGTTCTGTTTTTCACCCCTAGGTCCCTACAGCCTCTCCTGTCCCATCGACATACCACACAGCAGATGCATTTCTGCTCATGGTGGCAGTTGCACATCGTTGAATAAACACAGGGCACAGACAGCAGATTGTGATCAAGGTGTATTTATTTTCAGCGGTGACATGTTATTGTGTGCAAGGTGTTGACAAAAGTGGTGCGTGCAGTGACTATGAGTTGACGGTCATGGCTGCGTGATGCTCAAGGTGTACCCATTTAGTCCTATGTCCACAGTCCAACAGACACATGCCGTTCACATGGCAGTGTGGGGTAGGATCGTATTACAAGTCAATGCAGTAGGTGGTCAAGGTGGCTGGCTGGCTCACTGGCGTTTGGTGCGTGCGAAGTCCTCTCTGGACACCTGTTTCCTCTTCGGACGGCCGCTTCCACGTTTGGAAGGGGGGGGGGGTGTTGGTGGGCTGCTGGTGGTGGCTGAGGAGTGCTCACTCGCTGTGGACGCAGGGGAACGCGATGCTGCACGACCCTGCGCCACAGCAGGTGGTGGCGGAGGTGGTGTTGCTGGCCTTGCTTGTGCCCTCACCACCACCACCAGCTGGCCCATGAGGGCCACGAATTGGCCCATATGGGCGTCCATGGACCTCAACACCCCAAGGACCTCCCGCGTGTCGCTAGCCGACCTGGCCCATTCTCCCAAGGACTCTGTCGATTTGCGGCAGGGCTTGGCTCCCAGGCACAGATGGCGTTGGCCTGACCCTGCTCCTCCTACCAGTACTGCTGCCACCGACCTGCCCACTAGCCACATTGCTCACCACGGTCCTCGGTCTGGCTCCCAGGGTGGACCCCGACGGCCGGGCCACCCCTTGCGCTGGGGCTGTGGCCAGGGATGACGTGGTGGTGGTGGTTGCGGCGGTGGTGGTGGTTGCGGCGGTGGTGGTGGTTGCGGCGGTGGTGGTGTTTGCGGCGGTGGTTGTGGTTGCGGTGGTGGTGGTGGCCGCAACGACCGTGGCAGCAGGGGTCTGTGACTGGTCAGCAGCCCTGGGTGATGGGTTGGTGGGTAGGAGGGGCCCTGGGGAGCGGTTGTGCCCTGCCACACCAGATGGGCCTGCTGGGTGGTCCTCGTCCGAGGTGGTGTCCAGCTCCTCTACATCCGTGAGTCCGGGTCGGGGGCTTACGGACTGGCTGTGCTGGCTGCTGTCTCCCTCTCCAGCATCCAGCTGTTCGGCACCTGTGGGGAGAATGAGATAGGTTATTGTGTTAAACCTAGCAAAGTATGTATTGGTTGTCTGACATTCACAGTTCGTGCACTGTCGTGCACAGGTTTCCCAGAGGCGTGTGGGTGGATGTACGATGTGTGTATGCGTGGGCAAGGCAATGGAACTGTGTGATGTGAACATGTGGCATGGGACGGATTAGCAATGCCGATGGGTGTATGTTGCTATACTCCTACATTTTGTGGCTCGGGTGTATGCGGGCTCCAGACCCATCGACGATATTGAGGTGAAATATTGTTTTGGGGTTCAAATGGAACGCTTAGAAACGCAGATGGGAAAAGGGGGTACAGCCCCTCAACGCTTTTGAGGTGAAATATGGTTTAGGGGTTCAAATGGAACGCTTGGAAACGCAGATGGGAAAAGGGGTACAGCCCCTCAACGCTTTTGAGGTGAAATATGGTTTTGGGGTACATACTGTGACATATGGGTGCAGAACGGGACATGTGTTTTGGCAACATGACAGTGCAGAGACAAAGGTGTGTGTATGTCTAACATACCCGGCATATCTGCTGACTGGTATCATTTATGGACATTACATTGGAAGCATTGTTGTTAGTGAGTGATGGTTGTGTGCCACACGACGTATTGCAGATGGGCCAATTCCTTGGTGTGCGTGCTACCCTCGGCCATGTGCATCAATGCAGTGCTCTTGGGGTGTTGACTATATTATGTATGTTGTTAATCACAGTGTGACGTGCGCTTCAGTCACTGCAGGCACATTATTTGTCATGGGCAGGTATCTTCGCATAACTACTGTATGAGGGCCAGCTGTTCGGATGACATACCTTTCATGACACAGGGGCTGACAGATGAGATGGATGATATGTTGAATGTGCCTGTGTGTTTCATGGGTCCAGTGGTGTGTATGTGCATTATTGTGGTCCCACGCTGTTACTTCTAGGCAGGTTGGACTTACATGGGCGTTGTTGTACGATGTGTGGGTAACAGGCAGTAAGAACTACATGGACAAGACTTCGATGGTGTTGCTGATGTGTGTGATGAGTGGCACAGTGCCCGCCGTGTGGGTCTGTGCTCCAGTGGGACTTGTGCATGCAGACGTGGCTCCTTAGGTGTTGCTGTGTTTGTGATGGGTCATGTGGGGTATGACTCTGTAATACATGTCCGTGTGCACATTGGTCACATGATTGTGACAGGGAGCAGTGCTGCGTGTTCCTCTGCTACGTGACATGTCCCATGTGTTAGTCGTAATACAGTCCTCATGCCTACAGACACCCCGCCCTGTACAGTTTTCCACCTACAGGTTGTTTTTGAGTGCGCAATGCAATGGATGCCACATGGTTATGGGAGGGAGGGGTGCTCCATGTTGCTGGTCTGTGGGAGTGGGGGCGGTGTTGTGAGTTGTGGTGCTGGCTTACCACCCACAGAAACCCCTCCATGTAGGGTGAGATATCTACCTGTCGGCTGAAGGTGTGCACTGCAGTGGCTGACACATGGGTGTGGGGTGTGCTCCACCTTGCTGCGCTGTAGGACTAGGGGCCTGGTGTGTGTTGTACTTCAGCTGTCCCCCTCCCACCCACTGACTTTGTGTTCCGGCTACTTACCTGTTACTTGTCGGTTACTGCAGCTATGGCTGACACATGGGTGTGGGGTGTGCTCCACCTTGCTGCGCTGTGGGACTATGAGCCTGGTGTGTGTTGTACTTCAGCTGTCCCCCTCCCACCCACTGTCTTTGTGTTCCGGCTACTTACCTGTTACTTGTCGGTTACTGCAGCTATGGCTGACACATGGGTGTGGGTGTGGTGAGTGCTCCTTCTGTCACTTTTGGAGTACAAGGGGACCTGGTGGGAGTTGCGGTGCTGGCTGACTGTACACATGCCTCCATGGTTTTGTTAGTTGGTCGGTTTGGGCTGAGTGTGTGGTAGTGTCTGTTGCATGTGTGAGTGATGTCTTGTGTATTGTGTACTGGACATGGGGGTGTTTGTCCCTCGGAGCTATGGCATAGTGGTAGTGCATGTGAGTACATAGCGGTGTGCTGGTATACATTTGTTTGTACTTACCAGCCTCCACTCCCCTGGTATTCCGGTGAGACTCTCCGGATGTATGATGCCTCGCACCTTCTCCTCCCACGCCTTGAAGGTCTTGAAAAGCGCGGGATTACCTCCGCCAGTCCTGTCAGCCAGCTGCCGATTCTTGGCCTCCTTCTTCTTGACCTCCCTTTTCATATCGTGCCACCTCTTGGTGATTTCGCCTCGGTTGCGTGGCACGTTCCCTACTGCATTGACCTGGTCTACGATCCTGCTCCACATCCGATTTCTGGTGGCTACTGTTGTCTGTTGGACCTGGTTGCCAAAGATTTGTGGGTGCACCTTGATGATCTCGTCGACCATGACCGTCAGCTCAGTTGAAGTGAACTTTGGCATTCTTTGTGCTGCCATGGTGTGTGGTTTGGTGTTTGTGGTGCTGGTGCAGTGTGTGTGTGTGGTGTGTGATGTGCAGGTCATTTGTGGTGCTGGTGTTTGGTGGTGGTGCTGGTGCTGGTGGATGTGATGGGTGCGTATCTGTGGTGTGCTGCTGTCCTTGCTGTGTCGCTGTGTTCTCTCCTCTCTTCTTGGCTTTGTAGTGTTGCAAGGGATTGTGGTCTGTGAAGGGGCTGCTTTTGTGCTTACCTATGTGGGTGTGTCATGATGGTCTGTTGTTTTCAGGTGTGTTGTGGCTGGTGTTCTGGGATTAGTAGTTTATTTGTTTGTCCGGGGGGTGTTTTCGGGATGTGTACTGTGTTTGTGTATTTGTGCGTGGCTTGCTGTGTGGACTTGTTGGCCATGTTGTGTGTGTTTGTTTGGGTCCGCGGATGGTTTCTGTGCAGGGACGTGGCCGCCAGGGCTTCCGCCGTGTCCATTTCTATCTCTGTTGTTTACGATGGCGGGCGGTGTATTTGTGTATTTACCGCGCTCATGTCGGAGCGATCCTAATTTCACGGGCGGTGTCTCGATCGTCAGGGCGGGCGGTTTTTGGTTGTCGTGCGTATTTGCGTCCGTGGCGGACGGGTGGACTTAGAATCGGACATGATCGGGCGGTATTTTTGGGGGTTTTTCCGCCGCGGGCGGTGTTCGCTTCGCGGCATCGTAATTGCTCGGTCGGTATTCAGACGGTGTAGGCGGGCGGATTTTTACCGCTATGGTGGATGGCGGATTTTTTACCGCCCGGTATCGTAATGGACACCATAGTTGTTAAAAATATCGTTGTTAAAAATATCGTTTTTTAAAAATGTTTAAAAAATAATGTAAAATAAATAAAAAAATACATATAATTAAAAAAACATAGGGGCCTATTACGATGGCGGTCGGATGCCCACCACCGGGCCGGCGGTGGTGCCCGCCGGACCGGCGGTGGACCGCGATCACAAGCCAGAAATCCGCCGGTCAAATTAGGATGGCGGTGGTGACCGCGGCGGTGGGAAATTCTGACCGCCGCTTTTCCGCCGGTTGCCATCCGCACTCCTGCCTGGCGGACGGAGCAGGACCGGGATAATGGTGGCGGTGCAGAGCAGGCTCCGCCGGCAGGATTATGATGCCGGCGGCAGCCAGCCTTTCCTCAGCGGTCAGACCGCCATTGAAAGGCATGCAGTGATTGTCTTCCGGGGGCCCGTTGCGGTCCCCCAATGTGTTGGGGGGGTGTGGGTGCACTGGGGGGGTACCCATGGTCCCCCCCTACATTTCCCTGTACCAGGTGCAGGCACTGTGCAGTGCCTGCCACGCAGTGCAGGGAAATGCAGGACATGCTCCTTTCGGCATCGCAGCGGTGCTGCGGGCAGCAGAAACCGCCGCAATGTTAATGCCCGCGATCCGACCGCCGCGGTCGGATTTCGACAGCGGGTCATCGTAATTCGACTGGCGGTGATGTCGCGGTACATGCGGGTTGTCTTTTCCCGCTACCATGGCGGTCGGGGAGGTTTCCGACCGCCATCGAAATAGGCCCCTATTTTTTTTTTTTTTTTTTTTATAACAGACTTTTATTGGTTTTCAAACAAATAATGAGAGCATACAATTATCTGCATGGGCAGTACAATACAGGGACGGACGTGGCAAAATACAGTTTGACTTTAACCAGGGGCAGGCCCATGGTCGACCCAGATAGCCATGATATAATCTTCTCCAGGATCCCCCAGAGACCAATTAATAGACATTCCGCCACTCTCCGTGAAAAATCTTAATGATAATTCAGAGACTTGCCCCTGGAATTGTATTCAACCACAAGAGTCCAACTAGTAACCCCCCCAACTCCCTTCCCACCTCCCCAGCCCTATAGTCCCCCAACTGCCCTCCCCTCCCCTCCTCCCCCCCAAGCATGCCGCTGGATCCTAACATTTACGAGTGGCCTCCCAGACCCCCCACGCCATCTAGTAAAAAGTCCTGATCTCGGCGAGCCTCCGCTAAGACAGGCTGAGAACACTAAGAAGGGGTCCCCCGCAGGACTCGCAACCACCCCTTCATTTCTCTCCCATATCCCGCGCCAGTCATCTCAGTCGATCCCTACCTCCTCTCCCTCGTCGGGGAGGGCTTCCTCATCATCAGGGGGGTATTTAACCAATTCCACTAGCGCCATCCATGCCCGAGCCATATCCATTGACTTCTCGTTCTCAGTGCGCCTAGCCACACCTAGTTTATACTCCCCCCTCACTCTCCGCCCACTTCAGCAGTTCCCTTCACCAGCGTCCCACTCCGGGCCCCTGCCTCGCCTTCCAATGGGTGGTAAGTTCCCTTTTCGCCAAGATTAACCCCAAATCAATAAACTTGCTGGTTATTTTGTTTTTGGCAGTGTGTGGGAAGTCATGCAGCAAACAAACCCTCGGCGTCAGAGCCACCTCTCTCTTCATCACAGTCGTCAGGACCATCTTCACCTCCCGCCAATAGTCCCCCAGTTGCGGACAGCTCCAGAACATATGCAAAAACCGCGCTCCCTCTAGCGCACATCGAGGACAAGCAGTAGCAGCCGAGAAATATTCATTCATCTTTTCCGGAGTCAAGTACGCCCTGTGCAGGACATAAAATTGGATTAGTTGAAAGCGCGCATTCCGAGTGCCCTTCCATGGTCTCTCTATTATTGCTCCCCAAGCTTTTTCTTCAAGGGGTTCACCCAAATCCTCCTCCCACCTAACATGTAACGCCGTTAAGGGTTGGCGCAGGTCCTGGGTGATCCGCCGATAGAGACAAGTCCCCGCTTTTATAGTTCCTGCCGCCATAACAACATATTGACAAGCCAGGAGCGTGTCCGGCTCCGAAAGCCTCGTCCGCCAATGCCTTCTGACAGCTGCTGTCAGAGCCGCATGAAAGAGAAAGTCCCTCCGCGGAAGATCATGTTGTTCCGCAAGATTGTTAAAAGGGAGAAGGTTGCCATCTTCGTAAAGATCACCCAGTGTGAGAACCCCAGCCTCCTCCCAGGACTGCAGTTTACTCCAGTCTCCCCCATGAGGTAGCACCGCACACATGTTCAACGGGATTTCGGGGGCGTACGGAATCTTAATGCGCTTCTTCCTGATTATGCGCGCCCAACAACGATGTACCACTCGCATATCGGCCCGCATTACCTCACCCCTCAGCGGCACCCGTAACAGAATGCAGGATAGCAGGCGCCAGCTTGGATCCGCCCCCTCCAATTCTTCCGGAGTTCTGAAGCGACCCGCTATCCACTGTGTGAACCACTGGAGCTGCGCGGCATGGTAGTAGCTCTCAAAATCCGGGAGAGCGAAGCCCCCCTCTGTTCTCGGCCTCTGCATGGTACCCAGGGCAACCCTCCGCCACCCAGCGCCCCATAAAAACCCCGATAGCAGGGAATTGAGTTGCGCGAAAAACTTCCCGGGGATCCAGACAAGGAGTGCTCCAAAATAATAAAGGAACAACGGCAAGATGATCATTTTCACTAGGGCGACTCTGCCCGTAACAGACAACGGGAGACTCCCCCAAAAGTCAAAACAGGACTTGGTGTCGCGCAACGCCCGGCCGATATTACCCTCCAGCAAATCATCACTACCATGATAGATCCTAGTCCCTAGGTAGGTCAAGCAGCGAGCTTCCCAGACGACCTCCCCCACAGTCTGATGTTCCAGCCCAGTAGCTCGGACCGGAAACAGGCACGATTTAGCCCAGTTCACCCGAAGCGCCGCTACTCTTCCCAACGTCTCCAACAGAGCCCGCGCCCCACGAATCGCAGCTCTAGAGTTCGGCAGAAACATGAGCAAGTCGTCCGCATACAATGCTATGTGTTGTATCTGCCCTGCCACCAGTAACCCCGGGTAGAACCTCCCCGCCCTGGCATGGGCGGCCAGAGGCTCCACTGCCAGAGCAAACAGGAGAGGAGACAGCGGACACCCCAGTCTCGTCCCCCGAGCAACCCCACAGGGAATTTAAATCAAGCCCCCCGTCCGAATCCTGGCAGTGGATTCACTGTACAGCAACCTCGTCCATGTCAAAAAGCCCTCCCCGAGGCCAAACTCCCTCAGCACATTAAAAAGATAGGGCCATTCCAGGCTATCAAAGGCCTTCTCAATGTCGACCGCAAAGATACAGGCTTCCCCTGCATCATATGCATCAGACTCTAATATGTGCAAAAGTCTGCGGACATTCATTGCAGCATTCCGGGAAGGGTTGAAGCCGGCCTGATCCCTGTGGACCAGCGTCGTCATGTACGGCATCAACCGACTCGCCAACACCCGGCTTACGATTTTATAATCCAGGTTAAGCATTGCCAGGGGCCTATATGAAGAGCGATCCCAGGCCGGTTTGCTCGGTTTGAGAAGTGGGACGATAATGGCCTCCCGCGTGGAGACAGGGAGGACACCCTCCCGGCGCGCTCTATTATATAGTGCCACTAGATGAGGAACCAGTGCATCGGCATAAGTTGCATAAAATTCTACGGGCAACCCATCAGTACCAGGCGTTTTATTCCTGGCCATGTGTTTGATAGCGCTGCGAACTTCCCTCGCCTCAACATCCCTGCCAAGATCCTCCGCCTCCTCAGGTTCAATCCTGGGAAGGTCAGCTCCCGGGAGAAAGTCCTCGTCCCCCGGAAGGCCAGGGCCCAACTTGCTCCGGTAAACTCAGTGTAGTACTGCAAGAAGTGATCATTAATTCCCTGCTGGGTATAATATACCTCATCACCCTGGCCCCTCAGCTCCAGTATCGCCGTCCCCCTTCGTGCTGGATTGGCAAGCCAGGCGAGCAGCGCCCCTGCCTTATCGCGTTCCGCATGTGCCCTGGCTGTATATGCCTTGTAATCAAAACAGCGCAGCCTTTCCATCTGCACCGCTAGGTCCTCCCGTGCTACAAGTAGTGCGTCATGGGTGTCCGGCCGCTCCGGGCGTACCCTCTCCTGGTCACGCACCTTCTGTTCCGCCGTTGTCACATCCTGCAATAACACTCTGCGCACTCCCACCACTTCTCCTATGCAGCGTCCCCTGACCACTGACTTAAAGGCATCCCACTCAACCATCAGGGAAGAGGCTGAGTTGGCATTGATCCTAAAATACTCGGCAATAGCTGAGCCCAGAACATCCCGAAACACCGGGTCCTCGAGAGTTTCTGGTCTGAGTCGCCACGTGGGGATAGGAGGCCTAACACGCTGCCAATGAGAAATCACCAATAACGGATTATGATCAGAAGAGGTCCTAGCTAAATACTCGCTATGTACCATCCCCCCATGGACGTCCGGAGAGCAAAGGATGGAATCTAAACGAACATGCAGATCATGTAGTGATGAAAAATACGAATAGTCCCTGTCATGAGGATGATGAGCCCTCCATGTGTCAGTCAGTCCCCAGTGTTGCTGCCAAGCCCGCCTTACCGCAGCCAGCCTATGCACCGGGGCGTCCGCAAGGGGAGGATGGGAACGGTCCAATGAGACCTCCGCTACACAATTGAAGTCTCCCCCCAGGAGCACAGATCCCACCAGCAAGGGCGCCAGCTTTTGAGAGAGGTCCCCAAAAAAGGAAACCTGATCAACATTAGGGGCATATATACTCCCTATAACAATGTCTCTGCCATCCAAGCGCCCCTTCACCACTACATACCTACCCTCTGGATCTATTAGTTGCTCAGTACTCTGGAACGGAACTCCTGCTCTTATCCAAATCAATGTGCCCCGCACATAGGCCGAATAGGTCGTACAGAATATCTGCCCCCTCCATCTGCGTTGCAAGGCCACCCCCTCCTGTTTGGTTAGATGCGTCTCCTGGAGGAGCGCTATCTGGACCCCTCTTCGTCTGAGGTAGGCGTGAATTTTGTGTCGGCGGGTCATAGTATGCATCCCCTGATGTTCCAGGATAGACACTTAAGATCTATGGGGGCTCCCATGGTACAGTGGTATGCAGTCTATCCCCCATGTCTCCCCCAGCGGCATGCTTGAACCCAAAACCCCCCACCCCCCTCTCCCCCCCCGAACTCCCACTTCCCAGGACAGGTCCCCTGAAACTAGTTCCCAGCCAAACTGATGTCCCCATCAACTATGAAAAATAAAGTAGTAGGACGTATGGCGACCCGGTAAGACCCAAAGCCCCTCCGGCATCTCCCCCGCATTATGCAGGTGTGTGGGCCCCCATTAGTACACGGCGAATAATTGCCCCCCTCCCTCATCCCCACTCATAGACCCTCATAGCAGTGTAGCCTGAGTCCAATCAAAAGCCAAGTCCCGCCAGGCACCGCCCAGCATCTCAGCCAAACAAGTCTGCCGTGTGCGGGGTGACCACTGGTAACTCTGTGTCCGAGTCCCTATTCGTACTCTCAGGTACTGAGATCTCAGAGCCAGCCGACCCTCGGGCAGCGGAAACAGGGCTCAGGTTGGTCTCACCCTGGCTAATCTCTGCCACCGCCTGCACAGCTCTATCTCTTTCCCGCTGTTGATCGAGCAGCGAAAGGGCCCCTGACGAGTTGGCTTGTTCGGGGGATCTCCTCCCTCCACTACTTGCTGCAGAACTCCTCCTGGATCTAGTGCGACGCGTCTCAAGCCATTGCATCCATCTTGTGGGGTGGTAAAGAAGAGGGTGGCAGTGCCATCCACCACTCGCAGGCGCGCCGGGAAAAGCATAGCATACTGTATGTGGAGCTGGCGTAACTTTCTTTTGAGAGCCATAAAAGAGGTGCACTGTCTCTGGACCTCCCTAGTGTAATCCGGGAATATCAGTACTCTGGAATTTTCAATTCGTAAGTGTTGTTTCCCCCGGGCTTGCTGCAAAAGATGATCTCTGTCCCGGTAATGCAATAGTCTCGCCACCAGCGGTCGTGGAGGCGTCCCCGGCTTGGGAGGACGCGCCGGGACCCTGTGCGCCCTTTCTAGAGCGAAGAATGACGACAATCCCTCCGGGGCAACCTCATTCCGAAGCCAGTGTTCCAAGTACCGGACAGCATCCTCCCCCTCTGCCCGTTCCGGTACCCCCACTATGCGGAGGTTGTTCCTACGAGAGCGGCCCTCACTGTCCTCCGCCCTCATTTCCAAGACCCGCACTTTGTCTTCTATCTGTTTCAGGGAACGCTGCAAGGTGGTCACTGCGTCCGGGATCTCCTCCAGCACCTATCTGGACCCCTCTTCGTCTGAGGTAGGCGTGAATTTTGTGTCGGCGGGTCATAGTATGCATCCCCCTGATGTTCCAGGATAGACACTTAAGATCTATGGGGGCTCCCATGGTACAGTGGTATGCAGTCTATCCCCCATGTCTCCCCCAGCGGCATGCTTGAACCCAAAACCCCCCACCCCCCTCTCCCCCCCCGAACTCCCACTTCCCAGGACAGGTCCCCTGAAACTAGTTCCCAGCCAAACTGATGTCCCCATCAACTATGAAAAATAAAGTAGTAGGACGTATGGCGACCCGGTAAGACCCAAAGCCCCTCCGGCATCTCCCCCGCATTATGCAGGTGTGTGGGCCCCCATTAGTACACGGCGAATAATTGCCCCCTCCCTCATCCCCACTCATAGACCCTCATAGCAGTGTAGCCTGAGTCCAATCAAAAGCCAAGTCCCGCCAGGCACCGCCCAGCATCTCAGCCAAACAAGTCTGCCGTGTGCGGGGTGACCACTGGTAACTCTGTGTCCGAGTCCCTATTCGTACTCTCAGGTACTGAGATCTCAGAGCCAGCCGACCCTCGGGCAGCGGAAACAGGGCTCAGGTTGGTCTCACCCTGGCTAATCTCTGCCACCGCCTGCACAGCTCTATCTCTTTCCCGCTGTTGATCGAGCAGCGAAAGGGCCCCTGACGAGTTGGCTTGTTCGGGGATCTCCTCCCTCCACTACTTGCTGCAGAACTCCTCCTGGATCTAGTGCGACGCGTCTCAAGCCATTGCCATCCATCTTGTGGGGTGGTAAAGAAGAGGGTGGCAGTGCCATCCACCACTCGCAGGCGCGCCGGGAAAAGCATAGCATACTGTATGTGGAGCTGGCGTAACTTTCTTTTGAGAGCCATAAAAGAGGTGCACTGTCTCTGGACCTCCCTAGTGTAATCCGGGAATATCAGTACTCTGGAATTTTCAATTCGTAAGTGTTGTTTCCCCCGGGCTTGCTGCAAAAGATGATCTCTGTCCCGGTAATGCAATAGTCTCGCCACCAGCGGTCGTGGAGGCGTCCCCGGCTTGGGAGGACGCGCCGGGACCCTGTGCGCCCTTTCTAGAGCGAAGAATGACGACAATCCCTCCGGGGCAACCTCATTCCGAAGCCAGTGTTCCAAGTACCGGACAGCATCCTCCCCCTCTGCCCGTTCCGGTACCCCCACTATGCGGAGGTTGTTCCTACGAGAGCGGCCCTCACTGTCCTCCGCCCTCATTTCCAAGACCCGCACTTTGTCTTCTATCTGTTTCAGGGAACGCTGCAAGGTGGTCACTGCGTCCGGGATCTCCTCCAGCACCTTCTCAGTCGTCTTCACTCGTTCCTTCAACTTTCGGTGGTCATCCTTGAGCAGGGTGAGATCCACTCCGATAGCATCAATTTTTGCCTCGAGGGCCGTTCTGGAAGATGTAATGGCTGGCATAATATCGACCAATGTGGGTCCCCCCGGGCCATCCGCCCCGGAGCGTTCCGCAACTTCTTCCTCCTCATCAGTTTGTTGTCTGTTTCCTTCACTCAGGTCGCCCATAGGACCTTTTTTCTTGACCATTCGGCCCATCTTCAGTGCGCCACTCGAGGTCGCTCAGTGCTCCTCCCAGCCAACAGGGGGGTATCCGCGCCCCAGGCCGTTGCCTCCTGTGGCACCCCTCTCCACTTGTAGGGCACCGAGAGCGGCGCAGATCCAGTCAGGGACGGATGGGTTGAGCCGCAACCACCAGTTTTAAGAGCAGGCCTTCCCAAGAGAGTCAACACCCCAGCCGGGCCTCATCGATCCTCCACCACCCAAAAGCGAGTATCCAGTGCACCCTTGCACTCCAGGGGCTTCACCGTGTGTTATACCCCAAGGGGGAACATCCCAATAGCCACAGCACGCCTCCACCAATTCTGCACAGGGGGCCGACTCTCCTGTTCCACCCTCAGGTCCACCACCAAGTTTGCCATTCTGGAGACTCCCAGACAGGCTCCCCCTCAGCCAGTTGTGACTCCCAGGCAGCTCGGGCCGCACCCAGGGCTTCAAGGCAAGCTCCAGGGATTACTGCGTCAGACAGGGCCCAACGAGCCCCCAGGCGACGGTCCACTCTTCCCCCACGTTCCTCCGCCGTGCACACCAGGTCTCCCCACAGGTTAGGTAGCCCCAAATTCAGTTCTCATCCACTGCCGCCATAGGCGCCTCAGTTGTCCCGCAGTCACTTCTGTCTCAATGAGCTTCAGCTCCCTGGTTCAGGGGCACTATTCACCAACCCCGCTCCGTTCTCACATGCGCCTGGCTCACCACCGCTGCGCCAGGTCAACTCGTAGATGTAGTGTACAGCCTCGAGGTGGTCTCCTTCTCCCGCAGCTGTCGTCTGCTCACCAGCGCTTCCCCGCTCCGCCAGTATTCGCGCCGCACTCGTCCACTCACCGGGCTGCACTGCCATCAATCAGGGCCGCCATCTTGGCGCCGGGGCTCACTGTCAGGCACGGCGCCCCCGCAGAACGATCGCCCTCTGCTCCTCAGCGCCGTTCTCGATTGGGAGCACCTGGGCAAGTCCGGAGCTTCTCCGCTGCACCGCAGTTCCAGGCACTGTGCTCCGGTCTCAAGCACTGGCAAAACAGCTCTCCTTCAAGCCGCGGCCGCCATCTTAGGTCGCCGCCGCTGAGTCGAGTCGGGTCACAAATCAGCGATACCTCCGCTTATCCGCATCTCAGATTAACGCCGGATCATCCCCAGGGGCAGCAGGGTTTCCGCTACACAGGAAGCCCCCAGGGGCCCCCACAGGGCCTCAGGATACGTGACTACACGGGGAGGCCACGGAGGAGCTTCCGAGGTCCGCCGCCGATCACATCAGCGCCGAGCCACGCCCCCTCGAAATAGGCCCCTATGTTAGAATTATTAAAACATGTTTAAAATTATAAGTAATAAATATAATGTAAAAATAAGTTAAACATACATATATATAACATATAATATATATATTTACTTAATAATATTAATAAATTATTATTTTAATAAATTATAAAATGTTAGAAACATATTAAAAATTATAAATACATATATATATATACATACACCTGTAAATTAAAAATAAAATATATATGTAATATATTAAAATATTTTTATTTTTTTAAACTACATTTTACACTACATTAACTGCAACATTAGGGAAAGTGTTGGATAGCGGAGAGGAATAATTTACTATTCGCCACTCCAGGGAGTGCAACAGTAGGGAAAGTGTTGGATAGCGTAGGGGTAAAAATTACTATTCCCACTCCAGGGAGTGCAACAGTAGGGAAAGTGTTGGATAGCGTAGTAAAAATTACTATTCCCACTCCAGGGAGTGCAACAGTAGGGAAAGTGTTGGATAGCGTAGGGGTAAAAATTACTATTCCCACTCCAGCGAGTGCAACAGTAGGGAAAGTGTTGGATAGCGGAGGGGATAACATTACTATTCCCACTCCAGCGAGTGCAACAGTAGGGAAAGTGTTGGATAGCAAAGGAGTAAAAATTACTATTCTGACTCCAGGGAGTGCAACAGTAGGGAAAGTGTTGGATAGCGGAGGGGAATAATTTACTATTCCCACTCCAACGAGTGCAACAGTAGGGAAAGTGTTGGATAGCGGAGGGGAATAATTTACTATTCCCACTCCAGGGAGTGCAACAGTAGGGAAAGTGTTGGATAGCGGAGGGGAATAATTTACTATTCCCACTCCAGCAAGTACAAAAGTAGGGAAAGTGTTGGATAGCGGAGAGGAATAATTGACTATTCCCACTCCAGGGAGTGCAACAGTAGGGAAAGTGTTGGATAGCGTAGGGGTAAAAATTACTATTCCCACTCCAGGGATAGCAACAGTAGGGAAAGTGTTGGATAGCGTAGGGGTAAAAATTACTATTCCCACTCCAGGGAGTGCAACAGTAGGGAAAGTGTTGGATAGCGTAGGGGTAAAAATTACTATTCCCACTCCAGGGAGTGCAACAGTAGGGAAAGTGTTGGATAGCGTAGGGGTAAAAATTACTATTCCCACTCCAGCAAAGTAATTAACATTAATTAACAAACAATTAATTAATTAAAAATAATTTACCTCCCACCATATTCCCCTATAAATGACACCACCAATGTCGTAAAACATGACACAATTAACATAATTAATTAACAATTAATTACTCAATTAATAACAATTAACAAGCAAAATAAAAACAATTTTTTATAAATTAATTCACACAATTAACACTATAAAACAACATTAAATAAATATTATACAAAAAATATTTAAAAATGTATTAAAATTAAATTACTTCCCACCCTACTCCCCTATCAACCCACAACCCACTCCTAAAAAAATGACACAATTAACACAATTAACAATTAATTAATTAATATTAATAACTAATTAATAAATTATTTACCACGATTACCATTATAAAATATTAAATGCATAAATATTAATTAATAAAAAATATTAATTAATTAATTATAATAAAATTGCTTCCCACCCTACTCCCCTATAAACCCACAACCCGCCCCTAAAAGAATGACACAATTAACATAATTAACAATTAATTAATAGTTATTACCAACCAATTAATAATTAATTAACAATAAATTAATTTCCACAATTAACAATATAAAATATTAAATACATAAATATTAATTAATAAAAAATATTAATTATTTTATTATAATTAAATTACTTTCCACCCTACTCCCCTATAAACCCACAACCCGCTCCTTAAAAAATGACACAATTAACATAACAATTAATTATTAATAACCAATTAATAACTAATTAATAATAAATTAATTGCCACAATTAACAATATAAAATATTAAATACATAAATATTAATTAATAAAAAATATTAATTAATTAATTATAATTAAATTACTTCCCACCCTATTCCCCTATAAACCCACAACCCGCTACGGAACTAAAACGCAAAATGTAATTAAAAAAAAATTAATAACTTCTAAAAATTATGAATAAATTTATTATAATTAAATTACTTCCCATCCTATTCCCCTATAAACCCACAACCCGCTACGGAACTAAAATGCAAAATGTAATTAAATTTTTTTTTAATAACTTCTAAAAATTATTAATAAATGTATTATAATTAAATTACTTACCACCCTATTCCCCTATAAACCCACAACCCGCTACGGAACTAAAACACAAAATATACTTACAAAAAATATAATAACTTCTAAAAACGTAACACATATATTAAAAAACAAATGCAATACTTACATAAAAAAATAGAACACATACATTTAAAATACACACTAAAATATTCCGATTCGGGCCGGAAAAAGCACCGACCGACTCGGATCCGGAAAAAATACCGACCGACACGTACCCGTGGCGCACGACACGCCAAGTACGATGCAAGGCGCGAAAAATCCGACCGACACGTACCGAAACCAAGTCGACCGACCGAGCCGCACGGAAAACAGCAATCCGGCCGGAAAAACACACGAATCCAACCGACCGACACGCACCCGGAACAAATCCGACCGAAACGTACACGCGAACTCCAAAACGCAAAGTACGATGCAAGGCGCGAAAACCACGACCGAGTCGGACGGAGGACAAGCCGTACGACCGACACGCAAAGAAAACCGAGCCGAAGCAACACAATACACCGCGACCGACGCGTACGCAGCATAGAAAACTGCACAAACACAGCGTGAACGAAACGGAGAACACCGTACGAGACCAATGCAGGGTCCGACTCGGTCACAAGAACGTTTCCAACATACACAAACAGCACAAAGGAAAAATCACCCAAAAAAAGGCCAAACAAGCAATTACCAAGCCAATAAATACTGGGGGGGACAGAGAACAAAGACACACCCACAACTCCACCTATATAAAGGACACAAATCACTACCATGAGCCTTTGCAAATGCCATTCCACTGCCAGCACCCAAGAGAAAGCAACCACACACCCACAGCTCATCCCTCACACAAGCCACACACCATCAGCACACCAACAAATACCTACCTCACATACACCCAGCAAAACACACACTCACACACCCTCACCTGCACACCAACACACACATCACTCACCATCACCACCCATCACCATGCCCCCCAAGAAAAATCCCAAGTTCCTAGATAGTGAATTGGAAGTCATGGTAGACGAGATCCTCAGGGTGGAGCCACAGCTGTTTGGCACACTGGTCCAACAGACCCCCATGTCGCAGAAAACCAAGATGTGGGAGAGGATCATCAACAGGGTGAACGCCCAATCACCATGTCGGCGCACAAAGACCGACATCCAGAACAGGTGGTATGACGTGCGCAGGAGGGTACGGAAAATGCTGACGCAAGACTACATCAACAGCCAACACACCGGCAGTGGCCCTCCTGCCAAGCCAATATACCTCAGGCCCTGGGAGGAGAAGGTGCGGGCCATCCTTCCGCCAGTGAGCGTATATGGACTAGAGGACATCCCAGAGCCTGGTGAGTACACAACAAATGTACACAATATACTGCCACAAAACACACACATCACTGTCAAGGGGAGAGTCAAACCATGCACTCATAGCAATTACACAGCAACCAGAACAGAATCATCCCAAAATGTGTATGTCAGTCAGATAAACACAACACATGCCATCAAGAAAGTCACATCCAACTGTGCCAACACATGTACAAACACAACTACAACTACAGCTAGGCAGTGGCACAAATAGAACTAACAAACACATCCAGACATGTAGCCACCACAACAACACCAACACACAGTGAAGACCACTCAAAGGAAGGAATTCTGTGTATGCTGGCCAAGTCAGTGTAGCCAATAGCATCATGGGAGTCGCAGTCACACATATTGCCCCCCCACAACTGTCCCATCAACACCACCATGAACCATGCGCACATCACAGGGAGTGGAGAAGGACTCACAAGATGGCTGACACTGGCTACTGCTGTGGGGAGCACAAGGCCCTGCTGGCAAATGTGCACCAACAAACAGCAGGACACCACTGACTGACATCCTGAGAGACAACTTACACTCCCTGCAACGCAAGCACGTTCCATGGTGGGATAACTGACTTGCTGGGTGGGTGGGAAGGAGGGCCGGCTGTCAACCAAACACAACCAATGCAGACCATGTTCACACCCCAGAAAATACATAGAAATGCCCAAATAATGCAGGACAATGTGCCACACCAATATCAACCCCTGACTGTGACGACTTAGGACAATGCAATGTACAGGCCTGCACCCAGAGGCACAGTCACAACTGTCATGTGTGTCAACCATTGATGCCTGCAGAAACATAACATACATTGTTTGTATCTCCCAAAAACAGGTGATGATGGGGACACAGCAGCAGACGCTGAGGAGTCCCAGTCCCAGGCTCAAGAGGATGCCGAGCTCACTGGCGTCGTACAGCCTCTGTCCTCCTCGGACGATGAAGAACAACCTGGCACATCCGGTGCAAGTCAACATGCAGCACCAGCAGGACCACCAGCTGCAGCACCAGCAGGACCACCAGCTGCACCCCTGCACCCACCCCTCCAACGACTGTCACCACGAATACCATCCCTGCCGACATGGACAGAACAAGGAGCAACACCAGCACAGTGACCCTGGACCAACCTGGGGCCATGGACACCACCACCACCACCAACCCCCAAGGTGGACCAGGGTTATCTGTGCGTGCCACTGCACACACTGCACATGTCAGCAGGGGTGGTGGGAGGGTGGGAGACAGAGGTCGCTGCTTGCAGACGTTGCTGGTGTGCATGATGACCCACAACTGGTACGCATAGCTGATGCGTACCAGTCCAGCACCGGAGAGCTCAGCCAGGTAGTGGGGCTCCTCAGAGACATTAAACAGCAGCAGGCTGCCCATCATGCCCGCTTGGACTCCCACATGTCCCACGTGGAGTCACACATGTCCCGTGTGGACTCACACATGTCCCGCGTGGAGTCCAAGTGGGATGCACTGCATGAGATGACGGCGGTGCACAGGGACATTTTACAATGCCTCCGCCAGATGAACAGCAACCAGTCCACACCTCCCTGTGTGCCAACAACATCTGGTGCCGAACAAACTGCAACTGCCACAGGGAGGAGGAGGACTCTGGCGGAGAGTCCCCTGCACCGCAGCAGCCTGTACTTGAGGGGCCCCCCCAAGAAGAGGGGTCGTCCGAGGAGGGAAAAGTGAGAGGCCGATGGCCAAGCGCAACTCCCAGGAAGCCTGAACCTGTTCTGGATGTTCGCCTTTGTGCACAGACTGTTCACCCTGTTGATGGCAACACTACTCCCACACATTGCATGGGGAGTACAAGTTGGACCAATGTGTCAGACAACTGTGGCCCCGATACTGGGGATCCTGTCTACCAGGACTTTCAATTCACCTAGGAACTTGGGATTGCAAGATTTATGTACAGCACAACCCATCCTATGCACTATTAACACAAATGTATCACAATAAACACACTAATACACCATACTTGCCTCTGTCGTGATTCCAACGTGGGTGCTGTTATGGGGATGATGAACTGCAAAATTACACTGTGTATGCGAACTGCAACAGCAAGGACAACACAGGCATGTGAGTACAGGCAACGTGACACACATGAGGGAGACACACCACCAGGGCTACACAACACATACACACCTAGGCCATCTGACTCATTGCCTACACTGATGTTGCCAGGGAAGACGGTGCAATGCACAGACACCACACCCATTCCCAGTTGTAGTCAAGTAGCCCACAGGTGCAGTAAGCAAATGGCAGTCAAATGTGTGACCACAGACAACGCACATCACAAAGTGGAGCACAGGTTTATTACACAGTTGCAACATGCCGTAACCACTACAGATGCAAGGTAACCCCACCTGGCAGCGGGCACACAGTCAACAACTGTTGACGGAAGGAAGTCCATGGGTGTGGCGCACATCACCTGTAGGGACACAACAGCTACCAGCCTGGATGTGCAATCACGTCGTCGGTGGACACAGTAGACCAAACGAATCTGAAAGTACCCTGTGAAGGACAGAAATGACACACAGTCAAAAGCAATGGAGTACAGGACAGAACAGCAAAACTCATGCACAATACATGTTACAAGATACCCACCCAGAACCAAGTTAGCATGTCAACACTGTTGGGGAGTACAGCCCACCTGTCACCACACATCGCAACACACATCCAGTCAAGTAGCCCATGGACACACTCCAACAGCACCAGAGCACCACCCACACATCATGCCAACTCACATCATTGACATGACACCTCAGGATACTCACATTCAGCTAAAGAAGTTGGTGATGAGCTGTGTGCGGACATCACCATCATCATCATCATCGTCACTGGCATCGTGGTCCAGGCCAGGATCCTCCACAGGTGGCGGATGTTGGTCATTGTCATCCTGGATGAGAGGCAACTCCTTCCGCACTGCCAGGTTGTGGAGCATGCAGCAGACGATGATAATCTTGCACACTTTCGCAGGGGCATATGGGAGGGACCCTCCGGTCTTGTCCAGGCAGCGGAAGCGGCTCTTCAGGAGACCAAAGGTCCGCTCAATCACTCTCCTGGTCCGACCATGTGCCTCATTGTAGCGCATCTGGGCTGGTGTCACAGGGTTCCTGAGGGGTGTCAGCAACCACGGCATGTTGGGGTATCCCGAGTCACCTACGGACAGACAAGTGCACATTAGCTGACTTGGAAAAGTGGGCGGAATACTACAGATCAGATCACACACAATGGCACAAAGTCAGTACACACCGACAAGCCAGGCACGCTGGTTCTGCATCTGTGCCATCATCCTGGGGATGCGACTACTCCTCATCACAAAGGCATTGTGTGCTGAACCAGGTAAACGGGCACACACGTGGAATGATGGTCATGTCTGCAAGACACACCACCAGTGCATTGACCGAGTGGTAGTGCTTGCGGTTCCTGTAGGCCTGCTCCTGGGCCTGTGGTGGTACCAAAGCCACATGTGTCCCATCAATGGAGCCAATGACATGCGGCATCCTCCCCAGGGCATAAAAGTCACTCTTCACGTCAGTGAGTCGTCGCAGTCTAGGGAAATAGATGTACCGGTTCAGGAAGAGCAACATTGCCGCCAAAACATCGCGGAGCACACGGCTGAACATGGTCTGTGACATCCCACCAGCAGTCGCCACAGTATGTTGGAAGGTACCGGTGGCAAAGAAGTGTAGGGCTGCCATCACCTTCACCTTGGGGGTCAGCGCTGTAGGATACGGCCGGCCAGGCTGCAAATGTGGGGACAACTGCACTGCCAAATCCTCAATCAGCTGCCTGGTGAAGCGGTACCGTCGGATGCTGTCCCGTTCCACCATCGTTGCCAGGTCTGGGAATGGTCGATGGACAGCAGGAGCCCTGCAGTGCAGAGGAGAAGTAAGCAAGATTGTCAGTCACCCCACATATGCGGCATTGAACACACTCAAGATCCCAACATACATCATTATGAGGCACAACTACATGAAGTGTGCAGTACCGGAAGGACATGTATGGTACATACATGGCCAACATCTGTCAACACGGTCCAACAGGTGGCATCAATTAGTCCCAGGTTGGCCCATTGGATATTATGAGGCCGTGTCACAGTTCCCATCTCCTGCTGCCGTGTCACAATAACCCCCCACAGTGACTTGTGAGGACAGATGTGCCCCAGGCACCACAGCTCAACGACAGGTACATTCCCAGGGACCCTGTAATGCCACATGGACACTGGCATTACATGGAGTATCATGTATACACCACAGCAAAACAACCATGACCCCCACAGGTAGTGGCCCCACTTGCCACGGCAGGACAGACATGGACGTCTGTGACACACACGCACAACATCAGAGTCCATGCACACACAACGTGGATGTGGAGACTGTCTCCCATTGTGCACATGAAATCAGAGACATTGTAAACACTACATGCACAAAGACTGTGGAGGACCATCACTATTGTGCCACTGGGACACCCTGGCTCAAACATACCGTCCCACATGGGACTCACGGGGTATGTGACATGACATACACATACACCACTGTGAAATGTGACCATGGCACATGCACAGATATGAACAGTTGCACATCACAGTGGTCATGTACACGTAACACCCAGGATCCTGTCCCCATGAACACGTGCACAGCCTGGGGGTGGCTGCCCACAGGTGACACCCACAGGACAACATGTACACCAACATACACACAATAGGAAATGTATCCTTACATGCCTTATGATAAAGTTTGGACAGGCTGTCGTGATGTAGGTGTGCCCCTCACTCCCTGGGAGCTATCTGTGGCTGGCATATGTCCATCTGAGACAGGCATGCTGACATATGCCAGTCACATGTACAGTGATGCGTTGTACCGCAATGGACCGATCTGTGCCTCCGGCCGGCCCATTGCATTCAATGTGTGCGGGTTCGCGTTGTACCCCTGTGCGCGTTGTACCGCAATGGACCGATCGGTGCCTCCGGCCGGCCCATTGCATTCAATGTGTGCGGGTACGCGTTGTACCCCTGTGCGCGTTGACCCGCAATGGACCGATCGGTGCCTCCGGCCGGCCCATTGCATTCAATGTGTGCGGGTACGCGTTGTACCCCTGTGCGCGTTGTACCGCAATGGACCGATCGGTGCGCACCCATTGACAATGGGCTTGCCTGGCAACGGACGCGTTTTCGAATTTCGAACGAGTCGGTTGCTGGAAATTCAGTTGGTCACCCACAACAATGTTGCAAAATCATGTATGTCATGAAGTTGAGGATTTGAAGGATGCTGTGGGCGTGTTTTGGTGCTGCTATTCCATGAATTGGCCAGATTCAGAAGATGCAAACGACTTGGACCTATCACTTTGGACACAAGGGACAGTATCTGCCTCTCCAGCACATATATATAGCTGGCTGTTCCCCTGAGAGCTCACTTGCCTGCACTACATGCTCCAGGACGACATCTGCCACTGCACTGCTGCTGTCTCTGCCCCTCTGGACCCTGCAATGGCACGTACTGTGGAGAGAGCCCCAGCCTTCAGCCTTGAAGAGAACCAGGCCCTGCTGGACAGCCTACTTCCACAGTACAGCAAGCTGTATGGGACACCAGGGGAGCAGGTGAGTGTTCTGTGCACTGCCTTTCTGAATGTGCATTTTGTGTGACTAGCAAGGCTGAGAGTCTGCACGCCACTGGCTAGCAGGCTCACTGAGTAGTTGTCACCCCCCATAGTGTGTAGTGACTTGCACTGGACAGGTATGGTGCAGTGACAGTGCATTTGAACATGGTTTTACTTCCCATGCAATGATACCATGTAGTGACGTCTGGCAAACTGTCCATGGTCAGCTTTGCACTGCCTGTGTACATCATGTGCCCCTGTGATTGAGACATGTATATACAACTGTGTCATGCACGGATATGTTGCATGTGTGGTAATGGCCTTTTCACTTTGTCATCCTGACAGGTTAATGCCCATCGGAAGCAGGAAATCTGGAAGGACATCGTCCGGGCTGTCCGGTCCGTGGGGGTCTACAAGCGCCGGATCCGCAACTGCCAGAAGAGGTGGCAGGACCTTCGGGGCTGGACCCGGAGGATTGCACGGGTCCAGCTGAAGCTGTCGCCTCCTCGCAGGAGGGGCGGAACACGGACCCTGACCCCCACATGCTCTAGATCCTGGCGGTGGTGTTTCCAGACCTGGATGGGCAGCTGAAGGCCAGACAGCAGCAAGGAGGGGTGAGTCAAAGACTGCACTGTGAACTCTGTATTACATGCTTTGTGCCCTCCTCTGGCCTGGTTCAACTGCCACAGTGCAGCAGTCATGTTGTCCAGGAGCCATGTCCCTCTATTGTGCATTGCCCACTGCTCATCTGATACCCAGGTGTGGCCCTTACATTCAGGGAATTGTGTCACTTGGGACTGTGTCCTTGCAGTTTGCTTCACTAAAGGTGGGGGATAGCATCTGTTTCCCTAACTCTGTTGTGGGCATCATGGGTGGGTCCATTGTTCACACAACGCCTGGGTTTGGACATGTGATCTGCGTGTTGCTTTGATATGCGGTCCACTTGCTGAGCTGAGCCACCACATGTGCCTGGGGTATGTGGCACACGCCCATGCAGCGGGTGGGAACAATGTTTGGGCCCCAGGAGTGTGCAGATTACGTGTGTCACACATACATGGCCAGCTATCCACTGTCCAGGGCACATCCCTCATTCATGTGGAGCAGGACAGTCATGCCTACTCCAGGCCATGCAATGCACTCTGTACTCCCACTCCCGTGTATCAGCTGACACATTGTGCACAGTGATTTGACCCCTCAGGTGTCTGCCTCTGTGTCAGTGTGCTGTGGATTAGTTGCCAGGACTGCTGGGGTGTTTCTTGGTAGGGGCTCAGCATGCCCCTGGAGATGTGACCATAGCAGACGATACTTGTGTGTCACATAGGTGTTTGATCAGCTACCCGTGCAGACTGGGGTTTGCGAATGTGAAGTTCAGGCAGCTGTTCCCCATTCACAGCAAATTGTGAGGGGCTCAGGTTCCAAGGGTAGTGTCACAGGTCTCCCATATGTCCAATAGGTGTGACCTGGACAGATGAGGGTTAAGATGATGTGTTGTGTGGGGGATGTACATGTGCACTTGTGCAGCTCCAGGACTTGCATTCCCCATGACCTACTGTTGTGACACAGTGCATAGTGTTGTTGTCTGGCTGCCAAGTCATACATCACTGAGACAGTGATGTATGACTTAGCAGTCATGCCTCTGCCATGGCATGTGTCAACTTATTTGTGGTCCTGCAGGGGAGTGACATGTGCTACATGCACACCATAGTGGCGCTGGCTATCAGGACATGGGTGCATCATGGTGTCTGTCGCTGGTATGCATCACATGCATTTCCTATTTGACTCTGGGAATCCCTTTCATCCGGAAACCTGTACTGACTCAGTGGCAAGAGCTGTGATGTGTGCATGTCCACATGCTACACCATGTCCTCTGCACTGTCCAACTACTGTGTACTTGGTGCATGTGTCCACACTGGGGTGTTGCAATCCAACAGACACCAGACAGATGGGTGCAAGGCCATGTGGGATGTGAGTGCCATGCTTGGCATCAGACTGACAATTGGCTTCTCCTGTTCAGTTAGGGCACTTTTAGCAATGTACAACTAATGATGCCAGGGCTTGCTCTGTAATGTGCTGTGCTCACAGTGGTGTGTGCGTTTGGTGCAGGTGACTGATGTCTGTCTGTTTCCCCATTGTTTGCAGATACATCCACGGCCACGGAAGGGGACAGCTCCACGGACCAGGAGGAGCCAGAGAGCCAGACTGGGTCAGCAGCCGAGGAGTGGTCGGAGGGACCCAGTGGCACGGAGGGCGAGGGGAGCCACACCGAGGAGTCCTCAGCACCATCCACCTCAGCTGAGGACCAGATCAACTCGGAGGATGACTCCCTTGTGGAGGCGGGTGTCAGCAGCCACCACACGCCAGCTAGTGTTGCTGTCCCCGCCACCACCAGCACCACCACCGCCCTCCCATCGGCTCCCATTCCCCAGGTCCGTGGAGGCTCCCATGTTCGGGAGCGTGTCTCCTTTGGCCCAGGCACCGCACCCCCTGCCCCTGTGTCCCCTGCTGCCCTGAGTGAGGAGTCTGTGTACCTCCTTCGCCAGCTCCATGTAGGGCAGACAGCCATGCTGAGTGTCCTCCATGCGCACACCGCACTGTTGACTTAGCTGGTGTCGTTCATGGAGGGCATCTCATCGGGCATGTCTGACCTACAGAGGGGCAACAGGTCCATGGACTCCTCCCTGATGGCAGCAGTGTCCCTCCTCAGACAGTCCCTCACCCCTCCTGCCTCTGCTCCATCCACACTCCCCAGCACATTACCCGTCCCAAGCACACACACACCGGCACAGGCACACACCAGCACACACACGTCCAGCACACAGACACACACGCCACAAACTAAACGCACACGCACGCACAGTCAGGGGACTG